>LPNX010828310.1:27770-82935 GCA_001517045.1 Pseudotsuga menziesii
TAACTAATGCAAGAAACAAAAAATAAACACACCTTTATCCAACAAGATGGGCCACCGTAGCCATCCTTAGAAGTGGTTTCACAAATCCACAGGTGGTTAAATAGTCGTCTCCATGGATAGTTGTCAAATGGGGGATGGATCCAAAGTGGGAATGGAGAAATATCAACGTACAACATGGGAAATGGTGTGGCAAGGGAAATAATGGAAGGAAAGTATGTGGTACATCTGAGAGAAAAATGGCACATCCTAATCTTAAGTGAATGAAAAAGTGTTTTGGGAGAGTCCTTCACAATGTATTTATAGTATGGTCCTAGGGTTTTTTGACCCATGGTATTTATCTGTGGTTTTTTTACCCTTTCTTCTTTTTAGGGTTTTTGACCTCTTTTTAGAGTTTTTAACCCTTTTCGAGAGAGAGTGAGGGTCAAATGTAATAAATGCTCATTATCCTTTCATTTGTGGGAAGGAATAATGATGTTTAGACCCTTTTTTGCAGAAATACAATTGTGAAGGTCAAAAGTAAGGGAAATATGGTGCGAATATGATGTATGTGTATGGTTTAGACCATGGAGAGCTAGGTGAACACTTTGTAGTGTTAACAGATTTCCCCCTAATGTGTGAGGGAAGGAGCTCATCATATGGCTGATAGACATAATAGGATCATGGGAATAATGACGACAATAGTGGAGAGTCTGGAGAGACCCACAGAGAAGTGGAGCTTCCTCGTTCGAACTACAGTGGCTTTTGGTTTTTTATTGAATCTCAAAAATCTATGAGATACATATAATGTGTGACATGTATATGGATGAGGAATGAATACACATGCTCGTAACAATGTGAAAATAATAAATAATGGGATCAAGGCTCAAAACATGGGAGCCTATTAATACATACACAGACGATAATACATAATGGTGGCCTTAATGGGAGGCTAAATATAATGCTGATACAAATAACTGATACATAGGAACAATAGAATTCTCATGGAATGTAATATCATCATAACTGATGCTTTGTTGGATATGGAGGTGTACATATATATGGACTCAATTACTAAGAGTCAGAATCTCTATGGTACAATATGTAACATCGAGTACTAGACATACATGGAAGCATAATACTGGGAGCTTCCAAACACTGTCGCCGATGCAGCCCAAAAATCACATGGGACATGAGACTGTATGGGTCCCATAGGTAGACTCACCAATGTGATAGAGTTAGGTGACAACTAGGGTCTTCAACAAAAATAATGAACAGACCAATAGCCTGTATGAATCTCAATGGTACGATGATGTAGCTGAATTCGAGCATATGAGACACAACCAAATGCACTAATGACTCCTTTCAAGTGGTCCAAGGAACTCATCAATGAGGAGGATGAAACCAGGATACAAGGACCTCTGGGTCTATCCTCTAGAATATATGTGCTGACATCGACATAGGGATACCTACAACTAATTAAGGCAATGATGATTCCTTGATTAGAATCACGAGGGGGATAACCAAACATGGGGAACAACACAGGGATTGACAAAATGAATGGGGGTACATGGGAAGGGGAGTACAGTGGACTCAAACTTCCTTTTTTCAAGGTACGATGATAGGTATGACCTTGCAGCAAATGAAACTAACTCATGGGAGAGGGATCATAGCTGTAATACCGGGAAGATAACTGCAAATGGGAAATACCGAGGGAGGTAATTGGGCTAGTGATATCCATGGGATCCAAGGAAGACTCATTGCATAATATGCTGAACAAAGGATACCTAATGGGGGGAATATTCCATACTATGATATCGTGTGTGGTGGTTCCTAAATACATTGTTTGGGCCTTATTCATAGTTTAAAGAGAACGAATAATGGATAGAAGTAAGCTCGATATGACATGATCTCGTGAATTTTTAGCGAGCTCGAGAAAGTAAATTCTCGATGGTGTTTTCATTTTTAGAGATTCTGAAACTAGGAAGAGGACTCCAGTGTGGTCTCTTTTTCATTAATAGTCTTCTAAGCCTGAAAAAGGATAAAAGTATACAAAGGATATCTCTCCCAACCTTTGGGGAAGGAAGACTTCTTTACCATTGGTAGTCTAACCAGGTTAGAAAAGGTTAAACCTATCTTGACTAGATGGTATTTCAAATAATTTTATGAGCATGAACGAAACCAAGTTTTCTTGAAAATCATTTCTTGATGACAAGGATAGAAAAGAGCTTAAAGACAACCTATAATGATATTTTTCATGAAGTATGGTCCCAATGTCTGAGAAAGCATAAAAGGATACAAAGGGTAACATTCTTAGCTGGAGTGTGCTAGGGTGGTCATTTTATTATACTAGTCTATATAGTTCAACAAAGGAGATAAACGAGGCTACATAGATGCCCTTTCAAATACTTTAATGAGTGTGAAAGGAAGCAAGTGTGCTCGACAATCTTTTCATTCTTTTGGGATTCAGAAAAGATCTTAACAAAAAATATGTAATGGTCAATCAAGCAAGGGGGAAGTGCTCGATATATGGAAAGAGGTCATGATATGAACATGGATGAGAGGAATAAATGCAAAAAACTACTGGGGCCCCCTTGTGGGACAATGGATTGTGGTAATATATGGATAATTATGCAGTATGGATGGATCGGATGGATCGTAAACATGCCAATACATATAATGGGAGTTTCATGTGATGGCACATAAATCGAGGTGAATTTTAAGAAATGGACTAGAAAATCATAGTGAGAGGATGAGACAAGGGTCTCATCAAAATATAGAGGGAAGAAAACCAAACCTGGTGTCTTAAATAGACTCTGAATGACTCTGTTGTGCACAGAAGAAAAACTACACCAAATGGAGGCCTGTAAATAGGGGGGACCACATGAAATGTGTCATTTTGACTGATTAGTGCTGATTTGGACTGGAGGACCCTAGAACTCAACTAATGATTTCTTCTGACTCGAACAACAATTTTTTGATATGTGATTTGTAGGTAAGAGCTCTCATCAAACCTGTATTTTTCACTGGTTTACTTTATGTTACTGATCATCCCGGGGCCTATTCTGAGCTTAGAGGGTTCTTGAGGTAGGGCCGTGATTTTCAAGGGGAAAGGAGCGACTTAGGTACCTCATATCGGGATAAAAGAGTGACCCATTCACACCTGTCGAGGATATAGGCACAAACTAATCACACCTATCGAGGATACAAGCGTGACCCAAGTCGCACCTATTCATTTTAATAGATAGAAGCACCCAGACACTCATGTTTAGGGATTTTGAGCGACTTGGGTCACACAAAAGTTATGAACATGAGTGAGTCAACCCAGGATAAGTTTTTATGAATGACTAGACCTGACAGGGACTGTGTGTATGTGCAGGATTCCGCAGGTGGCATGTTGAGAGAGAGATATTGGGAACCTTTGAGTGGAGATGCATGATCATCCAGCAGTGTAGGATTTTCTTTCTTGGTGTGGGTTCTGGAAGTTCTTCTAGATCCTGCTCATGCATTCAGAAAAGCTATTGCTTGACAAGCTGGTGAGCTTCTGGGACTGGGAGGCATAATTTTTTATCATCTAGAACGATTGAATCGATATCATGCTCCTCAATATATATTTTCTTATGGGGCTTCCTATGTAGGGTGTGATCGATGACACTATGTCGAATCTCTCACATGGTGTGTCACTAAACGAACTCTACAAGAGGCATTGCTATTCCTCTTCATCAGTGCACTTGTCATACATACTGGTGTGTGACATTCAGAGGGGCGGAGTGGAAGGGTTAGATCCTCCTGCTCATAGCCACAAGAGGTGCCAAAGTACACTAGAATCACTTCAACTTGAAGTTTAACGCTTGGTATATGGGGTCATTGATGACGAGTGGTAGTACCTCGATGAAAATTTAATCAGTGCATGTTACAGGGCTCCTCTAGAGTGGACCCCCCTTATAAGGAGGATGGTAATCACAGCTAATTATGTCAGGGCAAGGGAACAGGGTGATGTACCCATGGAAGAGGAAGAGGACTCCGATGAGGAGGAGGAGGATGACTGTGACTTTGAGTAGCAGCAAGTGATGTTTCCCCTTGGTGCAGTGGTGCATAGGGATTTTTGCACTATATTTATGATGAGCCGAGAAAGCTTGTGGAGCTTCTCATTTTGTACTGAACATTATGACATGATATATATATATGCACATGGATGCACTTTTTATGTGTTTTTTATGATCCTTCTTTTATGATGATTCTTATATGATGTATATGACATATGTATGCATGGTTATATGATGATGCATGATGTAGTTTTATTTCCTATATGTGATGATTGATGTGACACTCTAGAATGTCATTAGCCATTTGGTATTTTACACTATTGAGACTTCTGGGAACATGTATGAATGTAATGGATTCAAAATGTCTAACCAAATGTCTAGTGGGAAAGAAATTTCTAAAGAGACAAGGATCACATACCTGATAGTTGTTATTCAAATGGGAGACAAGCAGTTGGGAGTCTAGGAAGACGTCACGGTGATGAATACCCAAGTGGAGGGAAGTGGTTAGGAGACCAATGACACCATCATACTCATCCTAGTTGTTGGTAGAAATACAAACACACATTTTGTCGATATGGATCAACTCATGTGATAGGGAATAAATGACCCATAGAGCTGAGGAGAGATTAGGAGAGAATATACTTTCTCTGTTAGTGAACCCAACGTAGCGATGTGAGGTAGGATCCATCTGGAGTAACCAAGTAAAGAAACTATAAGACTCATGAAAATAATGGTGTAAATCCAAAAGGAAAAACTATAACACAAGTGTACTCATGGTTTGAGACTTCAGGCATAAAACCTCTTGAGGTAGAGCCCATTACAGGGATTCTTCAAGAGGTGGTGGTCACAGTATGCAATGATATATGCCCCCTTGTCGAGGCAACAATGGATGACATATGTGCCATACCACATGGGATTGAACATTCCCTTCCCTAACTTACCATTGTCTTGGTCATACACCAGGATGAGATATCCCTTGCCAAAGGTGTGAGGGTGGACGTGGGAGTCAAAAATGGGACTTCAAACGAGTCTTGGACACTTCGATCATTTGGAGAGCAGCACGACGATCCTAATTGGTCTGTTCTAGAATAATTACATGTTGTTATAATGGAAAGGTATCGGGGAGAAGCTTGACGAGAAGACAGAGTGATGGAATCTGGTACTCAATGGGAATTACCGACTCTATGCCATGGAATAAGTGAAATGGGGTAAAATATGTGGTGGTATTCATTGATGTCTGGTAGGCCTAGAGGGAAGAAAAGAGGAAATGATGCCAGTTGGATTTATGTTTTTCCACCATCTTTTGGAGCATGGTTTTGAGGATCTTGTTGACAGCCTCAACTTGGCCATTTCCCTAAGGGTAGTATGTGGAAGAGTATTGGTGTTCAAACTTCAACAAGGAAGAAATATCTGTCCAAACAGCATCCTCAAAATGAGAACCATGGTATGAGACTATCTTGCACATGATCTAGGAACTAGGAATCAAAATCATCAAAGAATTATTAACAAATACTCATGAATTGGAAAATAACTGGAACCAAAATAGGTTTCCTCTCTGTATATTTTATAAACAACAATGGGTTACAATTTCCATGCTAAGCAATGGCTTAAATCCATGAAGAATTCGAATGCCTAAGGGACAATTTGAATTCAATGAGCGAGTCTAGCTTAACTGACTCTTTGCCATGCAATCTCACTCAGTTAACCACTTGACTAAAACCCTAATTGACTCACCAAACCCTAACTAAAGTCGGAGTGCAATAAATGAGTGAATATCAACTGAAGGAGATCAAACACATGTCATAGCAATCCAACCATCAAGTGCTAGTCCTGCATGACTCCAATGAACCCTGATGAAGTTAACTTAAGCTGAACTGACCATCAGAAGTTGGTGGAGGCGCCTTGTTGACTCCAGTTCATTAAATAATAATAAATAATCATTAAATAATATATTTAATGAATGGAGGTTCCTTAACTAACTGTAACTGACTGGTTGAACTTATTGTAACCACCAGTTAGCAATTAGGTGCATTAATGTCACACAGATCACCCCTGGAGTGCTCCAGTTAGCCTCCTTGACTGTAGGAGAAGGCTAAGTTAGCCTCCTTGACTGTAGGTAGGCGTGGGTGTGAGTGGATGATGGAAATTAATGGTCCACTGATGTCAATTAAACTTAGGATAGTGGTTTAACTAGGCCAATTTGACCAAAAGAGTGTGTATGATGGTAAATGTCTCCAACAGTTGGGGTACACCGAAACATGTGATAACATGGTTGAAAAATAATCGTGCCATTTTTTCAACCTTATACTTGAATGTAGGCATGACCTTAGTCCATTTATTGAAATAATAAACATCCACATTGATGTACTTATGACCATCAATTGGGTAGGATTACAAGTCATGAATTCAATCACTCACTCACTGAAGGATTCGACTGTGACTATAGGATGTAATGGTGCGGGAGGAATCCTTGATTTTGGATCAAAGAGCTGGAGATTACGACAATGTTTGACTACATGGATGCAATTGGAAAATATGGTAGGCTAGACATAACTGGCACAAAGGATCTTCTAGGAGGTGGCCACCATAGTCTCCACTGTGACAGTCGTTCAAGACTTTTTTAGCCTCATCATGGGTGAGGAAATTATGTAAGTTGGTATCGACACTACGATGGTACATGACATCCCCAATGAGTATATAGTGACCAACTTGGTTTCAAATTCACTGACGATCTTCACGGCTTAAATGGGGCCCAAATTGTTTAGTGTGCAAATACAAAACTCCCCCATACCATGGGTCTTCCGTAGAAATGAAAAATAGGATTTCGTCAGGAAGGTTTATTGTGATAGGTGATGCAATAGATGATGGAGGGAGGTCTATGAGTAAGGAAGATAACACCAAATATTTGGTTCTCTTGGGGGAAACAAATTCCAATTTGTACTCCTAGAGAATGACAATCCAATTGGCAACATGAACTTGTACAAGGCGCCGGCTCAAGAGATATTTCATGGAATTGGAATCGGCCACGACTCGAGTGTGACTCAATAGGATGTAATGACATAGCTTCTGAATGGAAAAGATGATGGCAAGGGCCATATTCTCTTCATGTGGGTAGCATAGAGGGGGTCCAGAAACCTTCTGACTTACATAATAGATCACATGCTCTTGACGAGCACTGTCTTCTTGGACCAAGACTCCAGGGTTAGAATTTTCGGATGCCGACACATAGAGGATGAAATCCTTAGTGAAGTCAAGAGGAGACCAATAAAAAATATCATGAAATTCCTGAAAAATTTATTTGTAAGAAGCAAATTCTTCAGGGGAGAAATATGCTCCGAGTGTAATATATTCAACTACCTCCCATTTAGTTCATATATTAACCTTGATGGTTGGTGAAATATTAGCCATGTTTCCTCTTCAAAGGCATCACGTGTTGAAATGGGGTTCTTGAACTAGTCTACTTTTCCATGGATAAAGTATCTAGCTTCGACTGAGTACTGGTCCGATGATAAAAGAGGTTCATCAGGGATAAATAATGAGCGATGGTGCTTATCATCCCAAGGGTAATCAGGGATCGAAATAGATTCAAGAATCTCCTCATCATTGTTAATACAATGCGTAGATAGATCAGAGGGATCCTCTACGACTAAGGATACAGAAGAAATACTGGAACTGGAGATCATGTATATGGTGTTTGTTGTGCCCGAGGGAGAAACTAGAGGGTGGATATCCTTGAGGACGGTAATGTCGGATTCACGGGAGTGTTTTCGAAGGTCACAAAGGGTTGAATGATACTTAGGAAAGTCTAGGAAATGGTGAGAGTAATGACCATACAAGCCACAAAGTACACAAGGGTGGTTGGTTCGCAATGACTTGTTCTTAACCACTGGTGGATCTGGGATGGTGAAGACTGGGGAACCATCGGTCTCATATATAGTGTTCATGTGGGTGTGAAGGAGATGGAACTCTGAATATTTTTGTGTTGCATGGCCTTGGACATCACACACTACAGAAGTAGGATCTGAACATGGATCATTCATTGCTTTGGAGGCCTTGCCCCTACCCTTCTTTGGAGGAGGAGGGGAAGGCATGGAGATAAGAGTAGTCTTCGGTGGATTAGGATGTGGGTGTGACATCGTATTGATGGCTTCAATGAGAGTCAACACAACCTCAATATTTAGGGGTGGGATGGGTGGATCGAGGTACCACACAGGAACTCCCAGCGTAAAATTATGTAAGTTGAGAGTATCCATGATAGGATTGCTCACTATGCCAAATGGTGGAAAAAGGAAGAGAATCGTGTCGATAAAAAATGAACCCGAATAATTCCCTGATGAATGTGGCTGGGGTTGTGGGTGAGGTTGCGATGTGGTCGGGATGGTACCTAATGTGATAGTGCACAAATATGATACGTCAGTCGGTGAAGGTGGAGGTGGTAAGGACAAAAAGGTGCCCATCATAGGAGTGTTGACAAAAAATATTGGGCCAACAACAAATAATGATGAAATAGATGCACTATCAATGGCAGTATCGACACTGAGAAGGGCATGTTCCAATGTGTCCGTCCCCTTCAGATCATAGTACGTCATTTTGCCAACGCTAGAAATTTTCCCATAATGAGGGAACATCATGATTCAAAAGAGGGTAGAGGCCAAGACTAACATGGAATCATGTAGCTACGTCTTAGGAGGAGTTTGTAATTAAGTTGGGAATTGACAACCTCAATTTCAATCAAAACCGTTTTGTCGAATAACTCAATAGGAACATTTGTGAGAATCCCTTGGGGCTAAGTAGAGTGGCTATTATAGGTGTGAAGGGAGATGGTGGATGGTTGAAGGGTAGGAGATCCAAATTTCTGCCAAATGAAGCTTGACATAATGCAGTTGGATGCCTTCTCATCAATAATTCATCGATGTACGACCAAATTCTGAATTGTGACCGAAATTCAGAATGTGACGATGGATGGAATCTTAGCTTCTCCTTGATCCATGTCGAAGGTGATCAATCTAGAATCATAGGTATCAACGACACCTATAGCAAAAAACAACACTTTACATTATGATAGACAAGTTTTAAGGAATTACAAACTAGAAATGGTTGTAGGATACTGGGCCAAGTCATCAACTATGCTATAGTTAAGAGTAGCTCTAGAAGTGGCATTGTTTACGACACGACGCATAGAGAACCATGGGAATATAGAAGTCTCATCTTTAGGGGGTCTCGATAGGTGCAGAGACATATCCAGAGTGGTAGAGGTAGATGTTACTGATGGGTTAGCAGTTTCTACAGTGGAGCCATATTGGTTTCGTCGATTCTAGAGGTTGACTTCAGACGACAACCTCATAAGGTGATGGACACTAGCCTCAGCAGGTTGGGCCGCAACAGTGGTTATGGGAGCTTGTGGGGCTAAGGGTTTGGTTTCAACCATTCCTTGGTGTGTTAAGGGGTTTTGTAGCACCATAGGTGGAGGCCCTAGTGGTGTTGGTTTTGGTGGAGATAGAGCAGCCGTGTTGGGATCATGTTGACTATTGTTTTGGATTAATTGTTGGATGTGAGCCATGTGAGGACACTAATGAGTGTAATGGCTGTAGGTGTTACAGATAGAACATGAATGATTAGTCTGAAAATGTGGGTTCTTCCCAGGTCGAGCGGTATGGTGGGGATTTTGTGCAAGAGGTTCAACACCATTGTTGTTTGTAGGGTTGTCTTGCTAGACACCTCCATGGGGTTGGTTGTTGCCCCGATTCCTACCTCTTTTATTCTTTGCCTGCCCTTGTTTGTTATTGGGGGTAGGTTGGTTAGGGAGGTTCTATTGTGTGTAGACCTGTCCCATAGAAACTAAAGGAGTCAGGGCTAGAGCCGGAGTGGGTTGTATAGGTGGTGCATAATAGACCGAAGGAGCTAGAGGGGATGCAAATCTAGTCCTTTGGCTAGAATATGAATGTGATGAACAAGTCAGTCCATGAATATGAGGAGTTGGTGCAAAAGGCACATAGGAAGGGGTAGCTCTGAACTGAGCCATTACATGTGAATAATCAGGGGCGTAACTGTGAGGCACATAGGACGAAGTAGCTTTGGATTGAGCCATCACACCATAGTAATTGGGGGTGTAACTTGGTTGGGAAACACAATGGGTGTTACTAGGATGGGGTGGAATCATAGGAGAGGATGAGTAAAACTGAGGGTGCTGGGTAATAGAGCTGATAACTCCATAATCAACATGATATTCCCCCAGTGTATCTTGGTGTAAGGTGTTAACCTAGGGAGCATCGCGTATGACAGTATACAAATAGTCTGATTGGGCATATATCATATCGAACTAATGAGCCTTAATGATGTATTCTTCTTCAGTTTGTGGTTGCTCATATGCGATGTCCTTGGCTATGGAGGGAGAAAGGTTTTGAGGAACCAATCAAGGAAGATCCTATCTTCTAACTGGATCTTACACAAGATATAGGGACTGCGCCATTCATGGATATGATCTATGATATAGCTATGTTTTGGTGACAGGAAAATAGAATATCCACTCCCTCATCATAATGGATGGGTAACTGGAAGTATTGAAGGAACATCAAAATTAGTGAGGAAAAGTAAGGGTATGTAACATGAGGAAATTCTATATACCACTTGGCCGCAACACCCGTAAGTGTGCGGTGGAACAACCTCAATCAAACAGAGTTATCCACAATAATGTTAGATGAACACCATAGGTGGAATGACATGATGTGATTTTGAGGGTCCTATCCCTCCTTTCCCTCAAACTTAGGGATGTCTGAGGGAAACTTGGTAGGCATAGGAGGCCATTTTGGGTGGTGACAAATGAGTTCATTGGTTAATGGTGCCAAATATGGAAGGTTGATACTAGCCATGAAAGGTAAGCTAGAGCTGAGGTTGGTTCTGGAAGGACCAACACAAGTGGAAGTAGCTGCGAGAACATAGTTCCCATGCATAAATGGGGGTGGATGAGGTTGACTTCCAATAGTAGGAAAAGTCACTAGTATGCAGGAATAGTCGAAATCGACGTGGAAGGGCCACTGCCTCCTGGTATGTGGAATGGTAGTGACACTGGTGGCTAGAATGGAACCACCACTAATGGGTGGTGGACCAACATTAGTGTGTATAGTGAAAATAGACCCACTAGGACCAGGGCCTATAGTCCCAGTGGAAGGGATACCTGTAGTGATAAGTGGAATGGACATGGGCCCACTACTAAGAATCCCCCTTGAAAGGGGTCAGGACGTGTACCATCCATGGGGCGAGATGGAGAAGTGAAAAAGGTGGGTTTAGACTAATAGGAATATGAATCAAATTTACAGACCCTGTGTGGCTCTGAATGTGGTGAGTGACGTTGAAGATGGCTCTGATGGTGTCGATTCAAAGAACTGAACTTGGGGGTGTGCCACTAAGGCTATGTGAGTAGCATGGTGGAGCTATGATGACTATATGGAGTGTTATATGATTAATGAAAACTCAAGAGTATCAATTGCAAGCTCAAAAACCAAACTACAAACAAGTGTGTAGAAGGAGAGCGTATGAAATGGTGTCTCACAAGCCAACAATAATCTATAAAACAAAACTGTGACAATGGGTCCTAGCAAGGCGAGTCTACAACTGTGGCCTATGAGTTATGAGTGCAAGCAATATCCTAACTACAATATGGAATCCCTTCACAAATTGTATCCTTAGCAGGGTGATGAAATCTTAGTCAGAAAATAAAAAATGGAAGAATAATATAGGCTAAGAGAATCCCACTACCGAGAAGGACCTCTGGGTAAAAGATACCTAGAAGAATGGCCACTAGGATACATCGTTAATGACACATCCATTCGGTTTACTAACACCAATATCTTTGGCCCTCGACCCCTTATTGGGTGATACGAGGAGGAATGTGAAGGTTTATAATTCAGTGCAAGATGGATTGCGGTATTCCACCTTGACTTTCAGAACCCCTTCGTTTGTGGATGACTTCTGCTGAGTAGGACACCTCCTGACAAAATAGCTATGATCATGTCAACAAATACAAGAGGGTTTTGGTCCCCTGATGGACAACAACTATGTCTCAAGATGTGAGTGATATAGGGGTGTTGTTTAGATGCACATTCCCTAATTCCTAACTTAGCTACAATATTGGTTTGTCCTCGAGCAAGGTTACAATGCTGGTTGTATTAATTTAATTTTAAGGATTTCTCAGGTTCATGAACCAAGATGCAAATATAATGCAGTAAAGAACAATAAATATGTTTCAAAATAATATTTTCTTCTAGAAATAATCGCAACAACCGCCCATTGCTGGGGAATTTATATCCCCGGATAATCGCAACAACCGCCCATTGCAATCTCTAGTTAAATTTAATCCAACGAATGGACTGAAGGAATTTGAATCTCCTTCCACTGATTCTCCTAGTGAATTGGCACTTGTTACAACCAACTCACGATTTTCTTGCAACAACCTCCAATCAAATTAGTGGACACCAGCTATATTGATCATCTGCCAGAGGTTACGAGACCAAATCCCACTTTTTACTGAGCGATTCCAAATTTCATTAGGCTTAAAATAACTATGCTACACTCTCTCAAATTCTTTCTTCGCGGGTGCTTGGTACTATTTGTTCTGACAGCTTTCTCTTGTTTGGTGGGATCATTTTTTAGTTCACAGTGAAAGTTTTTTTTTCCAGATCATCACAGGCAGACGATCAACTACCTACCATGAAATATTTCCTATTCACGGCTCCTAGAGTGTGGATCATTGTGAATGAAAGAGGAGACCAGGATTTCAGGAAACCGATGAGGGCTATCGAGGACCATGTATTTATTTTTTAGGCCCTTGTAGAGAATATTTGTTTTGGATATGACTTTTAATTTATTTTTTGGGTAGATATAGTTTGCATGTAGTTTTCTATACTTTAAGTTGGAGTTTTTTTGTGCTTATGGCCTCTTGCAAATTCAATTTTTTTATTACATCGCCCTTGTCATAGATATAGGATCGTAGTTGAGTAGACGACTCATTGATCATGACCCTGCATGCTGCATACATTTCTGGATGTATTGTTCTGGGCGTATTCTACTATGTAGTCAGGAAATGGCATTTAAGGTCCCGCCTATAGGTCAAAATAGCTTTGCTTCAATCTCTCGGTAGTTGCTCGCTTTTGGACTCAGTCATAGTATTTAAATGGAATGGTTTGATCTCTTTAATGGTAGCACGGGGACTTCACTTAGTGAACCTCTCACATAGCACGTGCGATCCTCGGATATTAAAGAATACCCTTAATTTCAAGAGATATTGACCCAAAGTCTTTTTGTTGAAACCCCCTCCCAATACTTAAAACCTCCTCCCCACCCCTTTTAATAGCTCAATCCTTATAAACCACCCTACCAACCCCCACCTTAAACCCCTCATCCCCCCAATATCTCCAATATATTGGTTTGATTTTTGATAATTTTAAAATCCACAATATGAACTAACGTGATAGGATATTGGGAAACAAGTGAAGCCCCCGTGAATGGTAGGGGATCCTCTGTGGACATTTGTAACCGCATGATCCTATGTGGACATGAATATGGTCATTTGAACATGAATCCTTGATTGTTGATTGATCCATAGTCATCACTCCAATGTTGATTACTTAAATTATGTGATCGACTCAATCTTATTTTATTGTCATTGATTAGTTGTGGAAATCATACGACAATCCCCCTAGCTCCCATCTCCTTTTTAATTGAAGACATTTCAGTGCACCATAGATGTTTTTGAAGATCCATTAATTTTCCATCATATTCGAATGTAAGATGATATTTTTTTTTGATGGATCAGGTGGTTTTTCTTGCGATGAAGGTGGGCATTGTACATCTTGGCATCCTTTATTTGAGTGAACAGTAGCTTGCACTTATGCATGAAAGGGTACTTACCCTTTTTGAGAGATGTCTACTAAAAACCAATAAAAAGAGGCATTAGCTCGCACATGCTCAACTGTTAGACATTTGCAATGAAAGGCTGGGATCCTCTTTCCTTAGGTTTTATAATGGCTCACATCTTATTAATGTGAAACCTACCTCCTCTCTATTTCCTTTCCATAGGTATGAGAATATGATTTTCTTGATTTTGTGAATTGTAGCAGAAAGGAAAATTTTGAGCTCCCACATGTTTATCTAAGTATGAATGAGTTTAATACACTGGCCTTTGATTGCTGTGTTTAACTCATATTTTTTCACAAAATTGCTCACTAACACCCTCCCATAGAGACAAAATGTGTGGGAGAGGGAAACCTCGACACTATTTCATACTGACGATTTCAACTAAGCAGACTGCTCGTCCAATAGAATAGAGGCATTATTTTCATTTTATTTTTAATTGTAACTTAGTGTCTGTGATATCTAATGTTGTTTGTGTATTCATGGTATGCTAATATCTATAAAATAATATTGATTGTGCAAAGATATGAATAATATTTTAATGTACGATATGTTCAAAATAACTGGATATACATGGAAATAGAAATAATTCTTGGAGTAAATAACATATCCAAAAAAGATAAATTAATTAAAATAACATAGGGATTTTGGATATCATAGTGTAGATATTTTGTTATTAATAACAGGTGTTGATAATAATTTTTTTTTGTTGTATGAAGGAGGTAAAGTCCTGTAAGCTAATGTAAATAAATCCTGGATAAGTAAAAAAAGTCTACGTTAATGAATAGAAAACATTTTGAGCCATCCATAAGAGTTTGTTCTGTTTAGTTCATTCTTCCCTTGAACGATCTTTAGACCTATTTGATGAGGTTTTTCCTAAGAATGGACATGCGTTTATAGCCTTCACAGATAGTGATTTTAAAATAAACGTGTAGAGAAAATATTCATGAGTGTACACGATCATGACAGGTGCAAATTAATATGCATGATTATCACAAGAACCAATCACGTATCTCTATCACGTATTGTTGGGACAGGATTTTTATGCTAATTCCACATTTTGATACGTGTATCACTCAACATGGAGAAAAGGTATGAGAGGAAGGGTTTTAATAGGCAAAACGTAAAATTAGAAGGTTTTGTCAATTCTGGTCCAACAAAACATTGTGCCTACTCCCCAACCTAAGTCAATCAATAAAACAGTATATCAATCAAGAATTATTTACTCTAAGTGTAATTTTGTAATATTGAATAACTTATCATTGCAAATCTCGAGCTTAATTGACGAGCTAAATGATTTAGATACACAAAGATGTGGAAAAATCCTATACTTGTCTCAGTACATTATTTGTTTTCTTTCTTTGTGTCTCGCAAATTGTTTTTTTTTCTTTGTCTCGTATAGTGTGTCAGAATCAATATAAGTTTCAGTCATTTTCATAGCTCATTACACAAATCCTTCCATTGAATCCATCAAGGTTGGATTTTGATTGGACAACATTTTAAACACTCCTTTGGTGTTTTTCATTATTAAAAATGTTCTTTTTGGGGGGGGGGAATTTAATTCCAACTCTCATCTTTATAATAAAATTAGAATTCTCTGTACAGAACTATACCCATTCTGATCATTTTTCTCTGATAGATAGCCATATTCATAAGAACCGAATGAATGTATTTCTTGCTAACAAAGTGTTCTAATTGTATGGCTCGACGAGACTCCAATCGAGTAATTTCCAATGGATAGCATGATAAAAGACTTATTTGTTTGATGGACTATTGCACTTTATTATTGTTATTAGAAAGACCATTAGAAAATGGCAAAAATATCGCCATTGATTGTATGATGAATGAAATTTACTACACTAAGGTTCTTATCTACCATAAATTAATTAATGAGAAGGAAAATTAAAACATTATGCGGTTGCCCTTTCCGTTTTAGAAGATTCAACGGGTTCTTTGAGAAAACATGTATTTGGTTAGGCTCCAATATTCACAATCCTTGCAAATAATGAATTTACACATCTTTTATTTAAACAGTCAATATCATCATAACAAAATAATTAAATTCAAATTCATTTTAAGAATGTCATCCCAAAATTTATGCAGGACACAAAAGACAAATGAGATAATGATGTCATAATGTTATAAACCAATGGTTAAATAATATTCATATGCATATTATTATGTGTTAAGACTTACAAAAGACTCATTAATAGAATATTATAAAACAATCCTAAAGCCTTTCATGATTTTTTATTATAACGTAACTTTACTTTATTTGTGGAAAATAATTTCAAAAGATAAGAGATGAAAACAATTCTACAAATATATCAAGTTAATAAGTGTTTTAAAAATATTAAAGATATTTATTAATAACTTACATATTATATTTGTACAAAAATTAGAAAATAAAAATTAAAAATTTCGCACAAACATAATAGAAAGATAGAAGAATTTTTTTTGAAATATAAATTTAAAAATATTCCTTTGATACTTATAATAATTTCCCTTAAATCCTATTATATATGATAGGAACATATCTTTTGCTAATAATGTAAAAATTTGTCCTTTGAGTTATGTTGTAAAAATGAAATAAATAAAAGCCTAGGATTTGGATCTACATTGGTTTTTATTTTTGCACAGTGGGACCTGGAACATCTTTGGTTTGGGGGAGGTAGGTGTTTGTTCTAATTTAGGTAGGTGTTTGTTTCAAGCTCCCAAACTTTTCATAAAAAATCACTTGCGTGATCATTAAGATAGTCTGCTTTTAGGGGGTTGACCAATGAAAGGGTCAACCCTCTCTCTCTTTGTTTGCTCAATTGTTACATGAAGACGCATTAGGATGTAAAAACTATGATTTTTGTTTTTATTGCAAAACAATTGAAAACTTAGAGAAAAAAATCACATTGACATAATAAAACTTATACATAAAAGATTAAAATAAAATAAAAACACATAAAAATTTGTTTTTGTAAAGTCAAATTTAGAAATAATAAAAGGGTTATGATAACATCACAAAAATAAAAATAAAATAAAATTGAAAATTAAAAACATATATAAATAAATAAATAAGCATTTAGGTAACAAATAAAATCATAAATGAGGAATCTTCTCAAATTTTCTGTTTGATATGCTAACTTGTTCTCGCAAGTCACTCAAAAATAGGTTTCGACATGAAGGGTTGTTATTTCCATGTATAAAAGCATTGTATTTATTCTCTTCGACTTGGTTTGTTAAGCACATATTTTACTATATTTTCAATGCTCTCACAAGTTTGTTGCAGAAAAATCCTAACCTTCTGTAGATTTAAAGATGGACAGATGGCATGCAGAAGTAATTTCCAGAATCGTAGAAAGTTTTCAAAAAAATGTTTCATTGAAAGATTGAAGGAGTTGAGTTTCCCTTGTGTATGTCATAACATTTGCTGCCACAAAGAAGCCTTTTAGAGACCAATTACACCATGTCATGATTACTTACGCCTTTTCCTTCCAAGCTCATCTATCATCCATCTCGGAGTCTACTTTCTCACTACCTTATAGATCATGATTTCCCGCATGTCTACCTTTCTAAGTCCCACACATTTTTCCTCATTTTCAGTTTATCTTTTTTCCTTATAAATAAAACCATTCAGCTTCCTTTCCATGACTACATTGCCTTGTTATCCCTGCCATAAAAACTATTTGACCTTCATATCTTTCATCTATAGTCCTAGCGCTCATTATGTACAACTCATGTTGACTGATGTGGGATTCCTTAAGGCCCACCATTCAACAAGTCTTTCCCCATTCACCTCAGCACCTTATCTGGGATAGAGACTAGAGCTCATTTTTGGTACCTTGAGGCTTGCATGCCTTAATGGCAAGTTCCCTCGCTGATAATCATGGGAATACATCAATGTCCCTTGATCGTTAGATATTGCAAGTGGCTTGATAGAAAATCCTTTATTCACACTTTGCAAGATGTACTTAGGTACCTTGGCACTCATTGAAATCAATGGTGAGATTGCCTCACATTGGTTAATGACATTCATCAATGGTCGGTAAAAAAATGAATTATTTCCATGTTCGACATTGACACATTTATTCACATGGTAAGAATTGTACCATCGATTTTTGTAGCGGGTGAAGACTATATATTTTGCATGAATCCATCAGCATTTTTACAGCAGTATACTTCCAGCCATATGAGAGTACTACCTTTCTACTTTCATCTCTCATCTTCTACTACATCCAACCAAGCAGCAATTTAGATCCTTCACTTTACATTCTATTATTCAGCAGTAGCAACCACATTCCTATTGCATAGCTCATCAACTTTTTGGGTAAGTGGAGGTATGTTGTTTTCTAATCTTTAGCCATGTAATTCCTTAAATGCTAGAAAATAAATGAATTTGAAAAATTCCCTAACCCCATTTCCTTTATCCTTTCTCATAAACCTAATACATCTTAAGTTGGGAGGGGGGACTATTCATTACCATTTTACATATTCATCATCTCATTTACCCTTAACCAAAATGTCTTTCCCAAACTATCTTCTTTTTTCTATATATCTTGGCATGATTCATAATATGAAGAAAATGATTTATAATATACATTGATGGTTCATCATTTTCAATGCATGTATACTTTTAAAAATATGATGTATTGCAGCAAAAAAAAATACAAGTAAAAGAAATGAATGTTGTTACCACAAGAACCAACATTTTTTATACTTATGGTTGTCACACAAGAACCAACCACAAATATATATAAAGTAAAAGAAAAATTTGCTACCACTCATGCATTTTAAATCATGGAATTATTTACTGTTACATACCATCATCATGTGAGGCCCAGCTACAAAGCCAAAAGTTTTAAAGAGAATCAATGCATAGTTGCATGAGGACATGCAACCAGTCAAGTTGGGGGGGATGTTAAGCCGCAAAAAGACCACATGTTATTCACCTTTCATATACCATTTGTCACCTTATTCCTATCTTATACTTCTATAAAACCATTAATATCCACCATTTTCATGAATACATATGGGTTACCTTGTTATTTTCCAAATCATTTATTTTTGAGTATTTTGAGTGAATTTGTGGTTAATTATTAAGAAAAATAACATATTTTCATTATACTTTAAAGCTGGATGAGTTTGGTGATGCTTACAGGTGAACTTGAAGACTTTAACAAGCTCAAAAGTGACCACCCAGCCTCAAATTCGAGTTTCATCCTCAAGATGTGGGCTAATTTAAAGGAGAGGATCATGGAAATGTGGAGATGGAATATCTTATCCAAGATATAATGGAACATTTGAAGGGATGAGTTGTAGATTTGTTGAGGATTTTGAGGGATAAGTTGAAAGAATAGCGGATTTGTAATAATGATTAGTTATCTTGAATTCATGTATAAATAGGAGGGCTCTCTCCTCATTTTGGTTAGAGGCCTCTCTAGTGGTTTGGTAGTAGAGAACTGGTTCATCTTTTGAGATAGTCATGGATTTGATGTTGTTGTAATAGATTTCATATTTTAGAATAGATAGTTTGATTTCTTCATATTTTGATGTCTTGGTTGTGAATTAGTTGGATTTATTTTATGTGAGCTCACAAGCTAATGTTGATTGATTTATATCAATTTATTTTCTGCAATCTTATGCTTTTCTAGAATAGGTTTATTTCCATGTCATTTCCTTCTTAACTCAATTTCAATTACTTGTATTTTTTATTTCAGCCTCTTAGAATATTATATTAAATTATCTATATTCTTCCCCTGCATATATTTTGTTTGTACCTCACAATTTTACGCTCTATCCGGGTTGAAAATTAAATCGTTGCATATATGTTATAAAATTGTTTAATATTTTCCCCAACAATCTTTTTACCCCATCACTCTCTCTCCCTCTCCCTCTCCACCTCTCTATATCTACATCTGTCTTTCTCTTCTTATTCTCCCTCCTCCGTCCTCTCTCTCTCCCCCCCTTTCTCTCTCTATATTCCAAGGTCTCTTCCCCTATCCTCTCTCTCTCTCTCTCTCTCTCTCTCTCTCTCAATGATGTCTCTTTCACTATCCCCCTATTTAACTCTCCCTCTACATATCCCTCTTAATCTCCACCTCTCTCTCCTACTTTATCCCCCCCCTATTTAACTCTCCCTCTACATATCCCTCTTAATCTCCACCTCTCTCTCCTACTTTATCCCCCATACATCCACCCTTGTATCTTCCCCTCACTCTCTCCCACTCCATATTCCCTATATCCTTCCCCCCTCTCTCCCACCCCATATTACCTATCTCCTTCCCCTCTCTCTCATCACACTTCCCCATCCCCTAATATCATTTTGTTTCTCCATATGCAAGTCTCTCATTGAACTAGGAGCACACACACACTCTAGGAGCACATGCACATTATAGGAACTTTCTCACATTCGTGATTCATCTGTGCACTCTTATGAGTGTGCGTTTTTAGAGCATGAACGTTTTTTTAAATTTGAATTTCATAAGCATGAAAACTATGTGTTTATTGACTAGGCTGGTTGAGATTTAGGTTTGGGATGACAAACCTAGTGCTTAGAACTAAAAATTCATGGAAAATTCTCATTTCAGGATATTTCTCTGTATCTTTGTTTTTGACATTATTTTCTATAGTCTAGACAAATCTATTGTCAATGAAACAAAAGACCCATATAGAGTCGACTATGCAAATTACAAGTATATAATTTAAAAAAAATATTGTTTATGTTAGAAATACAAGATCGCAAAACAATAGCATAAAAAAAGCTATAAAAAATAAAACACATAAACACTATACATGATAGACACCAATATACGTGGTTCACCCAATATGGGCTACGTCCACAATAAATTTTCATCCCTTTTTATTATACCGTCTAGAAAAATGAAGGGATAAAACATGCAACACATCCACTGCAACTTCCTCTTCACTCTCTCATTGTCTCATCTTTCACAATATAAAACAGCTGCAATTCAATTCCTCATACAAAAGAGGGTTTCCTTCTAGGGATAAAACCCCTAACATAACTTCTACCATCCTATTTGATATCTAAGGAACGGTTCATATTGACTATGAAATTACAACATTTTACAAGGCACCCCCCCACTGAGAGGTGTGTATAGTCCAACTAGAATGCATATAAAACTAGGGTACAAACTCAACTAAACAATAATATCTCTGAATGAAGAATATAATCAGGATCCACAACCAACAATTTACTATTTTTAATATATTTTATGCTTGACATATACCCACATATTAAAAAAGATACATCCTTTGTTTTGTATATAATTTATTTTCTCAATCATTTTTTACCAAAACTATACGGTGCACTAGAACACACTAAGTCCTACAATCTAAAAAAAATGATAGTGTTAATATCCCTTTAGGTTGCACTAACAAAAGGCCTTGTCATTTCAACAATGGAATAACTTTTGTAGTTAAAAAAATATATAAAATTAAGAATATATTTTTTGAAAAAAATAGTCGTGCACTAAATCAATTTGTTCTCTACATATCTAAAAATATTTGTAGAAAAATCCCATCGTTTAGGTACTACAAGGTTTCACTAACATATATACACTATATTTTGCATGAATCATCCTCTTCACTCTCTCATAGTCTCATCTTTCACAATATAAAACAGCTGCAATACAATTCCTCATACAAAAGAGGGTTTCCTTCTAGGGATAAAACCCCTAACATAACTTCTACCATCAAATTTGAGATCTAAGGAGTGGTTCATATTTACTATGAAATTACAACATTTTACAAGGAACCCCCCACTGAGAGGTGTGTACAGTCCACCTACAATGCATATAAAATGAGGGTACAAACTCAACTAAACAATAATATATTAGAATCAAGAATATAATCAGGATCCACAACCAACAATTTACTATTTTTAATATATTTTATGCTTGACATATACCAAAATATCAAAAAAGATACCTCCTTTGTTTCATATATAATTTATTTTCTCAATCATTTTTTACCCAAACTATATGGTGCACTAGAACACACTAAGTCCTACAGTCTAAAAAAAATGATAGTGTTAAGAGCCCTTTAGGTTGCACTAACAAAAGGTCTTGTCATTTCAACGATGGAATAACTTTTGTAGTTAAAAACATATATAAAATTAAGAGTATATTTTTTGAAAAAATAGTTGTGCACTAGATCAATTTGTTTTGTACATATCGAAAAACATTTGTAGAAACATTCCATCATTTAGGTACTACAAGGTTTCACTAATAGATATACACTATATTTTGCGTGAAGCTTAACATACCAATGTTGGGAAAACACAAATTTCACCTAGTTATACACAATTTCTATAAATAAAAATTATATATTTGGAAACCTAATTCTTTTTCCTACATTTCATATTTTTACACCATATTCAAATTCATTGTGGAAGTATCTTGAATCATACTCCAATTTAACATATTTTTTCCTTAGATACCTAATTATCTATTTGTTGAAAGATAGGTAATTCTGATAAAAGTTGCAAGAATCCAAAACCAAATTACAAAAATAAGTTAATCAACTATCTAAAATTGTGATAGGAACCCCCCCCCCCAACTCAATGCAGTGCTAAGTACTTGGTATGTGATAAAATCACTATCACGCTTAGAATGTATTGGAATTACTTTGTAATTTCCTACAATGAGCTAGTGATGGATATCAACTCAATGTAGGATATCAAGAGGACACTAAATGAACTGAAGAACAAGCCTAAAATCACTCATTTGGTGATCAACATTTTGATATCCAAAAATAATGAATAATTGGAGGCTTTAAATATTAGAGATAGAACAAAAACTATCATGGATTTCATCAAGCTCATAACTAAGAAAGGCTTACCCCAACATGCTAAGAGGAAAGTAATACAATTCTCAAGGGATGTGGTTCCTTTAAAATCCCTTTTTAAATATGTACTTAATATGGGATTGCATTATCCCTAGAATGGGAAGGGGGACCTTTGTGCCAAGAACTACTATTTTGAGTTGATGGAAACATGCAAGAATAATGACATCAATTTGCAAACATAAATGGACTCCTCAAGGGTTAGGTTATTATGGAAAAACTCAAATAAAATTTTGAGTTGTTGGTACATATGTAGGTCATATATAAGAGGGTCATGCCCCATCCCACTTATTCACATTATACTAACTTGGATATAACTATAAGGGAGATGAAGAGTTACCAAATTCCTATAGCGAAGAATTGGGAAGACATTGAAAAGTAATCTTCCTCTTCTTTTGCTCAACAAACTATTTTGACAAAACTATAAGGGGACTAAGGAGCATCATCTTCATAGCTAATTAAAGATATAGGTCAACATCCATAATAGTATTTGATCTCATTTCACCACTTGGTAGTTATTCGCGAATAGAAAAGATCTAGTAAAGGAGTCATTTATCCAAGAACAAGAAGCAACAAGTGGAATAACAATTTACCACTAACAGTATAAAGGAGAAAAAATGCATCAAAAAAGGATCATCATTTTTCATGAGCAAATTATGACTCCTCCTTGGATTGATTGATCAATTGAGCTTATAAGAGACAATGTCAAAAAATTTGATCATTTTGGGGATATTAAGATTCAAACTTTATTTTATATATGTATGTAATCTCTCCATGCTTTGTACTATTCTATTGTATATCCACCACTTCCATATTGCTATGTAATTTCTAGTTTTAATATAATAAAATATCTTCAGGGAAACCCTTTATCCCATTTTATGGATCATTTGATGTGATTAACTTTT
This sequence comes from Pseudotsuga menziesii, assembly GCA_001517045.1. Lineage (NCBI taxonomy): Eukaryota > Viridiplantae > Streptophyta > Pinopsida > Pinales > Pinaceae > Pseudotsuga > Pseudotsuga menziesii. The sequence continues at coordinate 51,460 of LPNX010828310.1, forward strand.
TTATGCTAAGATAGGATGGAGTACTCATGATATCTTATATGTGTTGAAATATTGTAACTTCAAAGGATATTATAAATGTATATTGAAGTACACCAAGGGAGATGTTCTATTCCTCTCTCGGGATGTTATTATTGTAATTGTTAAGAATAGAGTCATGAGGTAAATACTCCATTGTAATTTGGGTCAATAGTACCCCAATGAATAATACATAATACTATTTTGACTCTTTCTAGGTGAAGTCGGTCGAGTCAGTTAAGTGGGGCCGACTTGTTAGGGTAAAATTCAAGTGATTTAAAGTGTATAAATATAGGATTTGTGTTCCTCATTTGAACATAGACTCACTCACTTGTGTAGCGCATAGTAGAGAAAGAGAGAGTCATACCAGCAAGGAGGAGAATACATGTTTTGGCATTTTATCTTATACATATAATACAAAGGAAGTTTTGTTGGGTTTTCTTCCCCTTGAGGGTTTCCCAGGATAAATACTATGTCTATATGTGATTGTGTTTCTTTTAGTGATACTGCATATGCTACTATTGTGAATTTGGATTAAAAACTAATGATATCTAGCTAATCATATGAAATATTAACATGGTATAAGAGATAGTTTGAATAAAAAAAATTTCACAAGGTGAAACTCTCTCTCATCTCCCTATGGAAGAAATTAGTTTGTTTGCAAAGTTTGGAATTTGGAATATCTACTCGCATAGAAATTTGTGGCTCCCCAGTGCGCATCTATTGAGCCCAGGATCAAATTTTTTTGGGTGGTTGAATCTTCGAGAAAGGAAAACTGTAGTTTGGCCCTGAACTTGAAAACTGCAGAAAATTAGAACCAAAAATTCTACAGAAGATGCAACCTCTTAAGAAAGTTTTGAAGGATAAAGATTTGGGATCTCCAGAAACCAAGTGGACCAAACAAAATTCCTCATTCAAGCGCATATCTTGGTAAATTCATATTTTCATTTTGAGAAAACTTCCTAGCATGGAAGTATAGGATTGGTCTCATTCTTAAAGAGAATGGTCTTGAGAATTATATTAAGGATGAAGTTCTAGAACCAAAAGAAGATGAAGCTATGTAGAAGCATGGACAATACCTAATAAAGGAAATGAGGATCATTGCTAATTCTATTGAATATCACTTGATCCCTCAAGTTTCATCTAAGAATACACCAAAACAAATGTATTATGCACTTTCCATAATGTATGAGGGAAGGAACATCAAGAGGAAGTTAATTTGAGAGCTCAACTGAAGGGAACCAAGATGAGAAAAAGAGAATAAATTAAAAATTACTTCACAAGGGTCTCCCAGTTCAGGGAACAACTAAGTGCTATTGTATACACCATTGATGAGGATGAACTAGTTAGGAATGCTCTCAATGGTCTCACTAGACCTTGGAATTCATTCATACAGACTCTATGTGCCAGAAAAGAAATTATGAAGTTTGACATTGTATGGGAATATTTCATTCAAGAAGAATATATAGTAGCTAACATAGAAGCTCTACTAAGAGAACATGATCAACTTCTATCCATCCATACTAAAGGAAGAAAACAATAAAACTTCAATAAGGGTAGTCATAAAAATTCAAAGAAGAAGTTTCAAAAGAAAAGAGTAAACAATTAGAAGAAATATAAATATATAAATGCTATAACTATCATAAGATAGGACACCTTTCCAGAGAGTGTCCATCAAAGAATAACAACAACAAAAGACATCATGCTCATCTAACTGAATATGAGGATGAGGAAGAAAGACCTCAAAAGAGACTAACAAAACAAGAATATTTAGGATAGTATGTACTATTCTCTACACTCTCTAGGTCTATAATGCCTGGAGAATATACATGGATTATTGATAGTGGTGCTTCAAATCACACGACGGGGAAGAAGAAAAATCTGTCAAGACTTGAATAAAATATCTCTCCTCAGAAAGTATCATTAGGATATGACTATCAATATCCCATCAAATGTATTAGAGAATCAAGATAAAATATTGACTCTGGGACTTCCATGAATATGAAGGAAGTACTATATGTACCAGGTTTGAAGAAAAACACACTTTCCATCTTAGCACTAGATAAGAAAGGATATAGATTTTCTTTCATAGATGGAAAAGTACTTATGTGGTCCAAAGGAAAGACACTTGAATATGTTGAGGTCATTGGTGAAGAAGAAGGAGGACTGTACAAACTCAAAAGACATCCAGAGACAACCCTTTTCCATGAGACTACTAGCTCAAGTGAACTATGGCATAGGAGGCTTGCTCACATCAACTACAAAGCACTACCTTATGTGAGCAAGGTGGTAACAGGGTTATCAGATCTGAAGATTGATCATGAGGGAATTTGGAAAGGATGTTCAAGAGCAAAGAACATCAATAATCCATTTCTGAAAAGTGAAACAAAGACTAAAGGCATGTTGGAATTAATTCATTCTAATGTATGTGGTCCTATGCCATCCACATATTTAAATGGATATGAATATTATGTCACATTTATTGATAATTATTCAAGAAAGACATGGATGTACTTATTGAAGAACAAGAGTGAAGTGTTCAAGAAATTCAATGAATTCAAAGCCTTGATAGAGAACCATTCAAAAAGAAGAATAAAGACACTATAATCAGATAATGGTGGAGAATATAATTCAAAATAATTTCAAGCATTCTGTAAGGAGGATGGAATTGAGAGTGAACTAACCACTCCCTACAATCCTCAATAGAGTGGTGTTGTCGAAAGAAATACTCTAGAACCATTTAGAGGTAGTGAAAACAGTGATTCATGACCAATACCTCCCCATGCACCTGTGGGATGAAGAAGCAAGAACAATTGTATATGTGCAAAATAGATTATCTCACAGTTCTCTTGGATTCAATAATCTTGAAGATATGTATACATGAAAGAAACATGAAGTCATACATCTCAAGATATTTGGTTGTCTAGTGTATGTACATATTCTAAAAGGGAAGAGAAGCAAGTTGGATCCTTCTAGAAAGAAGGGAATATTTGTTGGATACTATGAAGTCTCCAAAGCCTTCAGGATATACATTTTAGGATTCCATAATATAGATATTAGTAGGGATGTAAAATTTTATGAAGAGAAAGCTAGAGGATTCTCCAGGGGATTCTCTCATAAAGAGGGGATTTATTATGAAGATACATTTTCTCCAGTAGCAAGGTACACTTTCGTCAGAACCATCATGGAATTAGCTTCCATGATTAAGTGGGAGATACACTAGATGGATGTAAATACAACCTTCCTGAATGGTATGATTGAGGAAGAGGTTTACATCGAACAACCACAGGGATTTGGAGTCAAAGATAGAGTGACTCATGTATGTAAGTTGAAAAATATTTGTATGGACTGAAGCAATCTCCTAGACCTTGGTATGGTATAACAGATAGCTTCTTGACAAGCTTGGGCTTTAACAAAAGTAAAGTCGATCCTAATTTTTACATGAATATTATGGATGATGAATTTGTCTTACTATTATTGTATGTAGATGATATATTTATGACTAGAAATGGGAAACATATCATAGAAAGAAATAATAAGCTAGCTGAAGAATTCAAGATGAAATGTCTTGGATTGATGAATTATTTCCTCGAGTTGGAAGTGTGGCAGAGCCTAGAAGGAATAGTTATGAACCAAGGAAAGTATGCAGTTGAAACCTTGAAAAGATTTGATATGTTGGACTGTAAAGCCATTGGCACACCCATGGACACCAACCTGAATTTGTTATATGATGAATCATCAAAGTTAGTGGATGTGCTTAGTACAGACATATTATTGGGTCATTGATGTGTCTAATGAATACAAGGCCATATATATTCTTTGTTGTGAACACCTTAAGTCAATATCTAGTTAAACCTAGATGGGTCTACCTAATAGCTGCAAAACATGTGATGAGGTACCTAAATGGTGCGATAGATTTTGGACTTTACTATGTTAGAGATCATGCATTCTACCTACTACCCTTCATGACCTCCCTTAGGGATATGCCCAAAAACTAAAAAAATTGAATGGGGAGAGGGGGTATTCAGAGGAGGAACACTTGGGATGGTTTTTAGAATGGAAAAAATTGGAAGTAGACCATGAGAATATTAAAGTCAGACTGTTCACCCAAAGTCTTGTTGGAGAAGAAAGAAAATGCTTCACAAATCTTCTGAACAACTCCATTTTGAACTATCAAGCTCTTGAATATTCTTTCAAGAACAAATGGGAAGACAAAATTATCCAATTTCCATTTCATGAAGAGGAGGGAGAGTGAATTTGTCCAGGAGTTTTTCGACAGATTCATAAAAGCATATAATGCCATCCTTTCCTAGTTCAAGCTTCCCCCTGGTTCTTCCCAACTCCAATATGTTGAAGCTTTTGATAGTGAATTTACCTTATGTAACAGTGAGAGAAAATAAGTCTCCCTAGAAGACATGATGAGCGATGCCATATAGGTAGAGATAAAACCTGACTTCTGCTAGGGAGAAAAGGAAAGAAGAGGGAGAAAGAAGAAAGGATAAATATTCCACACAACCTTCTTTCTCTAACTCCTAAGAGGCCAGGATGGACATGATGATGGAAAACATGGGAAATTTGATGGAGAGACTCACTATGGACAATAGGACAAATCACATAGAAAATGAGGATCAGCATAATAGAAACCATATTTTTAAAAGACCCCTTCCTCCAAGAAATCAAGGAATTCCTGAAGATCGACAAATCATGCCACCTTTCCTGGATAGTTATGTTGTTGAGGAGGGAGGGGAAGATCCAATGGAAAATCAAGACCATCACTTTGATGATATTGATTTTAGGATATTCCTTATTGAAGAAGAGCATAATTTCTTTGCTCAAGAAGAGGACGATCATATTTCAGAGAAAAAACCAAAGGAGAATGAACAACCAACTTAATATTTTGCAAGTCCTATTCTGGTTAATGAATAAAATCTGATTGCAATCCGTGATCAAATTTATGAAGACAAGGTAGATAGTGAGCATGCTGAAAATAACTCTTTTCCATTGACGTTTTCCTCATTTGAGTTTCTGAGACAAATATCAAGAGTTTCTAATCAAATACAAAAACTTGAGGTTATGAATAATGTCATGCCATTTTTAGGAACAGATAATGAGAAGGGTGAATAAGAATAATATTCTTTGAAATCCAATCCTTATTTTTATGAGAAAGAAGATAATCAGTCTAGTGTTGTATAGAAGAAGTGTTACAATTTGTTTTATGAAGAATGCAATCAACCTGTTACAAACTCTGTATGTGATGGTTTTGAAGAATATTTCAGTCCACCTATATATGATGAATATGAGGATGGATACTTGAAATATGAGGGTCCTAATGCTCTTCAAATTTAGAATGTCAAGAAGAGTGCATTTCACCTGATTTTCTTGAAGGAGCCTGAGGGTATTTCTAATCAAGCACCTAAAGAGAATCAAGCTTTGACTTCAAAAGTTTTAAAGGAGATTGTTGATGCTCCATTTGAAAATTTTCATGAGCATTATTTTCAAGGCTCTTGCAAAAAACAATTTGACGGTGTGCAGGTGGGGTTACAGTTTGAGCAGCCTTATTGGGGCAAGAAAATGATAGAAAAATTTGAATACTTCCATGGATTTTATGATCTAGTGGCTGAATATATGGAGAATATTTGTCATGGCAGGTACATAACAGAAAATTTTGTAGGTTGTCATGATCGAGTAGCTAAATATGTGGAAAATATTTGCAGTGGTAATGGTTGGTTATGTCTCTATAGTAAAAATCAATCCAGTTATCATAACATTTTTCCATTAAGTTCTTCCTCTCTGTTTTTTATCAAGGATGAGGAGAAAGTTTTCTTATGGGATCATTTGTTTGATTGGCTTCAGTGGAAGTCAGAAGTCACTTGGCTGGGAATTGATGCTCAGTAAGTAGCGTAGGTATGTGTGAATAAGATCGACATGACGAGCATTTCTTTTAAGCAATTATTCAATTTTTTCAGCATATGTTCACTTTTTGTTTTCAGAGCATGTTGGGGATTTCAGGAAATCTTAGGATCATCCCAATGGATCAGGAACTTGGTCTATGTGGTTCTTTACTACCTCATAGGGAGGATAGCATCCCTAAGTTGGAGCCATTGTTAGCACATGTGCTAAATTTTAAAGATTTTTACAGATGCATCTATACTATTTTCCCTGCAGAAGGATAAGCCATTGACAAGGATGAGAAAGGTTAAGACATTTTTTTTCATAAGACCTGAAAGAGTACTGAGCATGTCTTGTAGGATCAATTCCTTATCATGGAATAAAGAAAACATTAAAAAAATCATAGGGTCAGGTCATATAGAGGGGGTAAAACATTAAATTTTGCCTAAAGGATATATCCAGACAACTATGAAGGGTGCAGAGCGACATCGATGGAGATCGATGGTTGTAAGCGGTTCCATAGGGTGAAGATGATGGATCAGAATCATTGTTCATGATAGGATAAATGGGGTTAACATGCAGAAAGGATCGACTGTCAGATAAGCAATGGTGAGAAGATCTATGGTTGTATGAATGTTTTGTTGATAGAACATGCACAGAGAAATGAAACCTCCAAATCCATGGAATTCAGTAGACCCCACGAGATTTAATGACCAAGATCAACGCTTGTTTTAGATCTATGACAGAAAGGGATTCCACTGATACAACATGCACACCGATATCAACTTTTAAAATTAGTGGAATTTGGTATGAGGCACAAGATCTGACAGCCCAGATTAGAGCCTGATCAAGATCCATGGCTAATATCTATTCTGCTAATCCAACATGGATGAAAAAAATCAACATTTGAAATCAGCAGAATGCAGTAAGCTCTTAAATATTGAACGACAGATATTTAAAGAATATTTTGATTAAAGGCTAGAGATAATTGTGCATTAGCACAAGGAAAGTCAGGATGAAGATTTGCAGAATGAGGTATAGGTTGTGTTGTTGGATGGTTGAGATCAATCAAGGTTGAAGATCTACAGTTGGCAGTAATTTTGCAAGATGAAGGTGCGATGAAGGAGAATATTGGCAGATGTGCAAAATGGAATTAAATAGTGTAACAAATGAATGGTGCATATTTGATCTAGGAGATATCTATAGTCCGAAATCATTTCAAAACCACAACAAGCTCTCTTAGAGCCTAAAAGGGAATCAACAAAGTTGGTTAGGTAGGGTGGCTTATGCACAGGTGTATGATCCCAATATATCAATTCTTAGAGGAGGTGTACACCCTGGAGTTACCTATAGCAGATCAATGAGTAAGGACAAGTATCACAATGAAGATGGGCTTCTTCACCCCTATAGCAAAAGAACAAGGCAAGGTTGAGTCAGCTCGAGAATGTTAGAGGTTGTCTGAACCATCACTTTCAGCAAGCGAGCCTAAGTCCCAGATTCCTTGTTTTATGTTTTGACCAAGCACACTCATCATCACATACTTTCCTGATTGCTATAAAAATCATGGCAAAACATCCACCTCAAAGTTGTTAGGATTCATCATGACCATTCGGGTTTGATCCCATTTTGTGTAACTAATTTTGATGCCCTATTTCAAGATACATCTTGGGGGAAAATCACACCATAAGTGTGACCTCAATAGAGGAAGAAAGCATTGGAAATTTCATCCAAAAGTCTCCTGTGCTTGGATTTTTGTAGCTCTATCATTTTCTTGGAAGTAGTAATAAAAATCATTTTCTAAGTTTTCTGACATTCATCAAGTTGTTCCATGTTCAGCTATGTTTTCTTGTATTTCACATTTCCATATATGTTCATTGCTGCCAATACATTTCTAGATTGTATGTAAGGAATTCGTCCTTGTTAGATGCTCCTTATATAAGAAATTATATTCATTATGTATGTATAATAACTAAGATGGAATTCATCCTTAGATAGATGCTCTATTTCAGGTGTTAGCCTCTTTGTTGTTTCTACTAAAGGTTTTTTCAAGATATTCACCCATAGATAGGTGCCTCTTGTTTTATTGGGATTCTCATTTGTTCTCCTACCATTACAACAAGTTATTAGATTGAATATAACAACCGCATTACCTCAGATTGCATAAGAGAATCAACACTCATTATTGTTTTAATACCCTTGAATATTTTCAAGATGTGACTCCATTTCCCAATGGTACTTCTTATTTTTCTATCTCGTCATATTTAAAATTACAAATATCATGTTCTTATCAGAGATATATCCCTCTGGATGCTTATTCAAAGCTATATGTGTATGTGAATTTTCTTGTGACAAAGAGAGAGCCCTCTCTGACTGTATAGGATAGAATATAGTCTAAATATTGGTTTGAAAAGGTTACCCCTATGATTCTCCTACCACAACCATAGGATCAATTACATGGTGATAACATGTTCCTTGACCAAGGAAGATCCCATATAAACTCTACCACACCACCATGCCAAAGAAATAGTGCATCATACCTAGGTATTTCATCTCGAACTATGTAGCAATTATCCTCCTTGAAACTTTATTGATTTCCTCTTTACCTGTCGGAAACAAGTCATCAACATATAGCAAGAGCATCACTGGTCTTCCATCTTTAGTATTTAAGTAAAGGTTGGAATCATCTTTACTCTTGGTAAATCTTAGGCTCATTAGGAAGCTATCCATCCTGCCGTACCATGTCATTGGTTCTTTTTTCAAACCATACAAATCCTTCTTCAATTTGCACACATGGGTCTTCCTTTCATGTGTCTCGAATCCCAGTGGTTTTCCCATGTATACTTCCTCCTCAACTACACCATTGAAGAAAGCTGTATTGACATCCATCTGGTTTATTTTCCATTTCATAACTGCTGCCAATGAAAGTATGGTCCTAATGAAAGTGTGACTCTCCATGGGTGCAAATGTATCTCCGTAGTCTATGCTTTATTTCTATGAGAAGCCTCGTGCTATGAACCTTGCCTTTTATTTCTCAATGTTTCCATTGGCAACATGCTTGATCTTGTAGATCCACTTGAAAGTCACGAGAAAATCCTTTTCCACTCTTGAAACTATCTCCCAAGCATCATTCTTCATGATCGACTGATATTCCTTGATCATGGAATCCTTCCATTCTTTCTTTTCTACAGCCTCTTCATAGGTGGAAGGTTCTTTGTCAATGATGTTACACAGCAGGGCTACATAGATATTGTAGGAATTTTTACTTTTTCTCTCTCTATGTATTCCTTTTGGAGCACCATACCTTTTCGCTTCTCGTATGAGATCCCATGCCCATGCTGGTCTTGTATAAGTCCTTCTCAAGGATTGTCTCTAATGAATATTGTGGTTCTTCTAGGTCATGATCTTCATGGTCTTCTAGAACTACTTCTCCAATTTCCATATCTCAAGATCTCATAACTTCATGATCCTTGTCCTCTTGAATAGATGTCTTCTTGGATCTGATGTATGTTGAGTATTCATTAAGGGTTACATCTCTACTGATGTCAATATTCTTGAATCATGGGAAGCATATTCAGTAGGCCTTTGATGTATCACTATGTCCTACGAATATACCTTTCTTCCCTAAAGGACCGAGCTTGGTCCTTTTCTCCTTTGAGATATGTATGTACACCAGGAATCCAAATATTATTAGATGGCTGACTTCTAATTTCTCTCCTAAGAAATCCTCATCATGATTCTTGTTGTCAAGTATTTGATGAGGAGTATGATTATGTACATACACATTTCTCTCAAAGGTGCATAGGAAGATCCTAGTCATGCAACATTGCTTTTTCTGCTTCCATGATGGTTTAGTTATTTCACTTTGCAACCCCATTTTGTTGAGTATTGTATGGAGTACTCAATTCCATATTAATGTAAGATTCTTTGCAAATTTCCTTGATATCTTCCGAGGTGAATTTTCCTCCATTATCTAACCGTAGATTCTTGATATTCCTATCAGTTTTATTCTCGACCAAGGATTTATATGCCTTAAACTTACTAAAAACTTCATTTTTTTCTTTTCAATAAACATATCCAAGTATTACATGAGAAATCATAGTACACATACCCACTTAATGAGCTAGAAGACATGGGTCCACATAAATCCGAGTGTATTATTTCCAGTATTCCTTTGGCCTTGCTCTCATTGTTGGGAAATTTCTTCTTTGCATTCTTTCCTTGTGCACATACTTTGCAAATGCCTTCATGCTTTTCCTAGATCTCTGGCAGTCCAGAGACTTCTTTAATTGCCATCGGTGGTGATCTGTAGTGCACATGTGCAAGCCTTCCATGCCATAGTTCACTTGGTTCAATTGAATCATGAAATAACACCTTTTTTAGGTTGTCCCTTTATCTTGTACAAGCCTCCACCATCTTCTCCAATCATCGTTGCATCCTCTATTTTCTTCCCTTTGGGCTACATCAAAACTTGGCACTCAAAAAATGTAACTCTAAATCCCTTTGTATCTAGTGTAGAGATGGAGAGAAGATTCTTCTTCAATCCTGGAACATATAGAAAATTCTTCATCTTCAAGGAATTCCCAGATTCATGCTTGTATGAAGCTTCTCCACTCCCTTTTATGGGGTATTGGTAATCATCCTCAAGTTTCACCTTGTGAGGTGACTCATGTTTAGACATATTAACAAATGTTTCCTTGTATTTGTCATGTTTTTAGAAGCTCCACTATCCACAAGCCAATCATTGCTTTCATGTGAGATAATGCTAGTAAGTGCTAAAATAGAACATGCTCTTTATCTAAAGCATCCTTCTCTCTTCTGAATCTTTTTTTTGTTAATTCATTGTCTTCAAAAACAAGAGCATGGTGTCTCCTTTTCCTGATGGGTCAATCTCTTGCAAAGTGTCCCTTTTCATCACAAGTATAGCATCAAACATTTGAAGCATCTCTCTCGGTATTCTTTTGCTTCTTGTCCTTCTTCTTGTTGTGATGAAAGTTCTCCTTTTTATCCTTCTTCTTGAAGTTTTTTCTGGTGTGATGTCTAAGAGCTTGATCCTCAGTTGCTCCCATATTTTCTTCTCTTGTCATGATTCTAGCTTCTTCTTGTGCACATTCTTCTCGGAGTCTGTTGAAAGAGATCAACCTCCTTATTACACAAACTCCTTGAATGAATGAATCCCATGATCTAGGGAGACCATTCAAGGTAGTCATTACAGTTTCTCCTTCTTCGACATTCTCTTCAACCGCTTCAAGTTGTTATTTGATTTGAGAAACCCTTTTGAAGTAAGACTATATAGTATCGTAGTTTTGTATCTTCACATTCTTCAACTGGTTCCTCAAATTAATTTCCATGTTGATGTTTTTTCCTTCGAATATCTTTTTCAAAGCATCATATACTTCCTTCGATGTCTTGAATGAAGACACATGGGGGATGAGGTGATTCTTAATAGAATATGTAATGATTCTCTTGGCCTTAGCCATGCTTCTCTTATGATCAGCCTTAACCTCATCTCCCTCTAGTTATGGAACCTCTTTAAAGATGTATTGATCCAAATCATTTTCTTCAAGGATCGGTGAGATTATGTACTTCCATGATCAGAATTTATCAGCCCCTCCAAGCTTGTCCTCAAGCTGAGTATGGTCAGTCATATTTTCAAATGAGAAACTCAAATGGAAATAGTAAGGATTTAGATCTTACTAATTTGAGGTGTCGAACCTGGTTCCAGAGTTGGATGACCTAGGGTTTGTTAGAGAAGCCCTAATTTTGAAAACTTGGAGTTTGGTAATTCTATTTGGACATAAATATGTGCCTCCTTGAGGCGAGTTGCTCAACAAGGTCACTCTTTGAAGACTGAGGTGGGAATCCTCTGAAACTTGATGCCCTAGTTCCTCCTGTCACAAGTGAGAGGGTCAAAAATTAAACTTCTTCAAATTTGAAACTGCTTCCACCAAAATATTATCCATATTGAAGTGAGTTAGCTTATCCCTCCTTTCTTGATGACCTGTGGAGAGAACACCTTGAACTAGGAAGCCCTATTTTCCATAGCAGCACAATTCCTTATTTTAGAGAGGCTCTGATAGCATGTTAGTTTTTCTATATATTATTATCTTAATTAGGATCTTTGTCTAAAACAGTAACAAGTACATCAATATGTATAAGGTATAGCAGATACACAAGACACAAAGATTTTCACCGTGGAAACCATAAAGGAGAAAACCCTGCAAACTTCCTCAGAATAGTATAGTCATAAATACTATGTCATAAGATGATCAATCCCAGTAATAATAAGTATTCAGTAGTAATCTATCTCTCCTCCCTTGTCTCTATCTCCCTCTCTCATGCGAACTTGAATGAGTTTGAGGTGTGTATAAACGAGGGAGGGCACCTCCCTATTTATGCTAATCATGTGACTGATCTTTTACATGACTAAGCTGCCCTGTTTCACTAACATGGTCAGCTTATCCTAGAGAGACTCCAAATACACATTAAATGATGTCACATTAAGGACTATTTCCCTGACTAACAACAAATGTTGTACCTCAATGTCTAGACATAATAAAGACATCTCGCAAAGAGGAAAACATATCTCCAATGGGGGTACAACAACATATGGTGATAATATACATCAAAAAATATTCCAAAGTTACAAATAAATCAACATACATGCATGATTATTTGATTATCATATGATTTTTGAATGTATTCCTAGGATTAGGAATGATGTTATAATATAACATGATTCAAAACATATGTTACAATATTTCTATTTATTGGTAAATAGTAAATCTTAGTTTATGTTTAAATTAATCAAAGTATAGGGTTTCATCATTGTTCATGAGATATGAATTGTAGTGCCCCATATTTTGACTTAGGCATATTTATCACTCAGACTTATTACACTGTATTTACTTATTATCTGTGGACTCAACTATACTTTGTAAACTATATTTTGGCATGTTATATGTGATTATTTACTGATGTTATGATGTTATTAGGATTATGCTCTAATTATGATGTTATCATGTTATCATGCTTACTCTCTAATTATGATATTATGATGTTATCATGCTTATATTTATGCTTTGATCCTGGGCTATACTTGTCCCACTAGACCTTAACTTGGTCCATGTAGCGACTACAGAACTGTCGAACCCTATGATCCAGTATACGTAATGGTTTGATCGTGAAGGTTCCCTTGTCTGAGACCTACAAGTCCTTCCAATGAATCTCGTGAGACTCATCGGCTATGTAATGTCACAATACTAAAACATGAAATACATTATGAGTTCTGTACAAGTGGGGTGGCAGTGCAAGATGATAAGCTACCGGTCTGATTCTTTCAAGAATCTCAAATGGCCCTATAAAGCGAGGTGACAACTTGGTTCCCTTTCCAAACCGAATGGTACTTTTATTCAGTCGGATGCATATAAATACATGATCCCCTAAATCATAACTTCTATCAGTTCGGTGTGCATCAACATAACTCTTTTGTCTATCCTATGCTTCTTTAAGACACTTCCTGATATGTAGCACTTGCTCTTCCATCTCCTGAAGCAACTTAGGTCCGACTAAAACATGATCCTCCAACCTGTCCCAACTGAGTGGAGTCCTGCAAGGTCTCCCATACAATGCTTGATATGGAGGCATACCTATGGAACTGTGATGACTGTTGTTATATGCAAACTCCACTAGAGGAAGATATTTCTCCCATTATCTGCTAATCCATAACATACATCCTAAGCATGTCCTCCATCACCTGATTCACCCTCTCTATCTTCCCATCTATCTCGGGATGATAAGTTGAGCTTAAGTTCAGCTGGGTCCCTAATGCTGACTGCATGCTTGTCCAAAATCTGGAGGTAAACTTAGGGTCTCGGTCAGAAATTATCTTCTTTGGAACTCCATGAAGGCATACAATTTCATTTATGAATACCCTTGCTACATCTATCACATCATAAGTGTCTTTGACTGGAATGAAGTGGGAACTTTTGGTCAGTTTGTCGACCACCACGAGTATAACATTATGTCTGGAGGATGTGAGTGGAAATCCCACAACGAATTCCATGGAAATGACTTCCCATTTAGTCTTAGGAATATCATGAGGCTGTAAGAGATCAACTGGGTGTCGATGATCTGCCTTGACTTGCTGACACTCTAGGAATTTCGAAACAAAATCGACTACATCGCTCTTCATACAGGGCCAGAAGAAGAGCTTCTTCATGTTTGCATACATCTTCTTCACTCCAGGATGCGCACAATAATGTGCCCTATGGGCCTCACTAAGGATTGCTTCCCTGAGATCACTTTCTTTAGGGATATACATCCTCCCTTGATACCGCAACAACCCATCTTCCTCAATAAGGTACCCATAATACTTCGACTCAAAATTATTCCCACTCTGAATATCTGAGGTTACCTTTATATACCAACCATCTCCCAAGAGTTGTTCGAGCACTTTCTCCTTCAAATCCACTCTCAAGGGGATTAAGGAGAAAATCCTCAGCCTTCGGCTTAGAGATTCTGCCACCACATTCTCCTTTCCTTTGATATACGATATACCAAAGTCATACTCACTCATGAACTCACTCCATCATCGTTGCCTAGCATTTAGATCCCTTTGTGTAAAAATATACTGCAAAATCTAATGATCTGTTTTAAGTGTGAAACTTTTGCCAACCAGGTAGTGTCTCCATAATTTTAGTCCCAGCATTACTGCTGCCAATTCTAGATCATGTGTGGCATATTGCTCCTCATGAGGCTTCAACTTACGAGATGCATAAGCTATTACCCCACCTCCCTGCATTAGAACTACTCCTAACCCTTTCTTTGAGGCATCGGTACATACCATGAAGTCTTTATCCATGTTTGGTACCCATAAGATTGGTGCGATTGTTAGCAATCTCTTAATTCAGCAAAAGAAACATCACATTCATTGGTCCACTCATATCGGATTCCATTTCACTGCAAGGTGGTGATGGGTTTCGCAATCTTGGAGAACCCTTCCACAAATCTTCGGTAATACCCTGCTAATCCCATGAAGCATTGCACCTCATGCGCATTATTCGGAATTGGCCAATCCTCAATGGCCTTCACCTTTTCTCGGTCCACTGAGATCCCTTCTCCTGAGATGATATGCCCTAAGTAGTGAATATCCTTTTGGAAGAAAGAACACTTTGACAATTTACCAAATAGTTTATGTTCCCTTAAGCAAGTTAAGACTAACCGGAAGTGCTCCTCGTGCTCCTTCTTGTTCTTAGAATATATAAGAATGTCATATAAGAAGACCTGAACAAAGTGGTCCAAGTAATTTCGAAAGACACTATTCAAGAGGCTCATGAATACTGCTGGAGTATTGGTCAAACCAAATGGTACTACTACGAACTAATAATGCCCAAATCGAGTTCGAAAAGCAGTCTTAGAAATGTCATTTTCTTTAATCCTAAGCTGGTGATATCCCAACTGCAAATCAATCTTAGAGAAGACTGATTCACCTTTCATCTAATCAAATAGGTCATCAATTATTGGTATAGGATACCTGTTCTTCACTGTGGCTTTGTTCAAATCTCTATAATCTATGCACAGTCGCAAAGATCCATCCTTCTTCTTAACAAAGATCACTAGTGCTCCCCACAGTGAGATACTAGGTCTAATTAGTCCCAAGTCTAGCAACTTTTTGAATTGTATCTGTAACTCTCGAAGCTCAGGGGTTTTCATTCTACAAGGAGTCTTTGAGATCAGCTCCGCATCAGGTTTCAGTTCGATCGTGAAATCAAGATCTTGTTCTGGAGGTAGTTGTGGAAGGTCTTTTGGAAAAACATCCTTAAACTTAGATAATACTAGGTAAGAATTCAAGGAAGGTCCTTTACTATCGCTCACCGTATCAACTACAAACAACTGACATCCTTATCTTAAACACCTCTTAGCTTTCACTGCAGAGACTAAATGGAGGGATATTTTCCTCTTTCGACCCTCATCATCAAGGCACAATACTTTCTTTGCATAGCAATCCATGAAAGCTCTATGGCCTTCTAACCAATCCATGCTGACAATGAGGTCATAGGTGCCCAAATTGGTGACATAAGCATCCAACTTAGTGGTGCATACTCCTAAGTCAACTTGACACCCCCTTACCTTAAGACCTACTGCTTGCTTAACCCTTGAAGCCATCTCGACCGATTCAAAATCATCATGCTCGCAGGATGCCAACCCATATTTATCTAATGCATATGGTGAAATAAAACTATCTGTTGCACTAGGATAAAATAAAATTTTAAGTTTGAAATTGTTTAATTTACCAGTGGATTCTACTACGGTGGACTGATGTTCTGCTTGGTGGTTGTGAACAGCTACATGAATCTGATGAGTGTTACCAGAATTGCCCATGGATGCTTTCCCTTCCTTCTGCCTACTGTTGGTCTACCCCTTAGGACAATCCTATTGAAAATTAGGACCTCCACATCCCCAAGAAGAGACATTAGGTGGTGCTTGCATGTTGCTGGGAGGAGTCCTCTGGGATGTGTTCTTTCCCCTAGATCCTCTAAAACCTCCCGATCGTCTATAGGAATTGCCCTGTGTTCATCCTCAGTTCCCATGGTTTGCTGACGAAGCCTATGATACTGAGTTAACTGAAGTGTTACCTCTTGGGGTGAACCTGTTACCATAAGGAGGAGGTCTAGATTGTCCTCCTCTGAAGTATGGTCATGGGGCCTTCCTTGTAACATATTGATTGGATCCTATCAACTTGCTTCCTCCCTTTGCATCTGACATGTCCTCAGGATAGCAAGCATACTCAAATTCCATGGCAACTGAAGATGGCTTCCACATCCATACTGTGGCCCTGATCTTGTAGTTGAGTCCATACACAAATCGCTCCACTTTTTGATCATCCGAGTCCAAGTATGGAGCATACTTTACTAGTTCCATGAATCTAGCTTCATACTCCTCCACCGTCATGTTTCCCTGTACCAAAGCATGAAAGGAACCTGCCTGTTGTTCCCTGTAATAAGTCAGAAGATACTTCATGTTGAACCTCTCCTCAAGTAACTCCCATGAAACAGTCAAAGGAGTAAGATGCAATTGTTTCTCAAGGTCTGACCACCAATTTAGGGCATCGTCCTCTAGTTGGAAGATGGCTATTCTAGCCTTGGAACTCGAGGTATACTCATTTAGTGTGAAGCACCTCTTCATACCCTCAAGCCATGCTTGAGCGTGCTTACCCAGTCGTCCTCCTGAGAACTCAGAAATTTTGATCTTCTGTAGCTCTCTAGAAATATCCTGAAGCGGTTCTTACCTTGGGCCCTGTGCCCTCTTAGAGTTTTCTTGGCTCACCTGTGTGGTTTCTACCTATACGATCCTCTCTGAATGCCTGTTTAGTGTGGCCATGATGGTTTCCAAGGATCTTAGTATCACCTCCATATCGGAAATGGAGGTTGTCCTTGGTGGTGTCGGTGGCGGGGCTTGTGGTGGCGGTGAGGGTGTCTGACCTCGACCTCGACCTCGACCTCTGCGTGTTTGAACCATGATAATTCCTGACATATTCAACAACATTATGCCATAATTATCTCAATCTAAGCATGCAGTGCCCTGATTGTTACAATACATTACTCAAAATAATATAAATTTTTAACCAATAAATATTTATAAGATACTAAAAAGAACTGAAATTTTATTTAATATTCATTAGTGGATTAGTGGGATTTTTTTTGTATGAGAAACATTAAAAAATAATTTCACCTCCTTTCCTTTTATTGCATGGTTACAACTCACCTCGTTCTCTTAATATTTAATTATTCCTCTTGCAAGGTAGACAGACTTACTCTCCAATCGGCCTTGGTCGTCATGTCCATCATCCCTTGAGAGCGAACACTAAAGAGTTGCGTACAGTGATTTTCACTTGGTTTGATTTTATTTATGGCAAGTCTAAGTTGATCATAACATAATATAGGTACGCACTATTTATAGTGATATTGCTAATATAATATTTGTATAGTAAGACATTGTTATTATATCACAAACTGAGCATGATTAATAATTAACTTAGCGAGGTGGGAACAAGAATATATATCACACTGGGCATCCACAATTCGTTATATGAGTCTTAACAACAAGACAAAAATAAAGTAAAATAAAAGAGCCCTCAACTGAAGAAATGCATTATAATTACTATTTCTGGCAGGCTTTTAATACAAAATAGTAGCTTTATTTAAAATTATTAATCTGTCGATGGAAGTTTTGTTTTTCTTTTAAATAAATAAGTAATATATAAAATTATTTAGATTTCGCTGCTTGCTGACACATGTTGAGTTCAATGTTTTATGTTTTCAGAGAAGGATCGAAATGCTACGCCACCTGTATACCTTTACGTACCTCCTCCCACACATTATGCGTATGTGCACCTGCATGCAGCATAGATTTGCATGTAGCACAGATGGCATGAATAAACCCTACCAAATTTCTAGAGAACTCTACCAATTTTTATTCCTATAAATATTTTTATAGTTTATTTAACTTGGTATCGGTGTTGACGCGGACCTCTTCTCTAATTTTTTTTTGTACAGGGTTGGGCCCTCCTTGTGGGTTGGGAGTGTTTGAGTCTAGCATTCATTCTTGCTCAATAATTTTAAGACACACGTACACATGCATGAATCTCACGTGCTATACTCCAGTAGCCGTAAGCTTAAAAGGATGACTTTGTTAAAAAGACGATACTCCTTCCGCGTGAGCGTGCCTATCTCTCCTTTTTTTTGGATCATGCCAAGATGGAGGAGCTCTGATACCACTCTGTAGTGCTTTCCTTGCTAGGTAGAGAACTAAGTCCAAATATGTAACCTTCCTCTTTTCTCTCTAAAATATGTAAATGACATTTTCAAGATGTATATGGTTCTGTGGGTGTTTGTTTATTTGCAAGTTTGTCTAACTCTCCTTCATGTAAGTATTTTTAGTTTAGGTGTACTTAGTAGAAAATGACAAAATAAAATTTATCTTTTAACACAAGAATTTAACACCTAATAGTTGGGCTATTATCTATTTATTGGCTATCAACTATTTACAGCAAAATGACATTTATTCTTATTCTGAGTTTTAGGCATGTTCATTCGTTTATCTGTGCATTAACGAGAGGGTTACACAGAAAAATACCTGAACTTTAAGCAAGCTGAAGATAGTCCCTGAATCCTTACTCCTGTAACCTTACCTCTCCCTCATCTAAGCCTTTATGCCAATTAGGATGATCGACCCTGCCAACTAGCGTTGAACCTGCTGGCCCTAGAAAACCGATGGGTTTCCTAGCCCCCGAGCCCACGTGCCGATAAACTCGATAGCAACTTCCTTGTTTCTCAAGAGTAATTATTGCTCTTGAGTTAACCCCCTCCTCAAGTTTTCTTCCCCCTCTGTTCCAGCACCTTCTTTCCTCTTTTCTTTTGTAAAATTCTCTCCCAAAATACTCTCCAAAAAAAAATCCCCCTTCTCAACCATTCGACCCCCCTCCTTATACCTCCTTCCCCTCTTTTCTTCCACCGCCTTCCCTTCTTCCACCACCTCCTTCATATTTAAAATAATAAGTATTATTTATTCCTTTCTTGGGCAGTCCAACTAGTTTAGATTATTTAAGACATTAGTTGTACGTTAATACATTTTATTGAATTGTACAATTCATCACCCCTGATGAGATGGTGGAAAATTACTAAATGCTTATCCCATTGAATTGAACATGTTAAATTTAAAACATAACCAACTGACATAACATGACACCAATATTATTTGTTTAATTATTATGCTAAATGGTAAAATAATGGTAATAATAGTATTGTCAATTATTATTTGTTATTAATAACATAATAATAAGTACTAATAATAAACACTAATAATATACAATAATAATAACAATAAAAAAAAAATTAATATTATTAATCAATAAATAATTAATTGTAGTATTATTATTAATTGGTTGAAATAATAACATCGACATGTTTATGTTTATTGTTAAGTCCCCTCGCACTAATCTATTACATTGTTTCTTAATAAATAAGGTACATTTACAGGTTTAAATAAATCACAATTACTTAGTTAACCCATCCAACTATCCAAGGTTAATGCTTATCAATTAATATTTCATAGTGACAATACTTCTCTTAATCGTTTTACACAATTAACGAATAGTTTTGTTGACTCATTCATCCACATTCCCTAACGACTTAAACATCCATTATCAGAATTGATCAATACACCAATATTTGGTCGCTTATTACAACTTATGTGATTATCTGACATATTCCGTAATTGTATATTCATACTAGCGTGCATGTGTGAGTTGTGCATGCATGGCCAGCACATGCATAGGCTGCACATGTACTATAACCAAAACACCTAAATTCTAGCTGATACTAATAATATTTCACGCAACAAGACAAGTATACAGATATAATATGATTTCTTTGACATTCAGAGTTATTTAATAGTTATGTTCTTATTAATCAGTCAATTAAGGTTGGTACCTACCATCACTAATTCAGTATCATAAATGTCCAGCCCTCAACAATAATAACTAATATGTCAACCCACCCTAACCTACGTCCACATCCTCTCTTTCCTTCCTCTGCTAGTACAAAGTGGATGCCAGCTGTACTGACCTTCCCACACAGAACCTGAGAGTGGTAGCTTCAGCTCACTAGCAGACCTAGCCTCTCCTAGCAGGCATCTGACTGTCGTCATCAAAACAACTTGGGGAGTGTGTCTCAGCATTTCCCTCCCACGACCTCGAGTATCATAGTGACATAGAGTGGGAAATACATCCATCCCTCTCAACATACTGGGTATATACCCCATCAAACCATATTGTGTTGCTATCGATTTTATTGGTACATGTCATCATACCATCACTTGGAAACTAAGGCTATCTTCAAGATATGTATTAAGTCATACTTTGCATCACATACTTGGCTATCACATAGCCCCTGTACCCTACGGGTTAGCACTATGCAAACATGCATTCATAACAATATTAAATCAATAGCTGGTCCATATTATCAACATTATTTCCTTTCATCACATAAAATCATAAAATCAATCGCATCATGGATGGGTACCCATGTACCACATCATACATATCACATCATATCAAGGATTACAATCAAATATATGTTTTTGTTATGGAATAAATGAATCTGATGACGACTAATGCATGGTAATTTCATAAGCACAGTAACATCGTATAAATGATAATCATCATAACATCATAATCAGAGCATCTACATAAACATGTTAATTGTCCTAACATCATAATCAAAGCATAAATATAAGCATGATAACATCATAATATCATAATCATAGAGTAAGCATGATAACATCATAACATCATAATTAGAGCATAATCCTGATAACATCATAACATCAGTTAATAATCACATATAACATGCCAAAATCTAGTTTACAAAGTATAGTTGAGTCCATAGATAATAAGTAAATGCAGTGTAATAAGTTTGAGTGATAAATATGCCTAAGTCAAAATATGGGGCACTACATAAATATAAAGAATGGATGATTTTTTCATGAGATATGAATATGGCGAAGCATAATTTTTTTATGAAATATGAATGAGGTTATGTCAAAACATTGCTTCAGTCTATGTACATAATTGTGTGAACCATTTTGCAGTATGTTGAACGTTTTCATGTGATTACATTTCTTGGTTAGGTAATGTGATTAATCATTTGAATAATTCTTCTTATAGGGAAAATCATATACCTTGACCTACAAGAAGAGAATGACATGGAGTCATTTGGATGGTTGATCTTGAAAAAGAGCAGATCAGGAGATTCCTATGTTTCTTAGGAACAAACCATAATAGAATACTTTATATTATTATAAGAGAACTAAAGACTCGTGAAGGTAATTATTTTATCCTAGTTATATTCATATATGTGTTAGACATAGAGGAGTATGAGTCTCTGTGATGGAGGACTCAAATTATGATTCTCACATCCTAGATGTTGACAAGGAGAATCTTGATTTGCTAGATCGTAGAAAACGAATGGATTTTAATTACCCAAATTTTGTATTGGGTCACAATTTCCAAATCAGATTTTCCATATTCATGAAATTTGTCAAAGGGATTCTAAAAGTCAAATAATTTCCAAGGAGGAAAATCACTAGTTCCCTAGGCTGGGGGTGGAAGCTTTGAGATTTGGAATAAGGGGGATAATAAATGATTTTTAAATAGTAGAAGAGGATAAATATTTAATAATGTATATTATTAAATAAATACAAGAGAAAATTGAAATGGCTATGGATAATGGAGACACATGGAGACTATGGGGCCCACTCAAGCTAGAATTGAAATGTTAAATGGCATCATCCTCTTGCAATTTTGAGTTTATGGGAATCCTAATGTTTTGGGATGGATTATGAGGTTAATATACTTTCCTATGTAATTCATAGGTTTAATTTGGGATGAACTGTAACTTACATGGGAGAGGAAGAGCCAAATGGGAGTTTCATGGACACTTGGCTCGATTCCCCTTACATTTATGAAATCTATGAAACCAATCATGGAGATTGTATGATAGTTATGAAACAATTCAGATATGAAGTCTGACATACTGAAATTTCAATACTGAATATATCATCTTAGAGGTCAAATTTGGGAGTTCGATAAGGCCAAGAGGCTCCTACTCAAATTTGGGAGAAGAAGGAAGGTGAAGAGAGAGGCCACATGGCATAGCATGAGCAGCCACACCAATTCGACTTGGATTTGGTTTATGGATGGATTTGGAACGTTAGAATATGAATAATTTTTATAAAATACAGGTATCAGCCATGATAATAATATTTTTCTCATTTGTGATATTGTCATTTGTGAATTGTGAGAATTAGTGGATGACTAGTTTTCTTGCTTAAGCCAATTTCGAGGGTGAAATATTCCCATCCTAGTTGGTGTTTGAAAAGGCCACTCAGGTATTTAATGGATCTTTAATGGAGTCTTATTTGTAGGTTTAAGCTACATGAAATCATGTATATTCTTCTATTGCAGCACTCTCTCTCAACTATTTCCCGTTTTCACACCATATTCATGCCAATGGAGGTGTTGCGCTTTGGGTGAGCTATTGATCTATTTGGGGAATATTATAATTCCCATTATATTATTTTATGATATATATTATTTTTATTTTATGTTCATAATAATTTCAGGTCGAAATACCCAAAATAATTCATGTAAAAATGTTGAACAATGAAGAAATAATGTCATTTTCCCACTATCTTGTTGTGAACCATTGTAATGATGATGATTTCGAATTGGGAGAGGCTTTAATTGTCCATTTATTATTTTAATCAGATAAATATTATATTTTATTCATTATCACAAAGTTTCAAGTCTAAATTCCCAATATTTGTATGTCAAAATGACTTTTAATGAGCAAACAATGACCATTTCCATTCTATTTTGATATATGCCATGGTAATGCTTATTATTTCGAATGTAGGAATGTATATATGATAAATGTATGATATATGGACTGTAAATAATATTTATTTCAATTTTCATTTTCATTACTTAATCATTTTAAGCCATTTTACTCATTTTTATTGCATTGGGAGAAGATTTGGTGCATTTTCCCCAAGGGTCGAAATTGTGACTTGGGAATTGTTTTGGAAAGAGTCATAAAAACCTGTATAAACTGAAAAATGATGCATATGAGACTTTTAAAACATACCTTACACATAACTAGCCTCTTTTCATAAATTCAAGTGAATTTGGGATTATTTTTGAAGCCATTTCTGGCAATTACCGAGGGGGAATTGGAGCCCCAATTTGCTAGTAAAGACTCCTACTTTGAACAGAACATTAAACAAGTTCTAAGAAGTAATTGGGAGGTCACAAAACATACATTAAAATAATATTTAATTTATATTATCATTCATGTACCTTCAGATAAAATTTGGAATCATTTGGGTCAATTTGGAGGTCTAGACATCAAAACTAGTTAAGGTCAAAATTAGGGAAAAAGTGGAAAAAAATGGTCATTTAGTAAAATTTCAAAAAGGGACATTACAGTGGTAACAGAGAATGATATTTCCACCTAATGTGGTCTGATATTTTTTAGGATGATAATTAAAGGACAACCATTATATTTTGAAACCCAAAAGTGCTTTTGTTGAAGAGGAAACAATGGCTAGGGATAAAAGGGGAACCTCATATGATGGTGAGGAGTTTATAAAAATTATGGATCCCATATTTGAAGACATGAACAATAATATTATGAAAGGATTCAAATTTCTGTCTATACAAATTTGGAAAAAATATATTGATTTTAAGAAAACCAAGGGGAAAAATCCATCATCTTGCTTGAAGGAGAAAAAAGAGGAGACCCATGAACCACCTAGTTCTGAAATAGGTGAAGTACAAGAAGTAGTACATGGAGAGGATAGAAATTCACTCCCAAATTAATTTGAAAAATATGAGGAAACATCACATGAGAAGGAAGAAGAGTATCTTTAAACTATTGAATATCATGCTGAAACAAATTCTACTATGGATATGGACCAAAGGGCATCTACTAATGGATGTTTGAACTATAAAGGAGTACCTACTATTGGGTTCTCACACCTCTATGTTGGTGACATAGAGATAACTTTTGAAAGTGTTTCTGTAATCCAAAATTCCATTAAACATGAAAATAAATACCTTGTAGCAGTTGAAGAAGAAACAAGATCAACTTCCCCATCACCACTTGAGCTTCATGAAGTTGGTCCAAGAAAGAAGGAAGAATATGAGGAGGTTCATTTGCAGGACCCTCATTTTCTTGAAGGATCCTTAAATATGAATGAAAATAAGATCCAAGAGGACCTTATAATACTCCATGACACTCAAGCATTGGTATCAAATTCTTGTTGGAGAGATACTTCCTTGGAGGAGCCATCATTCCTTGAAGACATGGAGAAGATTCAAAGAGCAATGTGCAACATCAAAGGTAATTTCATGTCTTTTCTTTTTTATACAAAAAATGTCATTTAGATTAGTGAATGGTTACATGAATCCTACTTGAAGAATAATGAAGTTATTGATAAGCTCACAATTCAAAATGATCAACTTCTTGAAAAGTTGCAAGACACTTGTTTTTCCTCCATTGTTTCAGATTTTCATAAGGTAGATTGCTTGGAGGATTCTCATGATATGATGGATCATGAGAAACATGAAAAATTGTAGGCTCTTGATATGCTTGAGGATGATAGTTATATCCAATCGCTAGTAATGGTGGAAGAGGAACTTGAGTTGCCTCTTGAAAATGGCTACACAATTTTTGAAGAAGCGCATAATTCCACCACCTTGGAACCAACCCATGAGGAGTTTTTTGAATTTTTTAGGGAGGTGCATAATATTACCCCTATATATCCTTCACATTATGACAATTTTGCACTTACTTATAATTTGGGTAAGTTGGTTCTTTCTTCTAGATCCTACACTTCTAAATTTTGTAGCAGTCATCCTAATGAAGTATGGGTGAAAGGTTTCTTTTTTATGGTGCCACATGAAGAGCATGGAAATGATATTTCTCCTTTTGATGATGGAATTATTAGAGCACCATATTATTTAAATTTTCAGCAGCATCATTTTTTACATTATGATTATGCACATCTACATGGGTGCACCTATTATGTTCACTTGAGTCACTTGGAGACTCATGATTTTCCTTGCTCCTTTCCTAGTCTATTTGAAGTTGGAGGAGCTTCATCCCACACTTGGGTGAAGAGTTATATGATTGAATAAAATTATTATTGGAAGAAACATCCTATGATGTTACATGATGATATACATATTCATGAGTATATTTATGAGACTTCTTTGAGGCATTTGAAGTCTTCATGTTTTCCTTGCTACTTATTTTGTTCAGATTTTGGTGGAGGTTCTCCATTCACTTATTGGATGAAAGAACACATGGATGATTATATTGATGCACATTACATATAATTTGGAGAAAATTATTATTCACATTTGCAGCTGCATTCCTTGTTACTTTCTGATGATGCACATCTACATGGATGCACCTATGATATGCATTTGAGTCACTTGAAGACTCATGGTTTTTATTGCTCAACACTTGGTTCATTTGATGTTGGAGGAAATTAATCCAACACTAGGGTGAATAGAGTTATGATAGGAGAAAATTTTTGTTACCATCCACATAAATTGTTATATCTTTATGATTCACTCATTCATGGATGCATGGGTAAGACTTCTTTGAGTCATTTGAAGTCTCCTTGTTTCTGTTGCTCACTATTTGGTTCAAATTTGAGTGGAGATTCTTCATTCACTTCTTGGATGAAATAATAAATGGTTGAATATTTTGATGCATATCACTTCCTTTTGGAACAGAATTATAGGACATGGGATACTCACCTATGTCATTGGATGATATTTGATTGGTCACTTGAAGCATGTATGTACTTGGAAAATGGTAGTCTACTCACTGGGAGGTATAAGTACTTTCATGATTTCTTGGTGTGGCACCTCCTTGATGTACATTCTTAATATGTTGTTATATACTTTGATGATGTATATTATGCACTCATGATGTTTGGAAGAATGAATACAAGAGAATGGGATCTAGGAATTCTCTTTCCAAATGGTATGGATTGGAGAGCACTCTTAATTGTTGAAGTGCAATGCAAGCAATGGGACCGTGGGATAGTTTTTAGTCCCATTGATTTCAAATTATTTGGGAAAAAACAATATGGGAGATGGATTCCCCACTTAATAAGGTGATGTTAATCATATTAGT
The DNA here is from genome assembly GCA_001517045.1 of Pseudotsuga menziesii. Taxonomy (NCBI): domain Eukaryota; kingdom Viridiplantae; phylum Streptophyta; class Pinopsida; order Pinales; family Pinaceae; genus Pseudotsuga; species Pseudotsuga menziesii. The sequence goes on from LPNX010828310.1 coordinate 78,135, forward strand.
GCAGCAGCAAGCATTGTGGTTCCTCTATGAAATCTTCATGAAATCTCAAAGACTCAAGGTGGGCAGCTCATTGGCAACTTCAAAGAATCATACAGAAAGCGGGTTCTTCAACAACCATGTTTGAAATTGCTTTAGGACAAGAAATATTGGGAAGGGAGGATTTCTAATGTCCCAAATTTTTCATTGGGTCACAATGGACAATCACATTTTCCATATTCGTGAAATATGTCAAAGGGATGCTAAAAGTCCAATAATTGCCAAGGAGAAAAATCACTACTTTCCTAGGTTGGGGGTGGAAGCTTTGATATTTGGAACAAGGGGGATAATAAATGATGTTTAGACATTAGAAGAGGATAAATATTTAATAATTTATCTTATTAAATAAATACAATATAAAAATTAAATGGCTAAGGAGAATGGAGACACCTGGAGACTATAAAATACAAGTATCATCCATGAGAAGAAGATTATAAAGAACAATAAAGTTTATAAAATATAGGTATCAGCCATGAGAAGAATATTTTTCTCATTTGTGAAATGGTAATTTTTTAATTGTGAGAGCTATTGGATGACTATTTTTCTTGCTTATATTGCATAACTCTCTCTCAACTATTTCCAGTTTTCACACCATATTCATGCCAATGAAGGGATTGGGCTTTGGGTGAGATGTTGATCTTTTTGGGGAAGATTATAATTCCCATTATCTTATGTTCTGATGTATATTATATGTATTTAATGTTCATAATAATATTAGTTCTAAATACCCAAAATTATTTATGTAAAAATGTTGAACAATGAAGAAATAGTGTCATTTCCCCATTATCTTGTTGTGAACCATTGTAATACTGATGATTTCGAATTGGGAGAGAATTTAACTATCCATTTATGATTGTAATAAGTTAAATTTTCTCTATTATTCATTATCATAAAGTTTCAAGTCTAAATTCCAATTAGCCGTATGTCAAAATGACTTTTAATGAGCAAACAATGACCATTTCCAATCTATTTTGATATATGCCATGGTAATGCTTATTATTTCGAATGGAGAAATTTATATATGATAAATGTATGATGGATGGAATGTAATTAATGTTTATTTCAAGTCTCATGTTCATTAATTAAGCATTTCAATCCATTTTACTCATTTTTATTGCATTGGGAGAAGATTTGGTGCATTTTCCCCAAGGGTCGAAATTGTGACTTGGGAGTTGTTTTGGAAAGAGTCATAACAGCCGATATAAACTGAAAAATGATGCATATGATAATTTAAAAATTTACCTTACACATACCCAGCCTCTTTTCATAAATTCAAGTGACTTTGGGATCATTTGTGAATCCATTTTCGGCAATTACCTAGGGGGAATTGGAGCCCCAATTTGCTAGTAAAGACTCCTACTTTGAACAGAACATTAAACAAGTTTTAAGAATTAATTGGGAGGTAAAAAAATATACATGAAAATAATATTTAAGTTATATTATAAATCATGTACCTTCAGATAAAATTTGGAAGCATTTGGATCAATTTGGACGTCTAGACATCAAAACTAGTTAAGGTCAAAATTGGGGAAAAAGTAGAAAAAATGGTCATTTAGTATAATTTCAAAAAGGGACATTACATGGATTTTGTTAATTAAAATCCTTCTATGTAGAAACATTAATTGTGCTCATATTAAAAGGGAATCTATATGTAATATTCTTGGATTATTATTAAGTTTAGAGGTGTAACAATCATTGGATAATATTTTTTTTCTTTTTTCCTTTGAGAAAAAATGTTTAGTAGAGTTTTTGAAAGGATTCAAGAACAATGGATTATAAATCCATGATCACACACATAAAGATAAATCCAATTATTTTTCATATTTGTAGGATTTCATAGATGTTAGATATATGTATACATGTCCCAGGATTAGTTATATGATTTACAGTTAGTACATATACATGTACAACAAAGCATGTGTTTTGTTACCTACTTGATACAAGTGTATGTGGATTCATACATGTCTCTGTTAGTGAATGTAAATTTCATATACATATGGATTCTTACTAGTATAGTGATCAATAAATGTGACATCAAATATGTTTCTCAAAAAAGAGGATATTGTAAACCAGTAAAACTTTACAAAGTTCCTAGTTAGTTATATCTGAGACATGGTGCAGAAAGGAGCTGTGTAACTCTTATACATATCCACGCATGAGATTAATTTATAGCATATTTACTAAGACTCTGTCCAGAACAAGTTTGGTTTATTATAAAAAAATCATCTAGTTGAAGAGGGATTATTGATGTGTCTCACAAGTGACAACATATAAAGTCCCCACCAGTTAGTCATGGTACATGACAAGATCCGGTGGTTATGATCTATTGTGGATAGAATCCACATGAGCAGAGACATAATTAAGGTCATAAGACTATCTGATAGTCAAGAAGAGTAATAGTCTATAATTTTAGAGAACACTTAAACCTCTAATAGATGTAGTCAGGGTACTGTAGTATAAAAAGAAGAATCACCGAGAAAGTGATCAAGCCTTGAAGAACATCATAGAGAATGGAAAGATCATAGATAACCTCTCCGGATAGAACAAGATTCTTGAAGTCAATAGATATTGAAGATTGAAATAAAATATGAGACTTTCTTTCTACATGATTTTACATAGTTGATATATAATGTTGTATATGATGGATATGAAATCCATTGTTTTGAGTTTAGAGAAACTGCATTCTGGATTGGATCTAGATGATGATACTATGTGTAAGTAGTTGGTTGGTATTTGAGCAAACCTATTGTATTTATTCTTAATAACTAAGCATATGTTTGAGTACCTTTGAGGTACACTAGAATAGGATCCTTATTGTATCTGATACATGGTAGACCTATTGTGTTATCCAACTATTGTTTTAGCTTGAGATAAGCTATGTATATTGCGGCTAGGACTACAGAAGCAAGGTGTATTTCAAATAGTACTAAGCAAAGTGTATAGAAGATAGTACTACCACTAAGGAGTATTTTAGCTTGGGAAGCTACCTACTAGGTTGAAATACTTGATCCTACATTTTTTAGGTGTTAATAGTCAATATTTCTAAAAAAAACTGTCTTATGATAGAACACATTGAGATGAAGTTTTACTTCATTGAAGTCATGGTCCTATAAAGAAAATATTTCAATACATAGCTACTAATGAGAATATTTCAAACTTGTGGACAATCTATTGTCAGTGATGAAGTTGAGATACTTCTGAGATAATCTTGGTATGGCAGGAAATTCCTTGTAAACAAGAGAATGCCTCCCTCCCTAAGATGGAGTGTTGATTGTAAAACATTTGGAGTCATTCTCCAAGACTTGTGTGGTATCAAGTCAAGACATTTTGTTGTATCAAGTCCTAAGTATCCTCATATAATTGAGGTGGTGATGTTGTATTGTAGATATTGTGAGTAATATAAAGATTGTTCTTGTGTTCTATCAATACTGTGGAATTCTATTGTATCAATTCTAGACTTATGTTGTATCAAGTCAATGATTCTCATAGACGGTGCCCTATGAGAATGGATCTGCAATTCTGGAGATGATATTGTGTTATGTATCAAGATTGAAGTCTTCTATTGTATCAAGACTATGTACCTGCATTTTTTGAGGGGATTATAATATGTGATATATTGCTAGTCATGGTCACTGAGTTCTATAAGTCTCCTTTAGGGATTAGTTACCCCTCAGTGAATTACTTTAGCATGTGACTATATGGCCTGGGGTAATATATATGATCATCAATATGTATGGAATAACATGGATAAATAGTACACATATGGACCATACATTAATTAATTAATGATAATGAGATAAAGCATAGAGAAAGAGAATTCAAATTTCCCATTCAAATGTCTGAGTGAAATCAAGTCATAAAGCTTCAGTAAAATATGAATTCCTCAATCAATGCCCTAGTCAAAGCATCAATTGAACTAGTAATGAATGTAATTAGTTAAGTAAAGAAGAGCTTAATTTTCATCAATCAACATGCATTAGTTAGCTAAAGAGATCCATGCAAAAATTAATAATACAAATTATGCATGGATGGAACTAAAAGTGAACCACTGGTGACAGTTAAGTTAGCCTGTTAAATAAGTGATCATTAGTTAGTCAAAGATTTAGTGCAAGTCGATTAACGTTTAGTTAAAGTCAATTAATATTTAGTTCAAATAAGTTAACATTCAGTTCAAGTTAGTTAACATTCAGTTCAATCCAGTTAAACATTCAGTTCAAGACAATTAACATTTAGTTCAAGTCAGTTCACTTTCAGTTGAAGACAATGAGCATTTAGTTAAAGCTAATTGAGTAAAGGGAGGTCTCCAATGTTTGCATGGAGGGATTTTTAGTTATATCCTTCTTGTGAATGCACTATGTGGTTCTCTTAAAATGTTTATTTATCCTGCTATGCGCTACCTTTTTGCATGCTACGGTTTTTGGCAGCGTGTTATTAATATGCTAGGCATATGTCAGGTTCAATACAGTAACATACAATTGTTTTTGTAGGGTTATATTGGATCTATTCTCTCTACTGTTGTGGTCATATCTATTATCAGTAAATATGATTATGTGTTGTAAATCATTCTCTACAAATCTATATATCATACTCGAATAATTGTTGGGTTTTTCATCCTCCATGTTTGGATGGTTTTCCCAAGGTATACCTTGTCTCTCATGGTTTATTGATGTATATGGATGATTTATGGAGCTGATTTATATGGATTATTTATTTATGAGATTTATATATGGCTGATATATGTGGTTGATTTATGAGAATCATATGT
>LPNX010828310.1:83017-96261 GCA_001517045.1 Pseudotsuga menziesii
AGGTCCACCAGGTAATCGCCAATTGTTGCAGCTGCAACTGTCTCCCCAAATTTTTGAAATTTTGGACCCCCATGATAATTTTTATCATTGCCTAAAATCGTTTGGATCCATGAACTCTATTTTTGTTTTCCTTTTGCTATAAGTTTGGACTATTTTGAGGTTAACTCTCTTCATGCTTTTCGGAAAATTGCTTATGTCTGAAACTGCTGTGGGTTGTGGAATTTAGAGTTTGGTTTTTGCCCTTTGATCTGCGATTTCTTTCTTTTTTCTCAGAAGCATATTTCTCATCCTAGCCACTGTTTCAGAGGCCATTTAACAACGTATCAGAGCCATTTTTCCTTAGGGAGCCTTCGTTGCGGAAGCTGAACGATGAGCATTTCACAGGATAGTCTTTGACTTCTCCGATGTCGTGTTGTGTTGTTTTGATTTGTTTGCATTGTTGGAGGTTGATCGAATTTTGGGTCGGGGTTGTTTGATTTTGTGAAGCCGCTGCGTTGGAAATAAGACAAGTTTTTTTGGGCCACTGCACGACCTTAGGTTTTCCGAACACTTAACGTTTCATGATGATTTCTGAGCCTTATCAGAAATTTTATGGTTGATCGAAGGCTATAGTCTGTTTGCTTTCCGCCATTGCGGCTCTTGAGTGAACTAAGTGTCTGCCATATAACCGCTCCGCTCGTCGATGCTTTGTCTGGGTTTCACCGTTTTTGTCTTATGACCATGGGGCCTGTATTATTTTCATATTATGCTATTGCAGCTGCATAATTCACTAACCTTCTGACATTGATGTCGTTCCATTCACTGACAGGGAACTTTACCGCCCGATGCTTTAGCATTTAGTTGCTCCGACTCTGATAGGATTAACGGTCCTGCGGAATTCGTTGTCCATCTGAAACCTGCCGTTGTGGATATAAGTAAGACTGTTCGGCTGATGTCTCAATGTTTCAAACTACCGATAAGGTTTTCCCCATCATCTTGTGAATTTTTAAACCCTGTGCGGACGCTGGTTGGTTTTTGATTCCTGTTAGGGCTTAATTCACAACAAGAGTGTAGTACAAAGTCTCATTTTGAGAATCAGTTTGTGTTGTTAGTATGGTTTAAGTTTATTGAAAATATGAAATCCTAATTAATGATGAAATGTTGTTTAACTACAGGTGAATTCAAAAGATTCTTTAGATTTGCTGCTGTGAGAAGACATAGTTACGGGACAAAGCTGAGGAAAGTTGGCTAAAAGCAATAAGAAAAGTTTGTTCTGAAATCAGTGGATTTAAAAAAGGGACAAATAAAAGACAAAGTGGAATCAATAGCAACAGAGGCCCCTTTTTTGGAAAAGGTTCAACAGTTACTGAGCTGGTCCCGTTTTATGAAGTCCTCATAAGTTGAAATCTGAAAATGTAACGCATTATACGAATCATGAGCACTCACAAACTGACAAAACTGTGAGATTAAAACAGTATTGGAAACCAGAAGGTTAGGGGGCCAGGGGAACCCAAAGGTTTTGGGGGTTTTTTGTATAAATATAGGAAAGTTAGAGGGAATGAGGGAATTTTTCCCAGTAATATTGGAAGACATATTGTAAGAAAAACTATTTCCTTTTGCAATAGAAAATTACAGTTTTCCTATTGAAGAAAGCTTGGTGGAATTTTCAAATGTTATGCTATGGATTTGTTGAAGAGGAACTATTTCATTTTCAACCTTTTGTCCATTAACTGTGAGATCGTTATAACTCTTTGAACCTAAGTTCTTGTCTGAAAGATCCCTGGTTTATTTTATGGAAATTTCCACTATGAGTGATGAATGCTGTTCATAAGCAATTGGCTATCTGGTTGTTAAATATCTTTAAATGTTCGCGTGTTTTGGAAAGATGTATCAGCTATCTGTGATTTCTTTTACAATGCATGCACAAAATACATTGCTCATAAATAAGTAATAAGCTCGCTCCCTAGGGATAGGTTAGGTAGTTAGTTTTAATTTCTTGCTGTGTGTGTGATTTACATGCATGAGAGTTTAAGACGAGAGGTAAGAACCTGCGCATCACATTGTGAATACTCCTTGCATTCTCTATCAATCTACATCTTAGGTAGGCACATGCATATCATACTTAAAGTCAAAAATACAAAAATATATATAGTGGACCGGGCCGCAACCGGTAAAACCTTTTATTTTTGTTACTTGACCTACGGTAGTCGGACCACAAACTGGACGGATTCCCTACACCAAACAGTCACGGGCTAGTTGGGAATGTTGACTGGGAAGAATCCCTTGCTAATGTTTCCTACGAATTTCCAGGCCTCAACACACTGCACAATGAATTAGTGGTTTAGAAACACTTATCAGTTGTGAGAGAACAAAATCCTAGTCCATATATAAAAATATTTATTGAAGTGTAATTTTAAAGCAATTATTAATAAAATAAAACTCTTGGGTGCAATATTTTTTTTTCTCTCTATGTTAGACTTGTGATAGATAAACAATTGTTGTTTTGTTTATTTATTAGTTGTATAAATGGTTGTATTTATTTTCCACATAACACGTATATATGTGTGTCTAATTGACTAGCTCTATATGCTTATATAGGTTATAATTTTTTTTTAATTAACATGAGTTTCTTTTTTTCATTTGTACATTCTTGGCTTATCTTTATTAAAAGAAAAAAAAAACAAATCTACATATCACAACTCCCCTGAGACTCATATGAGGGTGGATATTTGTGTATTTTTCTTAAGGCTATAAAATTAGGGTGTTGATTCTTGTTCTTCATAGCATATCCAACCGTGAGGCCTGAAATATTTGATTTGGAACACATAATTTCCAACATCAACATATTTCCCAGCAACCATACTGGGAACTATTTGTCCATAGCTAATGTTTTCTTTTAAGTGTCTTTCTTCTATTTTTTGTCAGTATTTTTGTAGTAAACATATGCTTTACGTATTATTTGATCCTTTTAGCAATTGCATGTTGTATAAATGACTAGTCATGACTCAACCATTCCCATAACATTCTGATGCAGCAGAAAAAAGTGATATTGTGGAAGATCTATTGATTAACGCAGTTGAAACAACAGAGGAATATTTTGATCTCTACCAAATACAAACTTTTTCAATCTTTCTAGCTCAATATTAGTATGAAATATTACCCCCTTTAATGCAATTTTATTAAATTGATTCAACTTTTTCCTATTTTCCTAATGATAGTCTTTGTAAGGAAACAACCAAATATCGTAGTTGGTTTTAGAGACCAGAATGTATTACCTCTTGTCTCTTTGACTTTATTCTTGATACTTCTCAATCATCCCAATCATTAGAACAACCTTGGGAAGTTATAAGAGAAGATATTAACAGGGAAGAACAACGAGAAAGAGAAATTCAATAGGATAGGAATATTAGACTTGAACAGTAGCTTATATTTCATACCACACACCAATCCCAACGCATTAGAGGCTAGTTACCTAAGTTTGATTCACTTTATGAGGTTAGGAGGAATACAAATCAAGTAGAAAACTTATGACAACATATTGTACAGTGTCACTATTTTCTAAAAACTTCTAGTTCACACATATTAAAATCCTAAGTCCCCTCCTTCACTCAGTTTTCCTTTGCCTTCATCTTTGCTCTTAAACAAGATGGTTGCTCAACTAGCTGGTTCCCATACTTTGGGAAGCATGTGCAATGGTTTCAACTCAACCACTTCACCTAACAACCCTAATAAGGTAATAAAGAAGATTGGGTTGTTTCAATTTAAAGAAGACTTGAATCGTGCACCATGGCATGTTCCCTCACCTTTAGACTTACGTCATTCTAGGGTACCCTTGCCTAAATATAGCGATCACTTACCCAAGTTTTTTGGTAATGGAAAAATATGGTTGAAAACACCTTAGTGCATTCTCTAATTCCTCTAACAACATAGGTGCAAAGAATAACAATATCTATATGTTCTTGTTTGTAAACTCCTTAGAAGGAAAAATTGCCTCAAATTTCTTTGACCTCCCTCCCAAATATTTTTTAACTTGGAATGAACTCTATCATTGGTTCCACTCCACTTATGGGAAACATTAAAACCCATTTGAATGTATAAATGGATTTAATAATCTTACTTATCATCTCGATGAATCTATAAATATGTTTTATTTATGCTTTACATAATTATATAACCAAATTCCTGATAGCATAAGGCCTAACGGTCAATCAACTGTCATACATTAATATAATTCCTTATCACCTATTTTTCTAAATAGGATTGAAGAAAAATGTTTTAATTATATATTGGTAGGTCTACAAACATTCCTTGAATTTGAAAAGAAATATCTTTGCGCTGGATTACCTTTGACGTATAAATGACGACTATCTTGCAACTCATGTAATACATGAATAACTAAATAATTTCCTTTGAAAGGAGGGTAAATCCTACACCTATACAAACCACTCTTTCCATCCCTTCCCCTCCAAAAAACTCCCAACCAACTCATCCTATGAATTTTATAGCACAACCATATGACCATTTTTGTGAGGAACACCATGATCCAAGTGCTTGTCAACTTTTGAAAATGACCAAAGAGAGTATTTTGGAAAAAACCTAAGGTAGTGATAAATTCTCTTTATTGGATGGAAGATGATGATATTATGACTATCACTACTAGAGGAAGGACTATTTTTAACAAGAATAAGATAAAGTGTGATTTTAACATGAATCAAAATTATAATCCCAAGAACATCTCATTACAAGGTCCCACTTAACATGTTGACAAAACAGAGCTTGTCCTACCTACTAAACAGTCCATAGATTCTTCATATTCCCCCACTCAAAAGTATAATATCATTGAATAATTATTTAAATTCAATGCTAATTACACCCTACTTTATCTTGTTAGAACTTCGGATTAGAGGAAATAATTGAAATATTTTTGGCTGAAGAACCGCATAGTGATTATTCCTCTACTTCTAAGACAACTACTACAAACATGATTTCATAAGAATAGGAGTATTGTAAAGAAGTTTTAGGGTCATTTTTTACACCATCCAATCCAAAAAATACTCCTTTTTATGTTTATATGAGAATAATGGATAAAATGGCTCATTTTTTTCTTATCGATGGTGGATTTGGTCCGAACATGATGTATACAAATGTCATGGAAGAAGAAGGCATCTCTTGCACACAAAAAATAAATAAATGTGCTATATTTCGACAAGTGGTGTCATCCCACTATAGGAGAAATAAAGGATGTCACCCTTAGCAGGTGTTCTCAGCCAATAATCTGCACAACCTGCAATATTTAAGCAATGGACATGAGTGTTAGTAATTAGTCTGTTAGATTTTTTATCATTCAAGATAGCATTATGATCTTAGGATCTTTAACTGAGAGAATAACATGCACAACAATAAACACAAGAGACAAGAGACACAAAGAATTTTCCTTGGGGAAACCATAAAGGAGAAAACCCCGCAACTTGCTCAGAGATAGAATCAATACCAAAAGTAAAACCCAAAAACATAAAGATGATCTCCCGACAGTAGTAGTCTCTCTCTCTCTTGTCCTAGAAACTTCTCCTCTCACTCGTGCACCCCAATGAGTGAGTGTGTGTGTGATAAATAGAGAGACTCACTCTCTATTTATATTCTTTCTTTCACTTGAAACCCACTCCAACATTTTAGCCTCACTTAGCAATTACTTACTATAGCCGACATCTCTAGGAGTGTCTAATAACCCTAGTGCCCCACAACTTGTGGGGAATTTTCCTCCTCTGACCAACAAGGAGGGTTATCCTTAACATAATGGTGGGGACTATTGCCCTGACTTACAATGCCTCACATAGGGTTGAATTATCTAGGATAGTATAATAACCCTAGGGCCCCACAACTACGGGGACTTTAACCCTTGACCAATAGGAGGGTTACCCACAATGACTTGACATGACTTGTTTACATTATAGAAACTTCCTGGAATAAACATCGAGATCTGACATGACTCAATTACATTACAAACACATCTTGGAAAAAACATCATGGTACAATACATAAGATATACGGATGAATACATTTCGAAGTTACAAATACATCAACACTCCCTCTTAACTAGGAAGGTATTCTCTCGACACAATTTATCATCACAAGTCTTCTTATCCGTATCATCTATATCATCATCGAGTCCTCGTCATCTTCAATTCATCTTCATATTCAAGTCATCTTCATCATCGGATCCGGATCATCATCACTGAATCTAGATAATCACTTGATCTGGATCATCATCACTGGATTTGGAACATCACTCGATCTAGATCTAGATCATCACTCAATCTGGATCATCATCATGGGTTCTATCTCATGATTCTTCTCGTCACAGGAATTTCTATAGAGCCAACCCTTTTTCATGTTGGTTGTAGTCATAGCCTCCATGTAGGTCTTCTTCCAGCACTTATATCTGACCCTAAGTCAAAATGGCCCACCGAGCACATATATATTATCATGTAGGAACCAATCCTATAATCATATCAGAAAGGCACACCCAGCACTCACATTTGACCATGTCAGAACACTTCCCACAACCCTGTCAGAAAGGCCTAGCACTCACATCTGTCAAACAATGTCGAAAAGGCTTAGCACTTACACTCGGCCATGTGAGGAACCGATCCTCCATGTCGAAAGGCTCTACACTTACATATGACAACCAATGTTAGAAAGGATCAGCACTTATATTCGACCATGTAAGGAACCAATCCTTCATGCCGAAAGGGCTATGCACTTACATCTAACAACCAATGTCAGAAGGGCTCTACACTCACATCTAATCATGTAGGAACCAATCCTACAGTCACATCAGAATGGCCCCCAGTCCCAGACTGATATTTCCTGGTAACTAACCAAGTGCCTCCATTCTCCCAGAGAATGGCATCAGCCCTTATATCTGATCAAGTGGGAACCAATCCCTGAATCACATCATAATGGCCATGTGCTCACATCTAATCATGTAATACTACATCTTATAGTTGTATCAGAAAGGCCCTCAGTCCTAGACTGAGTATTCCTAGTAACTGACCAGGAACCTCCATTCCAAGAATGGTAACAGACCTTATATTTGATCATGTAGGAACCAATCCTACAGTCATATCAGAAATGGCTCAGCACTCATATCTAACATGGAAGGAACCAATCCTCTCACCATGACAGAATGGCTCAGCCCTTACATCTAAGCATGGAAGGAACTAATCCTCTTACCATGTCAGAATGGCTCACAGGCTCATCAATTCCCCTTGGAAGGAACCTCAATATAGAGAACACCAAGCTTCTCCCTGAAGTACTCAAACTTCACCCTGGCTAATGGCTTCATCAACACATCAGCTATCTGTTCGTCCATCACAACATACTGGAAATTCACTGCTCATCTCTACACCATATCCCTGATATAGTGATACTTGATCTCGATATGATTCGACTTGTCATGGAACACCGCGTTCTCCGACAACTTCATACAACTCTAGTTGTCGTAGTGTATACAAGTAGCATCCATCTAGAGATCAAATAAATCAGATAGTAGCTTCCTCAACCATACTGCCTCACAACTAGCTGAACAAGTTATGACATAATCTACTTCAGTTGTACTCAGTGCCACATAGGATTTCTTCCTGCTAAACCAAGAGATCACACATGATCCCATACTGAAGCAACACCCTAAAGTGCACTACCTGCCCAATGTGAATCAACATAACCTTCTAAGTTAATATTTTGATTCACCTCATACTTGAGCCCATCATCAACTGTATCCCTTAGGTACCTTACTACATGCTTTGCAACCATCAGGTGAAGATGTCTCAATCTGTTCACAGCAAATCAAATATCTGGTCTTGTATTCATCAGGTACATCAAGGACCCAATCATCTGATGATACATCGTAGCATCAACCGTCTTTGATGAAGCATCACTCAATAGCTTCATGTTTGATGCCATAGGTGTGGTCATGGCCTTACATTCTATCATCCTGAACCTCTTTAGGATCTATACTGCATACTTCTCTTATCCAAGGAAGATTCCATCCACATTCTGCCACACCTCCATGCCTAGAAAATAGTGTATCGACACATAACAGGAGCATCACTGGTCTTTCGCCTTCAACCTTGAAACAAAGGTTGGAATCCACTTTATCTCAGTAAAGCCTAGATTCATCAGTAATCTATCCATCCTATCATACAATGTCAAACCTCAATATATTCTATAGTCACTCCCTCTAAAGCGGAGCATCATACTCCCTCTGTATTCCGTACTCTATGCACTGAAACATTTTGTACCGGAGTGACAAGTAGCTTCCTATGCTACTAATATTCTATGTATCCATCTAGTGTATAGACTTTCATTTCAAACTTGTATCAAAGGTTAGGATCTTTATCAAGCTCATCATGTATGTGTTTCAACTACCACTGGCTGTAAACGTCTCTTCGTAGTCTATGCCTTCTTTTCGTGAGAATCCCCATGCTACAAATCTTGAACTGTCGTCACTTGTTCTTTGCAACAAGTCTCATTCTTATATTATTGTAGGCGATTATGTATGCGATCTTTCCTTCAAGTCAAATGCATTTGTATGGTTAGAAACATTTCATAAGTAATATTCATACTGGCAATTTCTTATGCATAAATATATGATCATGCAACTACTTTAGCCAATACAACATTCATCCATATCTCACAGAAACTTTTCTAGATGCCTTCCATCTCTACCAAGACAACATTGAGATTGTGCACTAATCCAATATGTCAACAAAGAGGTTTCATTCTAGATAAGTAGCAATGGAGAGTTGTATAGAACCATGAGATACTTACCCATCACATGCACATTAGTAGTATATTTGTCATTAATGAAAACATTCTATCATGTATAATACATTAACTGAATACAAACAAATTCATAACAAAACAATAGCATGAAATGACAATTGAATACTTATCTTTATTTGTTTCGTGGGTAGACTCCTTCTTCAGCTTCATCGTCTTCTTCATTCATAATAGCATCGTTTATTATCCAAATGCTAAGGTGGAGAAGAGGTTCTTCAAGATTTGAGTTCTTCATATTCCTCATCGCTTGAGGGATCTTCTTCGGATGGTGAGAGCTTGATCTTCATTTGCTCCCATCTTCTTTTCTCTTATTATTAGTTGAGCTTCTTCTTGTGTGTGCTCTTCCCAGAGTCTACTGAAAGTAATCACTTCCTTCTAGCACACATTCTTCAAATGAATGAATCCCATGATCCTGGGAGGCCATTCAAGGTGGTTATCACCACTTCTGCATTCTCCACTTCTTCTTCTACCACTTAAGTTGTTCTCTGATTTGAGAGAACCTCATAAAGTATGACTGTATGGTCTCTGCATTCTAGATCTTCACATTCTTCAACTATTTTCTCAAAGTCATATTCTGATTTATGTTCTTCCCTTCAAATAGATTGGTCAAGGAATCAAACATATCTGGTTTCTTTAGGGAAGACACTTGTGGTATAAGGTGATCTGTGATTGAATCAACAATGATCTTCTTGGCCTTGACCAAGTTCTTCTAGTGTAAGGATTTTAGCCTCATCTCCCTATGGAACTAGAACCTCTGTTCTTATGTAGGTGTCCAGTTCATTTTCTTCAGAGAGATCAAATACTTCCATGATTGGAAGTTGTCAACTTCACCAAACTTATCATCAATATTATGTGATAGATAACTTTGAAATGAGAACCTCAAATGAAAATAGCAAAAGATTAGATCTTACTGATTTGATGTGTTCGTCCTGTTCTGGAGCTGGCTGATCTAGGGTTTGTTAGAGAAACCTTAATTTTCAAAACTTTGAATCTTTCAGATCTTATTGGATATAAATATATATATCTTCAATTTGAGCTATCCAATGTACTCCTTTTCTGAAAACAGTGGAGGGAAGCTCCCGGAACAGGAAGCCCTAGTTTTCCAATTCCTTCCGCAGAAATGTCTGTTACTGTTTCTATGATATCTATGAAATTACTGCTCCTATGTGTCTGAAAATTTGCACTAAGGTAACCTCTCATGTCCCTTTTCCAAAACCATAGGTTTCATAAGAATGGGTTTCACCAATTGGGACTTATGATCATTTTCCCAAGGTGACATGTTACAGGACTATTCAGAACAACAAATTTGTACGGATGGCCACATGTCACATTTTCATATTTTGGGTCTAAAACTCAGACCACATAAAGTATATTCCATTCAGTTTATGGAAAATCTTAATTTTATTTTGACCTTTGTATCCCAAGATATGCAAATTCTCCCTAGGTGTCCTGTTTAGGGATGAATCTTGGAAGAGGTTGGAACCCTAACGTGGGGAGATCATATCTCCCATAATAGAGTGAATCAGAGGCTAAATTTTGGATACAGTGTAAATCATGATTTTATCTTCAGCATATGAAATTTTCATCTCTTGATCCTTTTCCACTCCTAAGATATAGCAAATGTACTAAAACTTATCAGTTTTAGTATTTTAGGGTTTTTCCAGATCGAGGTCAAACTAGGGTTTGACTTCCCTGAAGTTTCACCCTACCAAAAGTATTGAACCAGGTATCTAAACTTTGATTTTGATGAGGAGATAAATCCTATGCCAGGGTCACTAAAAAATTCATCTTCTGTAAGAAGCCCTAATTTCTCGCACCAAAGACTAAAAATGCTCAGAATCGAATTTCACTTCAACAGAAAGATGCACCCTTCAATGGAGAGACAGCCTAGCATAATTTTGATGATGGATTGTGGAGAGAGACCCAAAAAGTAATAAGCCCTAGATTTTGCAGCTATATAATGTCTTGTTCTTAGGTTAGCTCTGATACCATGTTATATTTTTTATCATTCAATCTAGCATTATGATCTTTAACTAAGAGAATAACATGCACAACAATAAACACAAGAGACAAGAGACACAAAGAATTTTCCTCGAATAAAACCATAAAGGAGAAAACCCTGCAACTTTATAAGAGATAGAATCAACACCAAAAGTAAAACCTGAAAACATAAAGATGATCTCCTGACACCAGTAGTCTCTCTCTTGTTCCAACAACTTCTCCTCTCACTCATGCGCCCCAATGAGTGAGTGTGTGTGTGATATATAGAGAGAATCACTCTCTATTTATGTGCTATTTATATTCTTTCATTCACTTGAAACCCACTCCAACATGTCGTCCTCACTTAACAATTACTTACTAGAGCCGACATCTCTAGGAGTGTCTAATAACCCTAGTGCCCCATAACTTGTGGGGAATTTTCCTCCTTCGACCAACAAGGAGGGTTATCCTTAACACAATGGTGGGGACTATTGCCCCAAATTACAATGACTCACCTAGGGTTGACTTCTCTAGGATATTCTAATAACCCTAGGGCCCCACAACTGTGGGGACTTTAACCCTTTACCAATAGGAGGGTTACCCACAATGACTTGACATGACTTGTTTACATTATAGAAACTTCCTCGAATAAACATTGGGGTATGACATGGCTCAATTACATTATAGAAACATCCCAAAATAAACATCGAGGTACAATACATAAGATATACAGATGAATACATTCTGAGGTTACAAATACATCAACATACTCCATCATTTTAGCGAGATATTGGAAAACCTTATTAGGTGTTTATTATTCCATCGATGACACTCATTTCACCATCCTAAGAGTACCTAAAACCATCATTATCTATAGGGAGGATCAAATTGTGCCTTACATAGAAAATACTAGACAACCAACTGTTAATTTTATTGAAGACAAGCTTGATTTTTATTCATTATTCTCTGAAGAAGAAATGGATACCCCTTAGATTAATTCACTAGACCAGTTCCACAATGAAATCTAGCATATGCATTTTGACAAAGGTTATTCTCATGAAGGGAATGATGTTAACGGTTACTCTATACACTCCTCTAGGAATCATTCATACTCTTTTCGAATTAATTTTACATGTACCAATAACATAGATGAATTTGAAACCTTAATCCTTGGCCTAGAAAATGCCCCTGCCTTAGGTTAATGCAATATTACCATTTTTGGGGATTTAGAACTGATAATCAATTTGGTCAAAAAATAATATACACCATTAGATAAAATGATGAGGAGATATACTACTCTTGTTTATGAAATGACTAATAAATTTATTTCATTTAACATAATTCATATCTAAAGGGGATTGAATGCTAGTACATATAATTTAGCAACATATGTTTCCAGACCAAATCAACATTTAATTTATGATAACACTAATTATTCAGTCATTTCAATATATCGTCCCCACATACCTGATAATATCGAATCATGGGAGATTTTTGATGATGATGAATCTCTTCATTCTTTTGTAACTAATCAAGTTTCAGAATATTAAAAAAATATTAACTTGGAACAAAAAAATACCCCATAGGTTTAAATCCTATAGAAAAATCTTTCACCTCAAGTGAATCTCCAAAACATAAATATTTTAAAGAGGAGTCAAGGCACAAAATTGATGAAGCTATAACAATTAATATAGGAATTGAAAATGACCCAAAATTGCTGTACATTTCATCCTCATGTTCCTCCCAAGAGAAAGAACAATTTCTTGCTCATTTTCATTAATTTCATGATATTTTTCTTGGACTTACTCAGAGTTAAGAGGATTTGATTAGGTATTATTCAACATGCCATACCTATTAAAGTTGGTGATTCTACCACCTGTCAGAGGCAGAGGCTTGTCAATCCAACTCTAGAGGCCACCATACATAAAGAGTTAGATGAAATTTTCACTACTAAAATCATTTTCCTAGTCAAATACTCTGAATGGGTTGCAAATTTACTTCTAGTGTGAAAAAAGAATGGTGATATTCGCTTATGCGTTGATTTTTCATTCTTTAAATAAATTGAGTGTCAAAGATAATTTCCCACTTCCCAGTATGGAGCTCATTTTACAACAAGTTGTTGGATCTCAATGATGTGATTACTATTTGGATTTTCTAGGTATAACCATGTTAGAATAATCAACCCATAGTTAGCTACCTTAGACATTAATTAATCCATTTTTGTCTTATTTTCCTAGTTTCCATATTCTACCTTATGCAAGTTGTCATCTACACATCCATAGTGGTAAAACTTGCTAATTTTGAGTCATGGAGCACTTGGGAAACCTCCTAGAATCAAATCTACTTTATTCCTAGCCTCCCTAGTGCATGTCTGCTTTTTCTGCTTTATTGCCTGCTTTTTCAGTGCTTTAAGGCAATTGGGAAAGTTTGACTAGGTGAAGTTA
>LPNX010828327.1:0-51096 GCA_001517045.1 Pseudotsuga menziesii
GCATTTTTTTAGAGATGATTTTGACTCTCAAATCTAACAATTGAAAATGCAATTTTCATACATTTGCAATTTCATTATTTTAAAATTGTAATTCAATACATGGCCAAATGAATCTAAGCAAACAAATTGTAATTTAAATAAAAAAAAGGAGATTCCAAAACTGTTTTTAAAAAATAAAATGTTTGTAATAAACCTTGAACTAAAAATACATAGCTTGAACTAAAATACATAACTATAAGAGGGAAAAATGGTAATTTTGTTATAAAATGAAGAGAGGATATAGGAATCAACCAATGGTGGGCGTGAAATCTCCTCCCTTCCACTTGAATCAGCTCCAAATGCTCCAATGCCTGTCAAAAGCTCGCTCCAAACGTTGCGCTGCCCGTCGAAATTGCATTTCTGATAATGAAAATGGGCTCGGGACTGTGTGTGTGTTTTTTTTTAAATAATTTTCATATCGCGTGCGCGTTTTATAACTACAAAACGCGTGCGCGTTTTGTAGGTATATAACGCGTACGCGTTTTATAGTTATATAACGCGTGCGCGATGTGGTTTCCTATCCTACATGTTTTATGACATGTCAGGCTGGGGTTGAACCATACCAAGTGCTATGTCAGGCTCGGGTTGATGTATTTTTTGGTAGCATGATGTTGTTTTTGAAAACTAGGATTGCATCTTAAAGGTCCATCATCTTCTTGCACTGACCCTGAACCATAGTACATGTAATACATAAAAAGAACATCATGAGAGATATGTCTGTTTTTGAAACAACAATATGTTGTCAATGGAGATTGTAACTAATCACCTTATTTTCAATTGTAAGTTTAATGATCTGTGTCGTTCATCTAAGAAGAACAAAAACATGATGATTAGTGCAGAGAAAGATTTCTCAGTTTTCCCAATGGTTCATAGTGAAAAAAAAAACAGAGGTTGGACGGCTCATATCATCTCAAAGATCGGGTATGATCTGAATCGTTAGATCCTGCAACCCTACTAGCTCCTTTCCGCCCTTTTCTCGCCATTGATTTATCCGAAAGTTGGAAATCAGGATTCCAACTTTTCATGACCAAAACCTTGTCTTTTTCGACTCGGACTTTCTGCTTCCGCCCTTTGCGAAAAGCGGAAATCGAAAGCCGGACTTTGCAATTTTCACGAAGTTTAAATTCCAACTTTCCGCTTTCGTACTTCTGAATCCTTCTGAGCTGTTGATTTATGTGCAAGCTTTCTAAGCCATTGATTTAAGCAGAAATCAGATTTTCAATATTTCACGAAGTTCAAACCTTAACTTTCCGCTTCCGCACTTCCGCACTTAGGAAATCAGAAAGCGGACTTTCAACTTGTCACGAAGTTTAAAATTTAACTTTCTGCTTCCGCCTTTTTCACACTTCGGAAATTGGAAAACAAAAAGTCAATGTTTTCCAAAATTAAACTTTGGGTTTTCCGCTTTCGCTTTCTCCTTGGATCATTGATCTACGTGGAAGCCTTCTGGACTGTTGGATCTTTGCGGAAGGTGGAAGGCGGGACTCTAACCTTTTCACGACCAAAATTCTAACTTTTTGCCTCCACCTTTTCGCTTCCGCACTTCCAGAAATCAGAAATAAAAAATCGAATTTTCAGTCTTTCGCAAAGTTCAAACCTCAATACTTCCACTTCCACCTTTCTGCTTCCGCACTTCCAGAAAACAGAAGTCGGTAGTCGGATTTTCCAATTTTCATGAAGTTTAAACCTTAACTTTCTGCCTCTGCATTCCCGCGTCCGTAGTTTCGCATTTCAGAAGTCAAAAAGCGGACTTTCAACCTTTCACAAAGTTCAAACCTTAACTTTCTGCTTCTGCCTTTCTTTTTCACCTTTCCAAGCCATTGATTTGTGTGGAAACCTTCTGGGTCATCGGATCTCAAAACTGCGAAAAGCGGAAAGCGGATTTGCAACTTTTTTCATAAGCAAACTTGGCTTTTTCGACTCTGCCCTTCCATTCTCGCCATTTCTTGGTCATTGGATCTTGATCGAAGAAATTCTCAGCCGTTGATCTTAAATCAAAGTAGATTTTCTTCAAATAAGGCTTGTTTCCAAAGTCGTGTCTAAGGATTTCTTACGAAAAGGACAACTAAGGCTTAGGAACATATTTCTACTTAAGCTTCCAGGAAATACTAGGTATGCAGGGAGGCTTATCTGAGTTCGAAAACAAGGGCAAGAGTGCTTTCAAAGATAAAAAAATGTAAGGAGAGGCCCCAAAATGCAAAAATAATTGGGGAAGCAGTTGCAGCAGCAACATTTGGCGACTAGCTGGTGAACACATATCTTTGGAAAAAAACTTTATTTTAACAAGAAGATTGGCGTATGGTATTGTATTGTGAATGTTCAATGATTACTTAAATGTTTTTCCCGAGAATTCTTTAAACCGGATGTATTCATTGGATGCAACTCTCAAGCGTCACATTTGAAATCATTTCTTTGGGAGTAAGGTAACCAAGATTTCAGTGTCTTGATAATTATTTTGGGGTCAGAGTATGAAATTCGTTTTACCCCCTGTCTTTAAGTTGCCACCAAATAAGACTCCACAAGATCATAACTGAGTAAGACATATGTATTCGTTTGTTCCTCATTCCCATGCTATTAGTATTCTTTTAATGCTTTCTCTATGACTGAAAAAGTCTTCTGAGTCTTCCTTGATTTCTTCTTTTATTTTGAGAATTTGGTACAGGTTCTTCCATCCACAATGTCCTTTTGTGTCAGTGAAAAATTTGTTTTCTCATCATGCTCACAGACGGAGAAGAACCTTGCTGATATTTGTTGTTTTGACAACCCTTTTGGTCTGATAATTTATTTCTTCAGCATCATTTCTTTTATTGAAGACTGAATATTTTGGAAAAGTGACTTTTTCAATCTAAGCCTTTTGGCTTCTTTGATTTGTAGCAATGATATTATTTTGAATACCATACACCCGTCAAACCTGCTTCCTTTCCATGGGTCCATCATTATATGCTTCCTGAGACAAGTATTAATGTGAGAATGGATGAAACCCCAAGATAGTACTCCAGACCACATGAGTTTTTGTTATTTCGCAAGGGTTATAATGATTCAAATGTGAGCTTGAAGGCTAGCTTCCTTTTCCATCATCTGTCAACAGTCAAAGAATCTCATTATGATCGAACTTTATCTTCTCTTTCCCATAAGAAATTCATGACATCCAAATATTTCGAGTGTAATCAGATCCCTATACTTCCAAGCACCAAAAAAAATTGAGTTGGCTTATTGAAAGAAAACAAACTAAGGCTATGAAACAAGGTGAAACAAACAGGAAAACAAACAACTGTAAAAAAAAATCAATAACAACAAGTTTATTTATGTACAAAGGGTTCCTAGGAATCTAGGTAAAGTAATGTTTGAGACAAAGACAATTTATAGGAAGACTTTCTTCCTGTCCTTGTAAATCTTGCAATTTGTAAGTTGTAGGCCCTAACTTTTCAGTGACTAGGTAAGGGCCAATCCATAAATGTTGGAACTTTGTGTGCTTTCCCTTTTCTGCATGAGGATTATCCCATTTCAAAACTAGGTCTCCTACATCAAAGTTTCTTATACCGGATTTTCTCTTGTCGAACCATCTTTTGATGATACCCTGATGTTGGTTGAAATTGTCTTTAGCCTTTTGTCGTAGTTCCTCTAGTTTTAACAAAGTGTCAATTCATGCTTGTAAAACTTCTCCACTGGAACCTCTTGAGCCTTGAGCTAATTGCAAAGGCCGAAGCACAATGTTTGGGGGAAATAAAGCTTCTTTTCCATATACCAGAGTATAGGGAGACACTCCTAAGGAATTATTTGGAGGGACCCTATCTGCCCATAATGCATTTGGAAGGGATGAGTGCAAACTTCTCTGATTTTCAATAACGGTTTTATTCAAAATTCGGATAAGGTTCTTATTTGTCGATTGCGCTAAACCATTTCCTGAAGGATAATAATTAGCTGAGTAATGCAACTTAATTCCTTTTTCATAAGCAAACTCAGTTATTTTAACATATGAGAAATAATATGCATTATAAAAAACAAGAGAAATTGGAACTCCAAACCTCGTCATAGTGTTCTCTCGCAGGAAGTTAATGACAACATCTTGGTTCACTTTGCGCAATGGAATCGCTTGAACCCATCGTGTGAAATAATCGATCATCGTAAGGATATATCAATGTTGTAATGAAGAATTCATATTGATTTCCCCAATAACATATTTTCCCCAATGTTCAAAAGGCCTTGAAATAGTAACAGGTTGTAACGGTCACGTCGCTTTTTCCAATTTGCCACCGCTCCTCTAACATACATCACACTTTCTTGCAAAGGCATGGGCATATTTAAACAAAGTTAGCCAATAGATCCATCTCTAAGTATCTTGTGAGCTGTGGTATCCCCATAATAATGTCCTCCTTCTGGTCCATCATGTAATTCTTTGACTATTTTTTAGGCATCCTCTCCTTCCATACATTTGAGCAAAACTCCATCATATTTTTTTATGAAATCACTCCATCCATTATTTGATATGGGGCTGAATTCAACCGAAGTGCCCTTCTCTGCTTGGAGCTCCACTGCTCTGGTAGATATCCTTGTTGAAGATAGTACACAAGATATATATACCAATATTCGGGAGCAGTGAATATAGGATATACATCAATCAAGCTCAATCAGGATCTTTATCAGTTTGATAATCTGCTATCAAATTGCACAACCATTGACCTTTGATGATGATATCTGGTTTGAATTCTAGGTCATACTCCTGCAGAGTAGTCACCCAATTCCCTCTTCGCACACCTAGTTCCTTTTGCATAGAAAGAGACCTAACAGTTGGGTGAGGAACTACAACTTTTGTTATGTTTTTTTAGAATATAGGTTCTAAACTCTTTTGTTGCCTTGAAGACTGCATATTCTTTTTTTTCCACAGTTGGGTAATTCAATTCAGCCCCTTGTAACCTAGTACTCATGAATGATATTGGGTATTCGTCTCCCAATTCCCCTTTCTACATAAATATTGCTGCGAGAGAGTTGTTTGAAGAATAGGTATATAAAATAAAGTCATTTTCAAAATATGGAATTTTCAAAGAAGGTGCCTGAGCTATCACTATTTTGATATCTTTAAAGGAAACTTTCTCAATGTCAGTCCACTTGAATTGCACACTTTGCTTCACTATTTGCTACAAAGGTTTCACAATTCGAGCAAAATCAGGGACAAACCTACAAACAAAATTTATTGTGCCTATAAATGATTGCATAGATTTCCTATTATGGTGCATCGAAATCTGAGTTATAGCATCAACTCTCTCTTGATCTATTGACATTCCCTTCTTTGAGATGATGTGTCCCAAAAATTTTCCTTCAAGAACTGTAAAGATGCCTTTCTTTGGGTTTAGAGATATACCATATTTTCTACAGTGGTAAAAAATATGTTTTAGGAGAAAAGCATGGTCTTCTCTTCTCTTGGAGAAAACTGTTACATCATTCAAGTACACTACTACACAGTGTCCACCCAAACCTATGAATGAAATGTCCATGGCCCTCTAAAATGTGGCTTCGATGTTCATGAGGCCAAAAGGCATTCTTCTATAAGTGAATGTTCTCCACTTTGTACGAAATGTTGCCTTTAATCGGTCCTTCTCAGCCATTAACACTTGATTATACCCTGAAAATCCATCTAATAGGGAGAACATTTCTGAGCCTGAAACCATTTGTAAGATATGTTCCATTGGTGGAGCTGGATAGTTATATTTATCTAATGCTCTATTTAAATTCCCGAAGTCAACGCACAACCTATCTCTCCTAACTTTTTTTCTCACCGGGACCAAATTGGCCACCCAATCTGAATGTTGAACTTTGAAAATGATCTTTGCTTCCAGTAATTTCTTTACTTCGTTATGGATCAAAGGTTCTAACTTTGGGTGCATCTTTTTAAGTTGTTGTTGAAATGGTTTTTCCCCTGTTTTGATGGGAATCACGTGCTGGACAATATGAGTGTCATAAGTCATGATATCTTCATATGTCCAGGCAAAGATGTCTTTGTATTGCTGAAACAACTTGATAAACTTACACCTTTCTCCAGGCAAGCAACATTTACCCAAATTGACATATTTGGGTTCAGCTTCTGATCCCACATTGACCATCTCATGCTGCATTGATGAATTGTTCGTCTTTACATTGGCTAGTTTCCGAAATTTACTCTGGAAATCAAACATCCCTTTGAAGGTTCTTACCGTTTAGTCATGAAATTTCCATGAATTGCATCTCCATTTTGTAAACCTAACAAATGTTCTTCTTCATCTATTATGGATTGATTAAAAGATTCTTCATTCATCAAAAAATTGATAATTTACTCATCGTCATCGAATACCCTCATATTTGTAACATTGTTAGGTATTGATGACCTAAAAATCAATTCAATAGAACATTTTTTATTAGTTGGTAGTAATCTAGATGCAGAAGTAGCTAACAAATTAGCGACAATGTTATGCAATCTAGGCCCTACATTTATATTGAAAGCATTGAAGTGCATAATCAAATTCCATACCTCAGATTGGTATCCTTTAAGATGCAGAGATAAACATTGAATGATGTTCCTTCCTTGTCTAACAATTATCTCAGAATCGCCCAAAAAAATTAAATTTTTAACTTTAAGTTCCATAGCTTTCTTCAAGACTAAAACTAGTGCTTCATACTCATCAGTATTATGTGTGCACTTAAACTCTAGTCTACAAGAGAGAATATGTTTATTCTTATCTGGATCAATGAGGATGCAACCTTCCCATGATCCCTCTTGGGTTTTAGAACCATCAAAATGAAGAAACCAAAATATGTCATATAACTCTAACTGATTAGTATCATCTTCTATGTTAGTCACTAAGTTAAATATATTACAATCAATATTATCAGCCTGTGAGAATTGAAGGAGATTGGGTCATGTGTCTAATTCACAACTGGCTTCTTCAGCTTGGTAGCTCCCTAGTTCGAGCTCTAAAAAGTACTTTCCCAAAACTGAAGATGAGAATTTCACAGGTTCATTCTTCCCTTCTAACTGAGTTACATTATACTCCATGTGTGTTTCTCTCAGTATTTTAATTTGGTTTTCACTATTGTTGAATGGCAGCCACATGTGAGACTAGTCTGTTGCAAAGTAACCATTTAGTTTTATTGACCAGTCCCTACTTAAAATTAATCCTTAAGCTTCTGGTATATCGACCATCGTAATATCTATAAACTGACAGAACCTAGGATCAACATACAGACGAATCAAAGCATCTTTCATTTCCCCTGTGACTTTGACAACAGACCTGTCAAGTAGAATTATCCGAGATGGAGATGGTATGGGTTGGCCATTAATATTTTTAGAAATTGAAAGTGGCATGAAATTTGATGAAGCTCCAAAACATACCAAACAATTATGTACATTTTGAAAAAAAAATTCAAATGACAGCAAAAAAGGTAAAGTCTGAGATTTAGAATTTCCTCCAATGCTTGCTTCATTTACTTCATCATCATATTTTATGGCTTCTGGGATACTGCTAGGTTGTGGATTAAAATATTCTAGAAGTTTCCTCCTTTGCCGAGGAAAATTACATAGTTCAAATAAAGAAATGTGTGCCTTCGTTTTCTTAATGCCTTCTACAATATCATAACCCATGCCTTGTTCTTTAGTAGTCTCTATTTTATTTGCCAAAGTTTCCACAGATTTATTAACTATTGCCTTTATTGGTTTGTTAACTATTGGGATTGTCTCTTTTATATTTGTTGGATTAGGCCTAGGTTTTGTTTGATTAGTACTTGGAATTTTCTTCATGTTTTCTCTAAAATTCTTTATTTTAGGCTGTAACAGACTTTCATCCACTACTGGGCCTTTACTTCTCGTCGTGACATTAACTGATGTCGTTTGAATTTCCTCAATAGGTTCATCTTCACTAAGCCCCAAAGTAGGTGCCCAATCCCATAATACCACAGTGGTTTCTTCGTTTGTTGGTTCTGAATCATTAGTTTGGAATTGCTCTTCTTTAGTATCTGTTAGTGGGGTATCTAATAACTTATTCATAACCAGAGTCATTAAATCAACCCACTGTGGACAACTCTTTTCAGAATGAGGTTCTTGGTGAAAAGTATAGAAGTTATCTATGCCTACCTCATTAAAATTTAAAACAAGAGAATTATGCAAAAGTGTTTGGGATTGTCCAATCTCTTCCCTTTTTTTGTAATAAGGATTGAATGGCTTTCTATACAAACTAATTCCCTTATCATTTTCCATGTCTACTATTTTGTTTGACAATTTCTGCACCATTTTCACCACACTTTCTAGCTCATTAGAGTGTTCATCTTTGGGCCTTTTTCTTGTGGTATGTTTCAATTAAGGTTATGGAGTATGCTCTGCTATACTATCCAAATATGCCTCTAATTTCTTGGCCTCTTCATAGTTCTCTACCAATGTGACTTTAACAACCCTTTTTACAAACATTGTTATTGATGGATCAAGTGTTGTAGTATAATATTCTATTAGAGAGTCATCAGTTGGTTTCGTTGTGGCACTGAAGCTATTCAATAGAGTGGTGAATCTATGGTTAAAGTATTGGACCTTTTCTTTCTTTTCCATCCTCATACATAGCAATTCTTTCATGAGAGTGCCTACAGTTTTTTGGTTTCCAAATTTACCTAAGAATGAATTTTCAAAACCATCCCAATTTACTATTGAATTATATTTCAAACTAAAGCACAATGAGCATGGTTTAGGTTCAAAAGTATGTTGAAAAAGTCTGCAAACCACATCGTCATTGTCAACATTGAAGAGATTCAAAGCCAGATAAAAATTCTATAAGTGATCTTCAGCAGAAACACTCTTTCCAAGATCAAATTTTGGTAACACTGTTTTATGGGTTCTTAGGAAAATCATGCAATGGAGAATCCAGGTTGAGTGGCATTCTTGCTCTCCATGTTGGTTGATTAACATCAGCCATGATTTTAGGTGGAGACTGTGGCGGAGATTGAATAAACACAGAAGCTGCGGGGGATTCTGGATCTAATTGATCAATAGGATGAACAATTCCTTGGATGGATAGATCTACCCGTTCTTCCAAATTTTCCACAAGAATTGAATCCTTACTGTACGAGGGAACTTTCTTGGAAGGTTTCCTTCTAGGTAAAGTAGGAATAAATTTTAACCCCCCAAGTTTCTTGACATAGGATCTTGTATGTCTCCTAAGCAGATCTACTTCTTCAAATGAGACAACATACAAACATTATGATTCTTCTTATCCAGAACCTGTCTGTTCTTGTTCTTGTTCCTGTAATTTAGGAAAATATTTCTAGGGAAAGTATTTTCTAATGTTGTTCCAGTGTAATCTTATCTGAAAATTGGATTTCCTCTACTGTCCATGCGGAGGTTCAGGCCCGATTTCTAGTGCCAATTTTGTTGATTCCAGTAAAAATCCTAGGTACCAACCAGTAGGGATTCTCCCTGATGAATGATCCCAATTAGATTAGAAACCATTTGGTGTTGGGAATCCATCTGGTTCATGGTTCTGACTACCGTAGATTAAGTTCTTTAATCTTCTACTAGTTACGACCCAGTCCACCGTTTATGTAATTTTTTACTTAAATAATGAAATGAAGATGCCTAAGCTAAATGCAAATCTAAACTAGATCTAAACTAAAATATTCTATCCCTAGCCATGGAGAAAATTTAGAATGCAGAGTAATAT
The DNA here is from genome assembly GCA_001517045.1 of Pseudotsuga menziesii. Lineage (NCBI taxonomy): Eukaryota > Viridiplantae > Streptophyta > Pinopsida > Pinales > Pinaceae > Pseudotsuga > Pseudotsuga menziesii. The sequence continues at coordinate 9,711 of LPNX010828327.1, forward strand.
AGTTTAAACACTCATAAAGATCTAACAGATAGTCATACCAACACAATTATCAGATTCATGGTAGTAAGAATACTAATGGTAGCTCTAATATAATTAGACCATTTATTACCATGTCAACACATACATTTATATAGACAGCAAACATTGATGACCAAAGAAATAGTTTCAGGAGGTTAGAACAATCTCATTGTATGATTTACAAAAGCAAGAAGAAATAGTTCTATAGTATTCATTCCACACATTCCGATTAAATCTCTGCGCAGGCCCTTTATTCCAGCAAAATGATCCTTCTTATTAGAAAAGAGGTAGCTCTTTTACAAAAATAGTCCAAAATTCTTTCACCAAGAAAAATTCCTTTCTCGATGCTCTGTACCTCTTATTTATAGTATTATGGGATCCCAAGACTGACCTCAAAAAAGAGACAAATTCAGTTACAGGAATCCTAACAAAATCTGATCTGGGAGATTCACCATGATCACAAAAACAAATCGGGAAAACATGCTAGAACGCGTATGGTGGATCACCTTGGGAAATTTAATAGTAGGGACTCTAGCTCGCTTGCTGAAAATGACAATTAGAACCTCTCCAGTCAGTCTGCAATAGTTTTCTTCATCTTTACATCTTCATACAACGAAATCCCTTACACCCGTCGATCAAGACTATATCGTCATCTTGTTAGATTTTTAACATTAAACTAGCATTATTAGGATCTTTTAACTGAGAGAATAACAAGCACAACAATCAAATACAAGAGACAATGAACACAACGTTTTTCCTTGGGGAAAACATAAATGGAGAAAACCCTGCAACTTCCTCAAAGATAGAATCAGTACCAAATAGAAAAGCCCAAAACAGTAAGATGATCTCCCAACAACAGTAACCTCTTTCTTCCTAGCCCTAGTGTCTTCTTCTTCCTCAGCTATGCGCTACAACTGAGTGTGAGTGAGTGTGTGATAAATAGAGAGGTCGCCTATCTATTTATACTAATTCTTTACATGACTAAAACCCTACTAGGGCCAACTTCACTAGGTGAGTCTAATAACCCTAGTGCCCCAGAACTGCAGGGACTTTAACCCTTAGACAATAGGAGGGTTACCCATAATGACTTGACATGACTTGTTTACATTATAGATTATCTTGATCGGAACATCGGGGCATGACATCATGACTCAATTACATTACAGACACAACCCGAAATAAACATCAGGGTACAAGACATAAGATACATAGGTGAATACATTCTGAAGTTATAAATACATCGACACTCCCTCTTAATTAGGAAGGTATTCTTTCGACACAATTTTCAGCACTGGTCTTCTTCTTTGTATCGACTTGGTCATCTCGTTATCTTCATATTCAAGTCTTCTTAGTCTTCAAGTCTTCTTCTTCGTCTTTGAGTCTTCTTCGTCTTCAAGTCTTCAAGTCATCTTATAAGTCATCTTCTTCTTCAAGTCTTCTTCATCACGGAATCTGCATCATCATGACTATTGGATCATCATTGCTGGATCATCATCACATCTGGATCATCACTTGATCTGGATCGTCATCAAGTCTAGATCATCATCACATCTGGATCATCACTTGATCTGGATCATCATCAAGTCTGGATAATCATCACATGCTATCTCAGAATGGTGCTATCTCGATTCTTCTCATCACAGGAAGTTCTACAGAGTCAGCCCTGTAAGCCTACCCATCATGTAGGTATTCATCAGTGCTTATATCTAACACTTAAGTCAGAATGGCCCACCCAGCTCTTACATCTGACCTCATCTTGTCATAAAGGCAGGCCCAGCACTCACATCTGACCTCATCTTGTCAGAAAGGCCCAACACTCACATCTGACCATGTGTAAACACATTGTGCCAGAATGGCTCAGCACTTATATCCAATCATGTGCAAGCACATCGCATCGGAATGGATCTGCACTTACATTCGACCCCATCTCGTCAGAAAGGCACAGCACTCACATCTGACCATGTGTAAACACATCGCGCCAGAATGGATCAGCACTTATATCCGACCTCATCCTGTCAGAAAGGCTCTGCACTTACATTCGACCATGTGTAAACACATTGCATCGAAATGGCTCTCAGTCCCAGACCGAGGATTCCTGGTAACTGACCAGGTGCCTCCATTCTCCCAGAGAATGGCAATTGCCCTTACATCTTACCTACTCGTCAGAATGTCCAGCACTCATATCTGACATGGGAGGAACCTAATCCTTTAACCATGATATAATGGCTCAGTCCTTACATCTGGTCAAGTGGGAACACATCCCTCTATCACATCAGAATGGCTCTCAGTCTTAGACTGAGTTTTCCTAGTAACTGACTAGGCACCTCCATTCCAAGAATGGCAATAGCCCTTATATCTGATCATGTAGGAACCAATCCTACAGTCATATCAGAATGGCTTAGCACTCATATCTGACATGGAAGGAACCTAAATCCTCTCACCATGACAGAATGGATTAGCCCTTACATCTGACCATGGAAGGAACTTAATCCTCTCCCATGTCAGAATGGCTCACAGAATCATCACTTCCCTTTGGAGGGAACCTCGATCTGGAGAACACCAAGCTTCTCCCTAAAGTACTCAAACTTCACCCTAGCCAATGGCTTCATCAACACATCATCTATTTGATTGTCCATCACAACATACTAGAGCTTCACTGCTCCCCTCTACACCATATCCTTGATATAGTGATACTTGATCTCGATATGCTTCGACTTGTCATGGAACACCGGGTTCTCCAACAACTTCACACAACTCTGGTTGTCGCAATATATACAAGTAGCATCCAACTAGAGATAAAATAAATCAGACAGTAGCTTCCTTAGCCATACTGCCTCACAACTAGCTGAAAAAGCTGTGACATACTCTGCTTCAACTGTACTCAGTGCCAACAAGATTTCTTCCTACTAAACCAAGAGATCACACCTGATCCCATACTGAAGCAACACCCTGAAGTGCTCTTCCTATCGATGGCACTGCCTACCCAATATGAATCAACATAACCCTCCAAGTTAATCTTCTGATTCGACTCATACTTGAGCCCATAATCAACTGTACCCCTCAGGTACCTCAGAATATGCTTTGCAACAATCAAGTGAACATTTCTCGGATCTGTCAAGAACTAGAATAAGGTGTTCACAGCAAAGCAAATGTCTGGTCTCATGTTCGTTGGGTACATCAAGGACCCAATCATCTAATTATACATAGTAGCATCAACCGACTCTGATGAAGCATCGCTCAATAGCTTCAGGTTTGATGCCATAGGTGTGGCCATATCCTTGCAATCCATCATCCCAAACCTCTTAAAGATCTCTACTGCATACTTCCCTTGTCCGAGGGAGATTCCATCTATATTCTACCACACCATACCTAAAAAATAATGCATCATACCCAAGTCCTTCATTTTGAATTCAGCAGCAAGCTTTCTCTTCGTATCAGCAATCAACCCATCCATACATGTTACAAACAGATCATCTACATATAGTAGAAGCATCACTGGGTTGCCATCTTCAACCTTGTAGTAAAGGTTGGAATCTGCTTTACTCTTGGTAAATCCCAAACTGGATAGAAAGCTGTCAATTCTGTCGTACCATGTCCTGGGTTCCTGTTTCAAACCGTATAGGGATTTCTTCAATCTACACACATGAGACTCCCTGTCATGTGTCTCAAAATCGAGTAGTTGTTCTACATACACTTCCTCTTCCACTACACCATTCAAGAAAGTAGTCTTGACATCCATTTGGTGTATCTTCCATTTCATCACTGTAGCCAAGGCAAGTACTGATCTGATAGAAGTGTATCTAGCTACAGGTGCAAAGGTTTCTTCATAATCTATTCCTTCTTTCTGGGAGAAACCACGAGCCACAAATCTTGCCTTATATTTTTCAATGCTACCGTCTGCAGCATGCTTGATCTTGTAGATCCATTTGGAAGTTGCAACTGACTTCCCTTCTGGTCTTGGGATAACATCACAAACATCATTATTCATAATTGATTGATACTCTTTGATCATAGCATCCTTCCATTCTTTCCGTTCTACCGCTTCTTCATAATTGGAAGGTTCTTTATCGATGAAATCACATAGTAATGCTACATACCTGGAGCAGGATTTGGTCCTCTTTCTTTCTCTATGATTCTCTTCTCGAGCCCCATATCTTTCTGCGCCTTGGATAATTTCACGTACCCAAGCAGCTTTCCTCTTATGAGGATTCGTCTCTAGAGGTGGATCTAGAGGTCTTTGTGGTTCTTCAAATTCTCGATCTTCTCCTTGAGTTTCTTCGTTCATGGTTGTATCATGAATTCTGGGTGTTTCTGCTTCTTCAGGTTCTTCAACAAGTTTCTTTCTGGATTTGTTGTAAGTTGTGTCTTCATCAAATGTCACATCCCTGCTGATGTCAATCTTCTTGTATCTTGGGAGATAGATTATGTAAGCCTTCGAGCTTTCAGAGTATCCCACAAATATACCCTTCTTTCCTGAAGGATCTAATTTTTTCCTCTTCTCTTTTGGAATGTGTATGTACACAGGACAGCCAAATATTCTGAGATGGCTAATTTCTGGTTTCTTGCCGGAGAAGAATTCTTCAGGAGTCTTGTTCTCGAGTACTTTGTGTGGAGTATGGTTCTCTACATACACCCCTGTTCTGGCAGCTTCTGCCCAAAGATGCATAGGAAGATCTTGATCATGAAGCATAGCTCTTACAGCTTCCATGATAATTCTGTTCTTCCATTCTGCAATCCCATTCTGTTGTGGATTATAAGGAGTGGACAACTCCCTCTTAATCCCCGAGTCTTTGAATAACTCTTTGAATTCATTTGACGTGAATTCTCCGCCATTATCTGATCGAAAGGTCTTAATCTTCTTTTCAGTGTGATTCTCGATCAAGGCTTTGAATTCCTTGAATTTGTTGAATACTTCATCTTTGTTCTTCATGAAGTAGATCCATGTCTTCCTAGAAAAATCATCAATGAAAGAAACATAGTATACATACCCGCTTAGTGAACTTGATGACATTGGACCGCATACATCAGAGTGGATGATTTCCAATATTCCTTTTTCTTTTCTCTCGCTACTTGGAAATGTCTTCTTTGTGTTCTTTCCTTTCACACATCCTTTGCAGACCCCATCATGTTTTGCTTATATTTCTGGAAGACCTTCAACATCTTTGCTTGCAAGAGGTAGTGGTCTGTAATGCACATGTGCAAGCCTTCTATGCCAAAGTTCATTTGGCTCTACTGTGTCATGGACCAAGGCTTGTTCTGGATGGTCCTTCAATTTGTACAAACCTCCTTCTTGTTCCCCAATCACTAGTGCAGCATCAATAGTCTTTCCTTTTGGCCACATGATGACTTGACCATCTATGAATGCAACCCTCATTCCTTTTGCATCTAATGCAGATATGGAGAGAAGGTTCTTCTTGAGTCCTAGTACAAACAATACTTCCTTCATTGTCATAGACTTTCCAGAGTCTAGCTTATAGGAGGATTCCCCACTACCTTTTATTGGATACTGGTAGTCATCTCCTAATTTCACCTTGTGAGGTTATTCATGTTCTGAAAGTTTCACAAAGGATTCCTTGAATCCAGTCATGTGCTTGGAAGCACCACTGTCTATAAGCCAATCATTGCTTCCATGAGTAATGTTTCCCATGAGAGCGAAAATCAAAACATAGTCTTCCTCGCTTGAAGAATCTTCACTTTCATATTTGGTTCTCTTTGATGAAGGTTCATCATCCTCTGTAGCATGAGCATGATGTCTTCTCTTGTTTCCCTTCTTCTTGTGAGAGCTACTTTTGTTCTTAATACAATCTCTAGCAAAGTGTCCTCTCTCATCACATGTATAGAAAATAAACTTAGACTTATCTCTAGGTTTTCTGAAGTTATTCCTTTGATTAGAATACTTACTTCTGTGATGGCTGGATCTGGGTTTCTTGGATTGTACTGTGAGAGCTTGATCTTCACTTCCCATCTTCTCTTCTCGAGCTGCTATCCGAGCTTCTTCTTGATAACATTCCTGCCACAGTCTAATGAACGTGACTAACTTCTTCTTGACACAAATCCCTTGAATAAAGGAGTCCCATGTCCTAGGGAGACCATTCAAGGTGGTCATCACAATCTCTGCATTCTCCACTTCTTCATATACTGCTTCCAATTGCTCCTTGATCTGAGAAACCCTTATGAAGTAAGATTGGATGGTTTCTGCATTCGGGATCTTCACATTCTTCAATTGGTTCCTCAAGGTCATCTTCCGGTTTATGTTCTTTCCTTCAAACAATTTGGTTAGTGCATCAAACATAGCTTCAGGTGTCTTGAGGGAGGACACCTGTGGTATAAGGTGATCCTTGATAGAATCAACAATGATCCTCTTTGCCATAACCAACTTCTTCTTATGTAAGGCCTTAGCCTCATCTCCCTCTGGAACTCGAACCTCCTCATTGATGTAGGATTCCAACTCATTCTCTTCCAGAACCAGGGAGATCCTATACTTCTAGGATTGGAAGTTATCAGCTCCCTCAAGCTTTTCATCAAGCTTGGTATGATGAAACATCTTAACTAAGAACCCCAAATGGAAATACAAAAGATTTAGATCTTATCAGGTCAAGATGTCGGATCTGGATTTGGAGCTGAAATCCTGTAGTGCTGGTTTAGGAGCATATTATGGTTTTGCTTTTCTGGAGTTCTGTCCAACCAAATGATTTGAAATTGATCCCTAATTTTGATTTTGGGGAGGAGATCAATCCAGGCCTGAGCTCACTGAAAAATTCCTCTTCTGTGAAAAGCCCTAATTTTCGGCAGTAGTGTCGGGTCCAATACTGAAAAACCTTAGAATTGGATTCTGCTTTGACAGAAAGATGCACCCTAAGGAGGAGAGTTAATACAACCTTCTTTTGCTGAAAATATGTGGAGGAAGATCCATAAAGTAGGAAGCCCTAGTTCCCGCAGCTGCACAGTGTCTTCTTCTCATGTTAGCTCTGATACCATGTTAGATTTTTAACATTAAGCTAGCATTATTAGGATATTTTAACTGAGAGAATAATAAGCACAACAATCAAACACAAGAGACAATGAACACAGTGTTTTTCCTCGGGGAAACCATAAATGGAGAAAACCCCACAACTTCCTCAAAGATAGAATCAGCACCAAATAGAAAAGCCAAAAACAGTAAAATGATCTCTCGACAGCAGTAACCTCTTTCTTCCTAGCCCCAGTGTCGTCTTCTTCCTCATCTATGTGCTACAACTGAGTGTGAGTGAGTATGTGATAAATAGAGAGGTCACCTCTCTATTTATACTAATTCCCGACATGGATAAAACCCTACTAGGGCCGACTTCACTAGGTGAGTCTAATAACCCTAGTGCCCCGGAACTGTAGGGACTTTAACCCTTAGACAATAGGAGGGTTACCCACAATGACTTGACATGACTTGTTTACATTATAGATTCTCCCGATCGGAACATCAGGGCATGAAATCATGACTCAATTACATTACAGACACATCCTGGAATAAACATCGGGGTACAAGACATAAGATACATAGGTGAATACATTCCGAAGTTACAAATACATCAACACATCTGAGTCATCCATTGATGTAGCCTTTAGTCAATTTCACAATTCGCTATCCTAATAAACTTCATGCTCTTTTTTCAGGATAAATTAGTCTCCACCTTAGATCTTGAACTTTGATCAATATTGACCGTTAAAGTTTGTTGGGCTATTGAATTTCTCTGATTTCATAAGTTTGTTTTTCCTCACAAGTTGAATCAACAGATTTTTTTTTTTTTTTTTTTTTTTTTTTTTTTTTTTTGTCGTAGATCTAATTCCGAGCAGATCTCCTCTGTTGAAAGATGAAACCCTTTAACCAATTCTGCAGATTTCAAAAGTTATTTTCCACGAGCACGTTGAATCAGTGAAATGCACTCCCATTGTCGATCTGACTCCACCTTTGATCTTGGTCATTGAAAGATGTATCCCTTTAACCAATTCCGCGGCTCTGAGAGTTTTATTTCAATCGTGCAAGTTAAAAAAGTGAAATTCTTCTGGACCGTAGGTATGTATCTGTCATGAATCTCACTCGTTGAAAACTGCAACCTTTACCTGATCTTGCAATCGCCCATCCTAGCTCAGTGAACCATAGTACCTGCAATACATAAAAAGAACATCATGAGAGATATGTTTGTTTTTGAAACAACAATATTCTGTCAATGGTGACTGTAACTAATCAGCATATTTTCAATTGTAATTTTAATGATCTGTGTCATTTATCTAAACAGAAAAAAAAATATGATGATTAGCACCTTGTTAAGCAAGCAAAATACTTAGTTTAAGTTTCAGGAGAAATATTTCTTAGTTTCCCCAATGGTTCATGGCAAAAAGAAAAAGAGAGGTTGGACGACTCAGATCATCTCAAAGATGGATCGAGTCTGATCTAAACCGTTAGATCATGCAACCTTGCTTGCTCCTTTCCTCCCTTTTCTGGCCGTTGATTTATCCAGATGTTGGAAATCGGGATTCCAATTTTTCATGACCAAAACCTTATCTTTTTTGACTCTAACTTTCCGCTTCCACCCTTTGCGAAAAGCGGAAATCAAAAGCTCGAATTTTCAATTTTCACGAAGTTTAAATTCCAACTTTCTTCTTTCCGACTTTCCGCTTCAGCACTCCTGAATCCTTTTGATTCGTTGATTTATGCGGAAGCTTTGTAAGCCATTGATTTAAGCAAAAATTGGAAATCCTATTTTCAATCTTTCACGAAGTTCAAACCTTAACTTTTTGCTTTCGCATTTGCTCTTCCACACTTCGGAAATCGAAAAGTGGACTTTCAACTTGTCACGAAGTTTAAAATTTAACTTTCCACTTCCATATTTCTACGTCCGCCTTTTGCTTCCGCCTTTTCACTTCCACCTTTTTCGCACTTCGGAAATTGGAAAACAAAAATTCAATCTTTTTCGAAATTAAACTTTGGATTTTTTGCTTCCTCTTTTTCCCTGGATCGTTGGTCTGCGCGAAATCCTTCTGAATTGTTGGATCTTTGCGGAAGGTGAGACTCTAACCTTTTCACGACCAAAATTCTAACTTTTTGCCTCCCACTTTCCTCTTCCGCACTTCCGAAAATTGGAAATCAGATTTTCAATCATTTGCGAAGTTCAAACCTCAATCCTTTCGCTTCCTCCTTTCTCCTTCCGCACTTCTGGAAAGTGAAATTCGGAAATTGGAGTTTCCAATTTTCACGAAGTTCAAACCTTAACTTTTCGTCTCCTCATTCCCGCTTTCACACTTCTCCATTTCGGAAGTCAAAAAGTGTACTTTCAACCTTTCACAAAGTTCAAACCTTAACTTTCCGCTTCCACCTTTCTTTTTCACCTTTCTGACCTGTTGATTTGTGTGGAAACCTTCTAGGTCGTCAGATCTCAAAACTGCGGAAAGCGGAAAGTGGATCTGCAACTTTTTTCAAAAGCGAACTTGGATTTTCCGACTTCGCCCTTCCGCTCCTGCCATTTCTTGGTCGTTGGATCTTGATCGGAGCTATTCTCAGTCATTGATCTTAAATCATAGCGGATTTTGTTCAAATAAGGCTTGTTTCCAAAGTCACTCCTAAGGATTTCTTACCAAAAGGACAACTAAGGCTTAGAAACATCTTTCTGCTTAAGCTTCTAGGAAAGACTAGGTATGCAGGGAGGCTTATCTGAGTTGGGAAACAAGGGAAAGAATGCTTTCAAACATAAAAAATGTAAGGAGGGGCCCCAAAATGCAAAAAAAAATGGGGAAGCAGTTGCAGCAACAACAAATTGTTATATAGATTACATAATAGGAAAAGAAAAAATAAATAAGTAAAAAATAATGAAAATGATTTTTTTTTGCAAATAATTGTAAATAAATCACTTCATCTAAACTCTGGATCTACAATGCGTTGAGAGGGATTAAGGGATCAAAATTCCTTAAGGTCCAAACCTTTTTTAATCTCAACCACTTGTTGGATAGGTTTGCACATGAAGGGATTTTATCCCTCTCGATGCATGGTAGATCCGAAGTTTAGATGGACCTAGGTTGGTTGCAATTCGAGATAGTCACATTAAATTAGATGATGATCATGATTATGTATATGAAGTATGTAAAATGTAACTTCAATAGTTAAATGAGAAATAAGGTGAATACCGATGTTGAATGATGAAACATGTGAATAGTAAGAGAGGATGTCTATAATCAATGAGAAATAAATTATTTGGAAATTCTATCGATAGAATATATTCAAATGTTATCGATATATTATGCTCATTTTGAATTTACTTTGTTAGGGCTATCTCAACATTTCTTGCATCATATATTGAAGCATTTAAAAGGTAAATTCAATAGTTAAATGAGAAATAAGGTGAATAACAATGTTGAATGATGAAACATGTGAATTGTAATAGTGTAAGAGGATGTGTATAATCAATGAGAAATAGATTATCTGCAAATGCTACCGGTATATTATCATCATTTCGAATTTAATTTGTTGGGGCTATATCGACATTTCTTCTATTATTATCTTATTTGACAATTGATCGCATGCACGAAGATGGTTCCACTTTTTAGTGCCATTATATAAATCCAAAATGCAAGTCTGAAAATGAAATCCATAACGCATATGCGTTATGGATGGTTTGGTTCGGAAAAACCCGAGCCTAAAACTGAAGCAAAAGCCGGTTAGACTATATCGCAAGTGCGATATATTGCACTTGCATTTCTGAAGAGTTACAAATCGCAAGTGCGATATATTGCACTTATGTTTTTGAAGAGTTACAAATCGCAAGTGCCATATGTCACAATTGCATTTTTGAAGAGTTATGAATCACAAGTGCGATATGTAAAACTTTAAAAAAAACACACACACAGGCCCGTGGCCTCTATTTCCTTATTTTGCATTGCATGCCACACAGAACGGAAGTGAGAAATATAGGGAAGGCGATTTGGAGGGTGCATTGTGAGGGAGGAGATCGAGCGCATTTTGAGGGAGGAGATCGACAAGGCTTAATGCAATGGAAGGTAAGAATTGCATTGATTTTTTGGTTTAGGATTAGGAAAGAATTGTTTTGTTTCTTTTGTTTTGGATTAGGCAAGAATTGTTTTGATTTTTTCTTTTAATTTAATAAATTTTTAATTAAAACAAATAATGAAATATTAATTCATTTTAAAATTGGTTGTTTTTATATTAACAAACAATAAAAATCTTGAAGAAAATGTCAAAATCCAAACCACCAATATTCCAAACCCAAACCCAAATCCAAACATTGAACCAATGGAGGAGGAACACAGTAGGAATTCTGAAATTCTTGCTCGTTTGGGTGCGTTGAGACTCCTTGGTTCACTTTTTAGAGGGGGGGACCACATAATATGGTGATTGGGAGACACCCTAGATAACATTACAATAACAATTTCCAATTCCCAAGGAGTATTGTACAACATTCGCTCCTACAGGGATTCCTAGAGGCAATATTATTCCACTGGGTTGAGGTACAAATATGTAAAGAAATTAAAGATAACAAAAGACCAAATTTTTTCACTATTTCGAGACACTACCACTGGATTGGTTCCTCCCACTAGTCGACCACACATTTCTATAGATTGGTGCATAGAACCAAATATTAAATCCAACTGGATGGATCGTTGGTACATGGTCTTCGATGAAGACCCTCATGGGAATAGAGACATCCCATTCTATTTCCTAAGGAAATTGTATGCCGAATTTATATTGGGTAAACATGTAAATTACTTTGATATTTTAGAGTTCCAGGGGGTAGGACATGGGATGCTCCAAGATAGGCAAAGGACAAGGACTGATCCAAACCGTGTGTGACGACCTATGATTTACATATTTATAGTGGGGATTGGAGAATTTAATACATCTTAATATTAATACAAAATATTTTATGCAGGGTGGGCACGATGAGTATGTAGTATCTGAGACAGGTTCCTCACAGATAGAGCATGATTTGCAATTGCTTTTAATGATTCAACATGTTATTTTTTAATTATTTGAAATTGTCTAATTGTATCTTTATGTTATTTTACGTAGGAACATATGTTCAATAGAGATGCCCACCGAGCAGCCTTGCTCACTGATGCATATGCCCATCCTTTTAGGCCGGTGTCAATCGTTCAACCCACTAGTTACACACCTCTTCACGTCCCTCACGTATCTGCATATCTCGCTTATCTTGTATCTATGTTTTCCCAATTGTCCCTCCATGTAGTATAGTTTTCTTTTTTGTGCACCCATTGATTCGTTGGCATTGACATTATATTATTTTATGCAGCTTGATAGTGAGCAAGTGGTTCTTCAAGAGCACCCAATCGGGGCAGCTTCTTGTGAATATATATAGAAAGCGTAGGGTGAGATGGGGAAATTTTTTGGATCGAATATGTATCCATGTCGTCCCTGTGGATGTTGAGAGGGATGCAGAGTCTCATGTTTCAAACAAAAGATGTATGAATAGGAAGGATGATGGTTTGTTAACATAGTATAGGATAGATGACCTTCCTAAGAATGATGAGTGATTTGGGGATTTTCATGATTTAAGAAACATTATCACATCATTACAAAGAAAAGGTGGTTTGTGCAATTGTTATATCTCCAAGAAATTAACTATTCAAGCATTAGGAAGGAAATATCCACAGTGAGAGGCACAATATCATCGATGGTAAACTTCATGATTGATTAGGAAATCAAGGATGGATTAATTGTGGATGTACCAACTTCTACATTGGATGTTGAGAGGGACTAGAAATATCTTGTTTCAAAGGACATATGTATGACCTGGAAGGAGTTTGGTTCATCAACAAAGTTCAAGAGAAATGACCGTTCTAGAGATGATGAGCGATATGGGGATTTTCATGGATTAATTGTGGATGTACCAACTTCTACATTGGATGTTGAGAGGGACTAGAAGCCTCTTGTTTCAAAGGATAGATGTATGACTAGGAAGGAGTTTGGTTCATCAAAAAAGCACAAGAGAAATGATCGTTCTAGAGATGATGAGCGATATGTGGATTTTCATGATTTAATAAAGAACATGTGTATGTAAAAAATTGATGTATTTGATTTATTAAAGGTCGAGGTTCATAATGAAGGTTGTTATGAGCTTGTATCTCAAGGGAAAAAGAATGAGACCCAGGAAAAGAGGGAAACAAAGTCACCTATTCACCTATACTCATTTGTGAGGGTATTCTACCGAAAGAAATAAGGCCTTAGAATTCTCAGAAGGATTTCATCTTAGAAGGAGGCATAAGAGAGTTTGTAGGAAAGAAAACATCTCAAGGAACGAAGATTACCGAAGATAATGTAAAGAAGAAGTGTAGGAAGTGCATTAATCTGAAGGAAAATCTAGTGGCTCTAGTATTAGGGGAAGATAATAAAAAGAATGAAGTGGTTGAATTAGTGGAAACTTTTTTGGTGGGTCAAGTTCAGGGATTTAGAGTCCGCGACAAGAGCCTTAAATAATGGGTTGGTAATGCATGTGAAGGAAAATTTGGGTATAAACCAGAGTCATCCATTCTCCTAAGAGGTTGGCTAGCTTTCAGCTTCAATTCTAGAAAACATGCTTGACCCTTATTCTCAACAAAGAATGGAAATGGAAATCCTGTTCACTTTGCTTGAAATGATGGAATCCAATATTTGATGCAAGAAAGGAAATAATGGACACCATATCATTGTGGGTCAAGCTGCCAAATATATGAATTGAATTTTGGCCCCCTAATATTTTTCTGGCTATTGGGAATACTCTAGGATCTTATATGGAATCAGACCGATCGTATATGAATGTGGGGGTATTATGTGTGGCTTGAATTCTTGTTAATGAGGATATGCAGGAGGGGTTAATGAAAAAAATTGAGATAACACTAGGGAATAGATTCCATATCCAAGATTTGGATTACATTGGAGTGCCCTTTAAATATAACAAATGTCATAAATATGGACACATTGTTGCAGAATGCTCAAATCCTTTTTGCAAGAAAAATGGGATAAAAATGGTGAATGTCTATGGGCGGGAAAGGCTATGAAGGATATCCAAAAGTCATCAGATCTTGATAATTTAGTCGGTCTAAATGAAATGGATATTGGAAATATTCATCAATGAAAAGTATCAAATGGTGGCAGTAAGAAGTTAATAAAAAAACTCAGACTTAGTAGGAAAGTGTTTGATTAAAGGGGATGAAGATCCTTTTGACAAAGATACATTGATGGAGGACAACTATGCTCTTTTCGATCAAGAAGACATGGTTTCGACTACCCCATTTATGCAACTAAAATATATGGATCCCTTACATTTAGAGATGTATGTTGGTAAGAATTTTCCATCATGTTTTGATCTTTCTTTAGCACCCAAGTTTAAAGAAAAGGAGTCATCTGAAGTTTGTAATTTAAATTTCTCTAGAGAGAATATAGGAAAACATTCAAGTCTTGTTTTAAGGAAGGATTTGAATACTCCTAATCAGAAGGACCCTCTATCCAAAGGTCCTCAGAATGGATTTTCTCTCCAAGATCTTCAGGAGGAGAATTGTTTCTACAGTACTCCTACTAAGATGGAGTTCCCTTTTCTCAAAGGAAATATGGAGGATGGGAAATATTTCCTTCGGTCTCAAAAGGAAGGCTTGGAGGTTTTTCTATTGAGGTCTCGAGTGGGATGGGTATGAATGTCAATAGCTTAAAACTTAAAAAAGGAAGAAATGCTTTCCTTCAGGTGGCTAAAGAAAGGGATATGTGGTATTTTGCAGTAGGAAATTAAAGGATGATTAGTGGGGCGTTTAGAGTATCAGAAGCCTCTAGAAGGTGCACAGGGAATTCACTTAGTGAACCTCTCACATAACACATGTGATCATGGGATATTAAAGAATACCCTTAATTTTGAGAGATATTGACCCAAACTCTTCTTGTTGAAACCCCCTCTCAATACTTAAAACCTCCTCCCCACCCCTTTTTATAGCTCAATCCTTATAAACCACCCTACCCAGCCCCACCTTAAACCCCTCATCCCCCTAATACCTGCAATATATTGGCTCAATTTTTGATCATTTCAAAACCCACAATATGAACTAACGTGATAGTATATTGGTCAACAAGTGAAGCCCCCATGGGAAGGTGTTCCTTACAGTTTATGCGACTCTAAACTGTAGGGGGCTTACTAGCACCTCAAAGAAGCTAGAAATAAGGAGTATGCTTGGGAAATTAAAGCCTAATATAATTTTTCTGAAGGAAACAATGGGTGAGGGAGAGAAGCTTATGAAGGAGTTGGAAGCCTTGGGAACTTGGATTTATAGACACAAAAGGAAATTCTGATCATTTGATTTTGGGATGGAGAGGGAAATGTATGAAGTGCATATAAGTTGAAGTGGGATTTTGAGTATCCTTATTATCTCATGAATTGATTAGGGAATTTATTTTTTTGAAAATTTATGGGTCGTATAGATTGACAAGATTACTTTTTGGGATACCATGATGGCAAAGTCGGTTTTTAAGTAAAGCAATCTTATATTGGTAGGAGATCTAGATTTCTCCTTGGGATTGTTAGAGATTTGGGGATCCAATGCGAGAGTAGATAATTTAACTGATTTCTTCTTGAGCTTGATGGATAGTCATGGGTTGTGTGATATAGATCCTTTAAAGCTAAAACCAACCTGGTCCAATAGACGAGACGGAAAATAAAATATAGCAAAACACCTGGATCAATTCCTTATATCAGAGGAATTGTTGGAATTTATTGTTTGTGTGCGACAATGGACTGGGATGGGAGGAAATTCAAATCATCATATAGTTGTACTTGAATTGGGGGAATATGTAGAAAGAACCTTATTTTTCCTTTGAATTCAGTTATTGAAAAATCAAAGGAATCCTTTGGACATAACTTCTCGAGAATCAACAGCCATACAGTTTTTGCACAAATGTAAGGGATAAAAGACACGACTATAGAATGGGAATGAAACAAGAGAATGCATGAGGATAGAGACATTCTAAATATTGATTCAAGACTTTTATCTTATATGAGGAAAAGGGGATTGAGTTTGCAGAGGAGGAAATAATGAGAGAATCGACAAAAATGGAGCAAAAAAGAAGAAATATCCTAGATAATAAAGAAGTAGAGTGGAGGATGAAAAGTAGGGTTTTATGGTCGGCTAGATGGGATGAGAATACAAAATACTTCCATAATTTCGTTAATCATCAGAAATATGTTAATACTATCTAGAAAATTAAAAACCAAGGACAATGAAGATGTTACAAGATTCGAAGATTAGGTAAATTTGGGGGTGGTTCCCTTTCGAAAAATATTTATTTGGTTGAGATGGATGAATTAATGCAACTTCATACAAACTTCATTAAGGAAGAGGATAATAGAAAAATAAATTCTCCAAATTTAAATGAAAGAAATTTCATTTAATGCAACTTTATCCAACTTTAAATGAAAGAAATTTCAAAAGCAGAACTGGAAAAGACATTAAATTCTCTAAAAAAAGATAAAAGATTGGGTCTTGATAGGTTGCAAATAGAGTTCTTCTTGGGTATTTTATAGACTGTGGAGGATGGCTTGCTTAGAGTGGTTGAGGATTTTGGGAAGTAGGGTAAAATGTTGGGGGATTTCAACAATACATTCACATCTCTCATTCTGAAAAAAGGATGATGCAGACTGTCTAGACGATTTCAAGTCAATTTATTTATGTAACTCCATTTATAAGATTTTGGAAAAGATAATAGCAAATATAAACAGTTTATTATCAACTAATTTTTCTAATGAACAATTCAAGTTCTTAGCAGGTAGACAGATCCATGAGGCTATAGGGTTATCTTAGGAGGGACTTCGATCAATAAGGCTAAAAAAGTCTATGGAAATGGTGATAAAGATATACATTCCAAATGCCTATGATCGTGTAAGCTGGACGTTTCTGCAATTAGTTCTAACTCAAGTTGTTCTATATTCTATTCATCAAGTGGATCATGGCTTATGTGATGACGATTTCCTTCTTGGCACTAATAAACGGTGTCACATCCTCGTTCTTTAGACTTGGGCATGGA
This sequence comes from Pseudotsuga menziesii, assembly GCA_001517045.1. Taxonomy (NCBI): domain Eukaryota; kingdom Viridiplantae; phylum Streptophyta; class Pinopsida; order Pinales; family Pinaceae; genus Pseudotsuga; species Pseudotsuga menziesii. The sequence goes on from LPNX010828327.1 coordinate 26,770, forward strand.
GTAAGGCATGGATGTCCTATAGATTCTCTATTATTTCTATTTGTAGCAGAAGGGATTATCTTAGCAATTAAGGAGTCCAAGAGGACATGATGTGTTAAAGGAATATGTACTTGGGGGATTCTAACTTAACCATGTATTGTTTGTAGATGATATTTTGATTTTCAATGATGGATCGAAACATGAAATAGATAAGTTAAATACTATTCTTGAACACTTTTGAAGCTCCACTGGGATGCTAATAAATGTGGGAAAGTCTACACTTTTAGGTAATTGAATAGAGGAGGAAGATTTAAGGATTTTTAGTTTACATTTTGGGTTTAAGGTGACTAATATAGTTGAAGGCTTGAAATATCTAGGATTTAGTCTTAAACCCTCATCATATGAGATCAAGGATTGGGATTGGTTGGTCATCAAATATGACGAGACTAATGATGTCATGTACTAAGTGACTATCATTGGTGATCTACATCATAAATACAAATGAGGAAGACTTCAACAAGTTCTAGAAGTTCATAAGAAGAAGATCAAGTTTTTCAAATCAAGAAAATGAAGTAGAGTCCCCTCCTAGAAATTCCAGTGACTTCTGCAAGGAGGAAGAAATCAAGAGGGAGCCAACAAAACAAACAAAGATAAGTATTTAATACATTGTGTAATGAGTTGTATTTGCTTGATTTTAATTTTAATTTTATTAATGAGACTCTAGTGACTTCTCCAAGGAGGAAGAAATCAAGAGGGATGCAACAAAACAAATAAAGATAATTATTTAATGCATTGTGTAATAGGTTGTATTTGCTTGATTTCAATTATTTTATTAATGAATAGCATAACAGTTTAAATTAGTAATGGTTAACTTGTATGGACATTTATGTCATGTGTCGAAGAATAGGTCCATTGTGAATATTATGGAGACAATGAACTGTGATCAATAGCTACTCATGTTCTTATAGGAATATGCATATATTATGACATCTTATGCTTATATCAAGTGTCCTTGTCAATATTGGGGGAAAAGGCTACTAAGGAAGCACTCGCAGAAGTGAAGACAAAGAGAATCCTTGGTTGACCAGCATGCGCTTATGTGTCGAAGAAGAAGATTAAGATCTATTATTGAGACCTACATGGGTGGGCATTCATCCTCGGGGATTGAAGTCATATGGATAGAGGTGAATGGTACAACAAAAGGAAATCAATCTCTCGTTATCCTGAGCATATGGTGTGGGGAGATTGACCCAAACAGGAAGCTCCATAGGATAATTGTTCCTCTATTATAGTGATAATCCTTCTATCTATCAGGAGATCCAACAAAACCAGTGGATCTACCAAGGGATGATGAAGTGATCAAGAAGAAGACATAATGTCCTCGTGATCCTTATAGGACGCAAGAAGGCATGCAACTCCTAGTGATACTTTCATAGAGAGAACAAAAGAGCTCAAATGTTCTGAGTTTATATGGCATTGATGAGTCACATTGTTGATTCCAATATTTATAGTGATAAGGAGGTGGCATTCCTTCAAGTTTGTAAGGATGCCATGATGAAGAAGTATCAGTCCATCATGAAGAATGATGTGAGGGAGATAGTCCTAAGACCAGAAAGGAATTCAATGATGAATTACAAGTAGATCTACAAGATCAAACATGCAGTTTTGATAAACATTAGAGATGACTCTTGAAGGATAGTCAGGTTGCATATTTAAAGGGAGTCATGTATAGTATTCAACGTCCTTGAAAGATCAATAGGGTTGTCTCAGCAAACCCACTTGTTAGAGATGACACATATGAGTACACAAGATAAAAAAGTGCAAAAGGAAGCAAGTTTCTCTAGTATATGATAGTCAAATGTAGAGGGAGAAAGATACTTAGATGCAAAGAGTGCAGAGTGTCTAGATGTAGAGGGAGAAATATACTTAGATACAAAGGGAGTAGTATGCTCCAACACATATTGAGTATCCAAACATGTTTCTTCAGTATATGATACTTAGATGTAGAGGGAGAAAGATACTCAAATGCAAAGAGTGCATAGTGTCCAGATGCAAAGGGAGTAGTATGCTCCAACACAGATTGAGGGATTAAGGAAGCATGTTTCTTTAGTATAGGATACTCATATGTAGAGGGATAAACATACTAAAATGAAAAGAGTGCAAATTTTCTAGATGCAAAGGGAGAAAGATACTTAGATGCAAAGGGTGTAGTATGCTCCAACACAGATTGAGTGTCCAAATGATAAAGAATACTTTATATGGGCACAAGTAGGAACCCAGGATATGGTATGCCAGGATAGAAATGTACTGGATGAATGATATGGATTCCAACCTTTAATACAAGGTTGTATGATTGATTATATGTTCCATTTTTGGAATAGTGAAGTTCAGTGTCGAATGTAAGAGGGATTTGGACTCAGCATTCAAGATGAAGGGCCACATCCTGATGCATTACTTCTTGAGATTAGAAATGTGGAAGAGAATAGATGAGATCTTCCTCAGATAGAGGGAGTGCACAGATGAGATACTAAAATATTCAGGATGATGGACTACAATTATATGTCTATACCTATTGAGATAGATCTGGAGAATCTAAGAGATTTCGCTTCAAATTGAAATTTTGTGGATCCCACAATGTACAGGAATATGATTGGATCCTTGATGTACCTAGTTAACTTGAAACCAAATGTTTTCTTTGTAGTGGAAACCCTGAGCCAAGGCATGTATATTAGGTTGCAACAAAGCATGTTCTAAGGAACCTACATGGCATAGTTGGATATGGCTTGAGGTATGTCTTATCTAGAGAAGTGAAGCTACAAGGATACTTAGATTCAGATTAGGCAAGGAGTGCAGTAGATAGAAAGAAAACCTCATGGTTTTTCTTCATCTTGGGATCCACTATGATATCTTGGTTTAGGAAGAAGCAAACCTTTATCACACTTAGTACAACAGAAGTAGAATATTATGTAGCAAGTGTTGCAATTCACGAAGTATTGTGGCTTCGAAAGATCCTTATAGAATTATTTGATCAAGAGATAGATACGACCATGATACATTGTGACAGTTAAAGTTGTATCAAACTTTCAGAAAATCTAGTGTTCCATGATAGATAGAAACATATTGATATCAAATACCATTTCATTAGAGATATGGTGTAGAGGGAAGCAATGAAGCTCCAATACATATCCACGGACATGCAAATAGTTGATATTCTCACCAAACCTTTGTCCAAGAAAAAATTTGTATACTTTAGGGACACACTTGGCATGGTGGAGAATACCTCTCTGAATGAGAGGGAGTATTAATGGATATGTGATGATGAGAAGGAAGAAATTCATGAGAGATGAATGGCCCGGACAATAGATGAGTAGATAGACATTTATGTGAAATGAATGATCCATATGAGCATATAGACATTCATGTGAAATGGATAGTCCTGATGAGTAGTAAATGAATCATATTATTAGAGGAAGATACAGTACATGTACCGTACATATGCAGATGGAGTACAAATGCAATATTGAAGGAAATTCTCACCGCGAATTGGTGTAGAATATATTCCTTGCTAAGAGGGAGTGTTTATGTTCTCATGAGTTCCATCATCAAGAAAACATTCTACTTAACATTCTCTTATAGGTTTGTAGACCATGGAGAGAATGTGTTAACTTGAATGGTAGTAGGTTAGAGGTCACATTGCGTACTCACTATGTGGGAGTGCTCTGTAGTGGGAATGATATATTTTTAATAGAGTGAAATGACTTGTCTATGTTACAAGGAGATATTATCTCCTTGTATATTAGACAAAGTCTAATCTAATGTTGAAGTTGACAATTGTCTCTAAGAAGTGCCCGGAACTTCTTAGAGTATGGTCAAATAAACATTAGAGCTCTTGGGGAAGAATATGATTACATGTGATGAGACATCAATGAGGAGAAATTTTCCATGATGAGTGACAGGATCACGAAGCAACAATTACAAATAAACAAGATGAAAATATTAAAAATGCAAACACATTACAAGAGAGACAACAATATAACGTGGTTCACCCAAGATGGACTACATCCACACATAAATTTCTAGTCCCTTTATTATTATATTGTCCATCAAAATGAAGGGATACAACCTACAACACACCCACTACACTTCATATTCACTCTCTCACGGTCCCTCTCACACAATCACATAGATTGCTTTTCACAATGTTATAATACAATACATAACCGTATTACAATGCCTTCCTTTACCAAAGGGAATATCATGGGAAAATACCACAGAATGCTCAAAACCGTGGGCCTGTAAATCACCCATTGGTGACCAAGTCATGACTATGAAATTACAACATTTTACAAGGAATGTTTTCCTAAATTTTCCCGACGGGGGCACTGTCCCCAAAACCCCTCCAGGGGGATCCCAAAATAGTCGTTGCCTCCCCTACACCCCCCTAACGACTGTAGTGGGGGGGAAATACCACACAAAATCCCCCATCAGATGCTGGGATCCAAACTTAAATAAAACAATAACATCTCTAAATCAGGAATATCAAGCTCCACAGCCAACAATATCCCACTTAGAGACTGATCACAACAACTCCACCAATGGTTGCACTTACTGGAATATTATGCTCTGAATCTTGGACTAGGAAAAATTCTCATCTTCTCCTTCATCCTTGAAGACCAACTGAAACCAAGCAAGAGATTAGTTTCTCTCTCGTTACTCTTTTTGTCAACCTGTCTATAGGATTCTGGCTAGTGTGTATCTTTTCCAACTTCAACAGTTCATCTTCCGTAACAGATCGTATGAAATGGTACTTGAGCTATATATGTTTAGTCTTCGAATGGAAGGCCGAGTTATTTGTAAAATGAATGGAACTCTAGATGTCATTGTACAACTTGCTATTCTCTTGCTTCTTACCCATTTCCTCAATGTACCTATGCAACCAAATCATGTCTTTATTAGCCTCTGTAGCAGCAACATACCATGCTTCCATTCTTGAAAGTGCAACAACATTTTGCAGTTTCAAAATCCAACTTACTGTTATTCCACCTACATTAAAGACATACCTTATAGTGCTCCTCCATCTATCTTTATCACCTGCCATATATGTGTCAACATATCCTTGTAGAATAGAGTCTGAACCTCTAAAACATAATGCATGAGAAGTGGTACCTCTCAAATACCCAAGAATCCATTGTATTGCTCTCCAATGCTCTTTACCTAGATTGTTCATATACCTTCTCTTAACTCCCACTTCATGTGCGATATCTGGTATTTTGCACACCATGGCATACATCAAGCTTCCAACTACTGATGAATAGGGAACCTTAGACATGTATTTTATCTCTTCCTATGTCTTGGGACACATCTCCTTACTTAGTTTCAAATGGTTGGATAAAGGTGTAGTAATTGGTCTTTCATTTTGCATTCTAAACCTATCTAACACCTTTTCTATGCACTCACCTTGAGACAATGTCAATTTGCTATTTTTCATATCTCTTATTATTCTCATATCAAGGATTTTCTTTACAACACCCAAATCCTTCATCACAAATGATTTAGCTAGTATCCTTTTGAACACATTTATATCATGCATGTTAAAGCTTGCAACAAGCATGTCATCCACATACAATAACAAGATAATATATCTTCCATTATCTAGCCTCTTGAAATAAACACAGTGGTCAGAATGACATCTACTATAATGAGCATATATATAATTAATAATGAGAGAACAAAAATCCACATATAATCACATTTAATATAGACACACAATGTTTATGTTGAGAACCCAACTCTGGAAAAACTGCCATAATAGATCTATTATCTCCCTTGACTTAAACCTTCCAAGCTGTGCCAAGTGATCTAGCCACCACTCACCTCCAGGACGCTTTACAATGGAGCCTCCTCAAGCCTTATAAAGGATTCTTTACATCCAATACCTTGGGACAATACCATGGGCCGCCAAATACCATGGAAAAATACTATTTTCCACCAAATACCATGGGCTCAAAAACACGTGCTAAGACATAAACCATTTGACTCGTTCCCGATTCAAGGTTAACCCTAACAATCCCCCCTTTAAACTTGACTTGGAGTAATCACCAACCCCCCTCAAAGTTTTACTCATGAATCTTACATACACCCGCCTATCACCTAGGTCTATCTCCTAACTTTATCAATGAGTTACCAAGGGTATGCATGCCTTACCATGTCTTACAGTCATATTCCCTTTTATATGCAAACTACTCCATTATTTGTTTTCATGTGTCTACGCCATCACCATCTGTTGCTTCATCCTCTCTCTTTTCCATGGTATCCTTCTTGCTCATTTTCTACCATGCTCTTTTTGTACCTGAATCCAACCCTATCATTGGCATCCATATAAAAAGAATCCATCTATCGTATTACATGGTTCCTCTGCCACAATAACCTCCGGTTCTCTAGAAATTCTCTTCACATCAATCTTGGTCCCACAACTGATATTAAACCATCCCACATTCCTCCCATAATCAAATACTCAACCTCTCTAATCCACATCAAGCTAGGCTACGAGTACCCATGCCACCCTCGTACCTACCCAATGGTTCATTCTACACTTGATGCAACATCCCTTCTCTATGCATAAGAGGGATACCTTATGCTTCTAGCACCTGGAGAAATTACATTCTAACCATGACCCTAAAAATACTACTAGGGTGTCAGGTACCATGAAACATGTACCCCACAATTAATTAAAAAAAATAGGTACAACACAACGAACACAACTATATGTCAATCCATGGCTCTAATACCAATTGTTAGATTTTAAACAAACAAAAAATACAATAAAATGGGAGAAATGAACTTATTTCAAGAAACATTTACATAGACACAACCATTTACCCTGGAAACCCCTATGCAGGGAAAAACTAGCACCAATGAAGATCTTCATTTCGGTGGCCAAACCAACCAACTGGGCCAAGGGAGATAGCCACCGATCACCTTCTAGGCTAGTTTACAATGGAGCCTCCTCAATCCTTATAAAGGCTTATTTACATGCAATACCATGGGAAACCAAATACCATGGGCCCAAAAACACGTGTTGAGACCGAAACCATTTGACTCATTCTCAAGTCAAGGTTAACCCTAACAATGTTGAAGTTGACAATAGGGTCTAAGAAGTGTTTGCAACTTCTTAGAGTATGGTCAAATAAACATTAGAGCTATTGGGGAAGAATATGATTGCATGTGATGAGACATCAATGAAAAAACCTTTTCCATGATGAATAAATATCCATGAAGTCAAGACAATCCATTGAAAAAGTCCCATAGAAAGTGGAACATAAGAAAGAACAAAACTAACCCAGTAAAGGGGGTAAATTGAACCTAGAAGACAAAAATAACAAATCGGCTTGATGATAAATAAAAGATAAGTAAAAGTACAAGCCAAACTAATTGTGGAAATTTCTAGTCAACTGAAGAATACAAATAGAAGTGTTCTAACACTTCATTTGACACATTCACAACACACTTTTCTCTCACAAAAGTGTGCATCATCTACCTTGCTTATCCAAGATCAAAAGGAGCAATATTCTAGGTTCTCTTATTCTATTGAAGACTTTCTACCCTTATTAGGGTTTCTTGTGGAAGGAGAGCGCATTCTTGTGTTAGGGGTTAAAATTGCAGTATCCTTAGGAAAAATCCCACCATTTCTCACCTATATGGGATAAAAAATTTATGAAACCATAAGATTATAGGTGTATGATTTATGCACTTTTAGGATTACCTCCTTTTTGAAAAATAGTCTATGGTCAAGAAAATGTTGGCCTGCCAAAATAGCCATCCAGCATGTTTTGCACCTAAAACTAGACTAAATGGCCTTAGGAAATTTCTCACCCTTGAGGGATAAAAAAATTATGAGAACATAAATTTGTAGGTGGATGATTTATTCATTTGTCCATTGAATCATCTTTGAAAAACGTCTAGAATCAAGGAGATATTTTTCTTCGAAATCACCCATTCAGCATGTTTTGCACCCTAACAGAAAAATGCTCGGCATTGGCAAAATTGTTTAAGTATTGAAAAAATGGCTTAAGTAGCCTTGGGAAAATGACCACCATTTATCACCTATGAGGGATAAGATTTTTATGAAAGCATAATTTTGTAGGTGGATTATTTATGCACTTGACTATTTGCTAAATTTTGAAAAATGCCTATGGTTAAGAAAATATAGGCCTGCCAAAAATAGCCAATCATCCTCTTTTGCACCTAAAACTGGCATAAATGGCCTTAGGCAAATGCCTGTCATTTCTCGCGTGTGATGGAAAAAAAATATGAGAGCATAAGTTTGTAGGTGGATGATTTATTCACTTTTCCATTGATTCATATTTGAAAATAGGTCATAGATAAAGGATATATTTTTCTTCGAAATCACGCATTCAGTCTATTTTGCACTCTTCTGAAAGCACAATATTACAGGTTGATGATATAAAACATCATTTACAGAAATTTAGTGACTCAACCAACCATTTTATATAATCACTGTTAAATTAAAAATTGATATATAAAATAAATTTTCATGGAAATTAATTTTTATCATCCCTCAATTTTTTTTGCAAGGAAATGAAAGCCGTGGACAAAAATTTCAACTATATATTCAACCGAGGAAATTAACCAGTTCGGGATATTAGGTTTATGGTTCCTTCTGTAAAATGATTCATCTACAGTGAAATCTAATACTGCCAGATTAGCAATTGATAGGGTTTCCCAATTTTTCATGTCTAGCACAAAAATGCACATGAGGCCAATCCAAGTACACCCCATGTATGAAATATGGTCGGAGGCATAATTACACATATCCATGAATCACCTCTACCAAAATGGATACATGCAAATTTATGAGTCTACTTATACATGATTTGGAAAGGAAGCCAATTTTTCATGATTAGCTCAAAAAAGCACACTTCCTCAACCAATTGACCAATGATTTTTCTTACTATCATCACTATTATCTCAGAATATCCTGTGAATGGGATACGCATAAACAACAATTTCAGAAATTCTATAAACATTAGTAAGTACATGCTCTTATTTCTCATATTTCTTGTTTTTTATTGATCAATAGTGTTAGAATAGTAGAGTCAAGCTAAACTAGTTAACCTATCTAAGCCACCAACAACATATCATAAAAGATAAGAACAGGAAAAGAAGAGGACAAGAGAACACTGATATATGTGGCTCATCCTAATGGGTTACATCCACGGGAAGGTAGTCTTCTATTATCTCTAGAATGTCTTCTCCAATATTACAAGAGAGCAAAGCACAAATACCCCAAAGAATATAGATGATGTACAACAATGTCACAATAGTGCCACTACTACATCAAGAATGCATGATATGTAGAGACTCACTTGACCCTGTTATATACTAAGATATAAGGAGGAATTACTCTCACATATTGCATGTGGGATAATATAATTCTCCAAAATAACATCTCTTAATACAATACGATGGACAAATACTCTACACAAGTAAATACACCACCATATAACTATTGGTTAAATGTATTACTCTTTTACATAAGATTGTAGACAACTTCTGACATAATACAAAGACATTATTAGCTTCCAAGGAATATAATATATTCCAACAAATAGTAACAAGCAAGTGCATTTTTATTTCCTTTTGACTTTACAATGCCTTCATAAAATGGTTTATTTCTATCCTGCGTGTCATGTCCCCACCCCTCTACTTGGCGGAGAGGATGCGATGAACATAACTGCAAGCTATTTAATTCGGGCAAACTAGCCTCATAAACATGATATAAAAATGCATTGGAAATAAACATACACAGTTGCAAAAAACATTCAATATACAACGAAAGCATTTACATATCATTCACACATTTAAGCATTCATCATGTTCATTTACAAAACAATACAGTTGCAATGTTTTAAGTACAAGAATATACTTATCTTTAATAGAAGCTTGTCCCGCAATTAGCTGCATTGTTGCAACGTTCCACCCAACCATAGGCCAGTGTGCTCATCAATCACTCAGCAACACTGCCACCCCCGAGCTGGGCATGATTCCACAAGGAATAAGGGGAAACTAGCAGGCTCACACATAGCCAAGGATACACAACTCAACCAAGTCAACACAGTTGGGTTTATTAGGCCATCGGGGAGCTGAAAAAAAGCTGGTTGCTAAGCTAGTGGTATCACTAAAGAATTATGGACACCTACACCAGAACTAGTCTGGCTTCTAAAACATCCACACAGACCCAAAACAAGGGAGCATCCCCTTCTCTGCTACATAGTTTCTCGAGCTATGCCTTCCCTTCTAGTGCTATTTAGGGGGTGCAAAGAAGAAATATAGCCCTCTAGCTCTGCCTATGAGGCTCCTGCACACGCTAGGTTTATCAAGCAGACCCAAACCCCACTTCCACTTCCAATTCAATCCGGCCAAAGCCAAAAGATACACCCACAACAAAATACGATTTCTGGGTTTGAAGAAAAATAGTATCGGTAACAAAAAACGAATTGCCAGGATGGGTAAAACAACCCCCTAACAACAATTCGATTTCAAGGGAATTTTTGGCCCTAACGTGGCCAAAACAGACTCAACAACACCCAAAATCATGGGTCTCTTCTTCCCCTCAATGGGCATTGCCAGAAAATGATTTCCAGCTTGGAAACAATGGGAAGAATACAATGGGAATAATGCAACAAAAACGTGGGGAAGGAACTCGACCACTGATAATCACCAAAAACAATTTCCCATCCCGAGCAAAATGAAGTAATAACCAAAAACATGAATGGTTTCACACACAGGAAGTTCCAACTACCTCCCAAAGCTCCAAGTGAAGGAAAACTAGTGGTGAAAACATGAAAACCTCAAAGCATGGTAGAATGACATATGTTTTGGGTTTTTACTTGCCCAAGGAGTCAAAATGCATTTCCCAAAAACTGATGGCTTCTCCAATTCGAATTTGGGTTGTCATACCTTGCCCGTCCCATGCAATAACGAACTCAACCAACTTCTAGCAGTAATAAATTATTGGGTGAATAAGACAAGAAAGGTAGTTGGCAGTTTGATGGGTTCTCCCTTTGACATTTGGTTTTTCCCCATTGGCCCCAAAGGTTGAATATCCCCCCCCCACCCCCCTTATCCTTAGGAATCATGCCCCCATCTCATTATTGTTGCATTGACATAGCTGGTTGTGAGTTTTTTAATTAATTGCATATTTACATGATGATTTAAAAATCATAACGTGCCTGGCTAGCACAAAATACCATCAGCACCGATTTAATCACCGAAACATATAAACGATAATCCATGGTGGGGATTTTTGCCTTTAGCTCCACACCACGATTAATTACAATATACACATCATATAAATGCAAATGGGGTCAAAACCAGGGTGTTACACTGCACGACGTACCTTCGACACAAATTTTTGGTTGGATGAATTTTCAGGAATTGTTTTGGTGTGAGTTGTCTTGATGGCCAAATGCAAGGATGAATACACTGGCATGTTTTCGTTCTTTCATGACCATGACAAATATCACTACCAAAACAAAAAGTATTTTCTAAGAAGATTCTTAGTTTAATTTCCTCCACAATATTTTTTTAAGTTGCCCGCCAGATCGGTGATCAAGAATCGATGCTCAACCAGTTTGATTAAGTTTCAAAAAATATTATCCATTCAATTTCTTCTCTATTTTTTTTTCAGTTCCCATCAAATGGGCGATAAGAAATGGATGCTCAACCACTTCAATTTTCCAAAAAATTTCTTAGTTTATTACCCGTGAGATCATGATCAGGAATGGATGCTCCTCCACTTCTATCACATAATTGCGCCACCATTTTCTTAAATACATAGGAATTAAAAACAAATTTACTTGCAGGTTTCACTCCCGGAATAGTTAACTTACTCTTAAACCCACCTTCGTTTTGACACATCGCTTCCTAACTCATGTTGAGCGTATGTTAACTCTGTTTTTTTGTCGGAAATTATCTTGTTTTGCGGGGAAATTGTCCCCATTAAAATTTGTATAGCCAAATATTTTTTTCAATTTCCATTATTAACATGATTCATCTACCAACTTCACATTAAAAAATAATATTTCTAAAACCATATGATGAATTCTAACCAATTAAAAAAGAATCTTTTCACAAAAAAAATCTCAAAAGCATCTTTTGGCATTATTCTCAATGAAATGGGATACAGGCTAGACTTGGGTAGAATGTTATGCAATCAAACCTACCAGTCTAGAAATTGAACTCAAATAGGTTTTCAAAGAAAGTGTTTTGACCAGCACACCACATAGGTGAAACGATTTGCAACAATTGCAATGGTTGAATCAAATAATTGTAGTTTTGTATTTTCAATTTTTTTGGCCAAATCCAACATCCCATAAAGCAAAACACTGTGATGGCTACTAGCAATAATCTATACATTCACAACAAATTATTCTATCCAAAATGAGGACCACCAATATTTGAAAAACCATTACTGGGAAACATGAATATTTTGACTCACTTCAAATGTCCATCCACATTTTAAAATGACAAAAACAATGTTTTTTTAAGAGGTGTACCACACAGCCCCTAGAACTTGGCTCACCTTCATGAGAACCAAAACTATTTGCACATATATTACAACAAAAACAGTTTCAACAACCGAATTGCACCATTTCCATCAATTATAAATTTGAATTATCAACTAGTTATGTGGATTCACCTCACAAATTGGTTACTCTAAAAGGATCTGCGGGCATGGAATTCGCTAAAGTGAGTTATTGAATAGCATTTTGAGTAACATGAACATAATAAAGAGGACCAATTATCACAGGTCTAATATTGTTTTTGCTTTCATGCACCGTGTTTGCACAAGGCCATGGTAGCTAGCATTCACAACACTCATTCCAGATGAACTTCAAACGTGCAAAACACTTATTCAAGATGAAAAGAAATTGCAAAATGTAGTGAAAATATTCTTTGGCCAATGTCTTCGAACTATCAAATGGGAAAAACAAGTTTCAATATGAAATAAACCTGAGCACTAGGGCATACACAAGTACATGTATATCTTGTTTCCATGGAAGCATGGAGATTATATAAATTGCATGGCCAAATCATAGTTTTTTATGATTGTTTTTTAGGAGCAATATGTAGTTGCAGGAAACTAGGGGCGATGCAAATGCCTTGACCCTTTGTTGGCAGCTTATTTCATGGAACTTTTGCACAGGGAAATGCAAATGTCGAGGGAATGGAATCCTACCCAGGATTTTGACAGGATGCACTTATAACCACCTACTTAACTCTAATTTCATGTTACATGCTATATAGTATGTTTCAAAATCCTAAATATGTTACATGCCATATAGTATGTTTCAAAATTCTAAATTTGTTTCACAACGAGATGAAGAGCATGTTAATCATAAAAAAGTGCTAGGAAACCTCCACAATGGAGCTTCATGTGGGCACGAGGAACCATTTGGATGCCATAGCCACTCGCGGACTCCTTGGCGGAAGGAACGCACATGGAAAGAAAGAAAATTGCAGGCAACCAAAGCAAGAAAACATAGCAGAGCAGATCTTGAGCCAACTTTGTTGATAGTCTACAAAAGTATGAGGCAACTTAAAGTTTGCGACCCTGGCCACAACAATCTAAAGCACAGGCCTGTACCATTGTCCACCAAAGATATACCAATTAATAAACCAGGCTGGCAACAAGAATTTAGGAGCAAACATGGATCAATTCCGCTTAAAGCACGAATGATGCACTAACTAGCTGGGTGGCTGAACAAAGCACAATGGCATGGATGGACGCCCTCACAGGAAGAACCAACTAAACGAAATAGCTACTTGTGGATGGAATGAAGCTCCCACCGACTGATTCTCTGGGTCAATCAGCCCTTTCCAAAGGAGAAAGCCCATACTTCTCACTGTATAAAACCTATTCCCAGAAATATTTTATTGTAAATGACACCAGGAGCATCATCAAAACCAACAAGGGTTGGGAATTCGAAACACCAGTGACAGATATTAACCTATTCATCTACAGAGCACAAGTAAACCGTGAAGCCTAAAATCCTAGATAGAAGTTGGGTACCAGGAACAAAATTCGCGACGACTTAAAGCAAGGCAAGCTCGATGGAAACATGCGAGGACAAATTGAAACTCAAGGTAAAATAGTCGTTGTGGCAACAGATAACTCCAAAAAGCAAGTTACGGAGCAGGATAAGCGTTCACCAAATCGCCCCCGACTCGCCGGAATCCGGCAGATCAATTTTGGTGTAAATCATACTTTCGAGGAATTAAATCGTAATTTTAATCATTTGGGTAGTTTTAAAATGCCCGATTTAATGTAGAAAGGGCTAATAAAATTAATAGAATTCCAAAATAATAAAATAAACAATTTCACAGCAAACAATTGACTGATTTTAATCAAAAATCGGCCGGAAAAACGGGGCGATTTGGTGAACGGTTATCCCACGCGGCAAGGTACATGGCCCACTTATACCATGGATATAAAAAATTATAATTTGAAAATAAATGTATTTTAAAGTTCTCACGACAGTTAACCAACACACGGGAAAATAACAAATATATCTACAAAACGTAATGAGAGAATAATAATGAACATACCGAGTGTCCACGAAAAATATATATATATATAACTATTGAAATATTTATTTTTTTAAATATTTAAAAAAAATTGTAGTTTTTTTATATTCATAATGAATCAAAGTAGCTTGTAAAAAGCAAGATATGAGTCTTATATCAAAGCTGAGAGAGAGTTCAGTCATTCTCTTAAAGGAAACCATTCTCTGAAAGAGAGTTCAGTCATTCTCTTAAAGGAAACTATTCTCTGAAAGAAACCATTCAATGTCATTCTTTTATAGGAGACGCATCCAACATATCTATAAAAAGAACATAAAGAATCTAGCTAGCTTATCTAAGAAGGAAGCACTAGGCCGGGTGAGTGAGAAAACTTCAACCCCCAAGGGAACACAAAACCGGAGTACAATCCCAAAGAAATACTAATAAAAAGGTGCTTCCAACTCAAAAAAACAAACATGAGTGGGCCAACTAGCTCATAAGAAAATACTTTAAAAAGCTGTATAAGGCCTTCCGCAATTATTTCTCCTTATAAAAGTTCCCAGAAGGAGAAAAAACCAGTCCTTAATGAAAGTGCTTCTTTAGATAACAAGTCTGCACTCCTATTGTGCTCTCCATAAATATGTCTGAAGTCTGCTTTTAGAAAAGCAAATTTAATATCCTTAATGTGATCATATACTATTAATCCAAATTTAAACCACACAACCATACCTCAAAATTTGCCCCCATTAATAACCACAGAAAAATCTCAAAACACATGAAAAAAAAAGGCAGACCCATTGAAATAGCAATGAACAGTTATTCTTTTTAAACATGAAAACGATATATTTATAATTCTAATTACATACCAAACTTAATTGCTTTGCAGCAATTTTGGTAATATAGCCCAAACAAAAAGGAGTATATTTATTTATATTGATCTAACGACGTAAGATCCGGTACCTAATCTACTACAGGGATCATATTTTTGCCGAACACATTTCAACAAACATTTTTGTGGACGCAGCCTGCCACCTCTATATCAGGTATTCATTCCATTGGGCTTTTGCAATGAAGTTGTAGATCCCTCTAGTCTATACATGTACACTGTGCAGTTCATGGAAATGACAAACTTATCAAAGTTTAGTGCTAATTACTCCCAACCGAATACACAACCTCATGGCGTCTTCAGCTACATACATACAGAGCATAAGCATTAAAATCATACCAAACCAATAAAGATGATCATCTCTCCCCTCATAATCATCATCAGTACTGGTTTAGTTTAGCGTAATAATCGTCTTTCCGGTACAAGAGCATTTAATTGAATGTCAAACATTCCATTAATGGCCCCGCTGCTACAGCCCGACCCTGTAAATGAAACAAACCCTATGAGAGAAACCGGCATTATTCCCTACACAATATCTGCTCTCACAGCGCCCGTCAGAGTTTTTTCGCTGCCCTCTGTCGTCACGCCACAGTCCGCGGCCAGAATTGAAATTTGAATCCACGGCTCTGTTTTCCGCGAGGGACGAATTAGATGGCAAGCTGATACACAAATCAAGATTGAGGTCGGGATGCTCTTCGCCTTTAGAAGCAACGTCGGGCTCGATCGCCGACCTTTCCGAGAGGTCGTGTTGGAAGAAATCTGTCATCTCTGCCGTTCTCGGGCTCTGCAATGCTGATAGTTCGTGATCGGAATTAGCAGGCGGAGAGCCAAGGGTAGTGTTGCATAGGGAGCAATGGGTTTTCCGATCGAGGCCTCTGCTCAGCAATTTTCTCTTGATGTGGGTATTCCAGTAGTTCTTTATCTCGTTGTCCGTCCTCCCCGGCAATCTCCCGGCAATAAGAGACCACCTGCGCAGTTTCACAGACTAATTATTAACAATTTGCAGGTCCATAACTGGAACTTCAAGTATGGTTTTTCAAGAAAATTGAAACCTATCGGCCCATGACAGATCTAGGTTTAATAAAAATATCAGCCCAAGGGAATTGATGAAGCAAAGAGACGATGGAATTACATACTTGTTGCCTAGTAGGGAATGGAGTTTGATGATAAGCTCGTCTTCTTCTTCTGTGAAGTTTCCACGCTTCAGATCTGGACGCAGGTAGTTTATCCATCGAAGCCTGCAACTCTTCCCGCATCGCAGCAGTCCTGAAGTAGAAAAATGAATCAAACTTGTATACCTAGTTTAATCTCTTCATTTCAATTTACAAGAAACTGTTAATACTATTGAAAAAGCAGAGGTTCGGCAAGAAACCTGCGGCCTTGGGAAGGCAACGCCAGGCGCCGTCGCCGTGGGCTCGAATGTGCGCGATGAGGCGGGCATCTTCTTGTTGGGTCCAGGCCCCTTTGTTGGTATGAACCTTCTCACAGCACGGGCATCTTCCCATTCTCCACAGACAGTCATGAGACTGCAACCAAGTCTAAATGGAGGAGATAGCGCGCAGCGAGTCATATGATATAGCCATCCACAAGTGGGCTTCTGATTTGATTGTAGCTGGGCTAGCCGCCACCAAGTTGCATCTGTGCATCTGATTTGATTGTTTTTTACTTTGTTAGTTGCTGGGAATAAACAAGGAAATTAATGGTGGATTTGGGGTGAGGAGCTGACAGGTGGTCTGGTTCGTGATTGTTATTATTTAAGTTCAGGTCTCTTCAAGTGGATGAGGAAGATAATTCTAATCAACGTACAAAATTAAGCCATTTTCTTTCTTTCAACAAGTTAAAAGTTCAATCGAAACGCAATTCAAACTTTTGAATTCACTTTTGAAGTACAGTAAATGGTCTAAACTACCAAAAAGAAAGTGATATCTTCACCAACTCATCATCATTGTTATGACTATAAAGTCATTGTTATTATTTAACATATATTTAGTTTATGACCATAAAGTCATTGTTATTTCACATATTTAGTTTAGCAATAAGTAAATATGGATGTGAATTATCATTTAGATTCAATTATTATTTATTTTTATATTCTTTCGGTGATTAAAATCATTTTGAATTTTATTTACTTTCATTTATTCATGTCACGATGTACCCTTTCACAATATTAAAGTCATATGCTTACGCTTACATAAATTTTTTTTTTTTATTAAAACGGTTATGGGGCTTTTATATTAACTTTTGGCTAAACCTCCCAGCAGCATTACATACAGTAGTTCTAATCCAGCAGATACATTTTGTCCAGTGATACAGGGGCATAGTCATACTAACAGATTCCTTCACAAAATTTCTGGACTTTGCTAAACAAAACAGGAAAAACCATAATAACGCACACAAAATATAAAGAACCAGTCTTGCATGGGAAAAACTGAGCCGAAAGGAGAGAATTCGACTGCAATTGGCTATGGGCCTGCCTCAACGTTCTATCTTCAGTGTCTTGCCATGTTCCTTGAGCAGTTCCTCTACCTTCTTCTCTAATTCTGCCATCTGGTTCCCTATTCCTCCTGAGATGTTGGCAATGTCCTTCATGTTTGTCATGTTGTCCTCGAAGATTTCCTCGTGGAGTTCTTTGAGCTCCTGGGTCATGGATTCCCAGCGACTTGTTCCAGTTTTTTGCATCCTTGTCTGCTTGACCTCCAGCCGGTTTAATGCATTCTTCACCTCGTCCAGGTCGAGTTGGATCTGACTGAGTCTTGCCTCGAGTTGCATGGAGGACGAGCTTGCATCCATCTTGAACGACTCGGCCTTCGATCAGACTAGAAACCTGCACAAGGATTTGTAAGAGACCGGGCGAATCCTTCTTGACCGACAGAGTAGCTTTCAGTGAGCACAATGCGGGGTATGGCTTCCTGAAATAGGCTCAAGTCTGCCTTCTCCGCGATCCATTGTTGAGATTCTCGCCCATTTCATCAGATTCCCTGCACTGGGTACTTGTCTCCCTGGAGGACGATGATTGGGGGCTATTCCCCATGTTAGCAGGGCCGGTACTGGGTAAGCATGAACCATGTGACTGTCCTGAAAGCTCTGTCCAAGTTTTGTCATGACCCTGAACTTGTCTTTCCTCGAGTGCCTCATTCTTGCATGCTTTCACTTTGGATTCCTCCCTGTCTATATTCGGGCTGCTCCCATTTCTGACAGGAGATTTCCTATCATCCCAATCTCCACGATCACTAGGGGATTGGCTCATGATTCTCGGTCCCATTGATGAGGATAACTCCCTTGCTCAGGGAGGCACCTATATTGGCTTCGTGATCCGCCATCTGGTTGAGGCTCCTGAGGACGTGGTAGCACTTAATTTCTTCAAAGTCTTTCAGCTGGGCTATAACCTTCCGGTAGTAGTGAGCCAGGCCCATGTTTTTAGGGGCCTTTTTCAGATTGAGAGCTTGGATAATGATTCTAGTATCCCCTATGACAACCAATTTCTTGATGGATAATCTTCTAGCCTGAGCCAACCCTTTCCAGATGGCTAGAATTTCGGCTATGTTATTGGTGTTCTGACCCAGCCCCCAGGAGAAGTTGAGAACAATTTTCCTTGAGTTGTCGAGCAGTAGCCCTCCACTTCCCGCAGGCCCGGGATTTCCTTTCGAGGCCCCATCCACATGCAGGGTATGCTTCTCCAGAGAAGATCTCCACTTTATGAACTCTTGCTCCTCCAACCTTATTTCCCAAGGGGAGTAGTGCTTGGGGGTTGTCTTGGTTCTGGCAAGAAGGGAGGAGTCTAGATCATGGAACCAGCTGTACTCATCTTTGTCAAGGGTTACCTCATTGGAAATATTAGAGTTTGAAGCTACAAGTTCTCCCAGAAGCGCTTTCACTTTGAGAGCCACTTGGGGCAGCATCCCCGCATTATCCCTGAAGATCCTGTTGTTGCGTTCCAGCCACAATTTCCAGCAGAGGATTTTTGGCACCCACATCCAGCACTGCTTTAGCAACTTCAACTTGGAAAAGGAGAAGGGGGCTATCTCGGGCCAGGAGGCAAATAAAGAGGTAATAGAAGGAGGGAGGGGCATATTCAGCTGACCAAGGATGATATTCCAAAGATCCATTGCAAAGGGGCACAGAAGAAAAATGTGAATAGAGGTTTCCTCATGGCAGGCACAGAGAGGGCATCGTGAGGGCCCTTCCCAGCCTCTTTTTATAAGGTTGTCCCAGGTAAGGATACTATCGTGCAGAAGGGATCAGCAGAAGAGATCAATTTTGGGGAGGGAGGGATGAAGCCAGAGATTTCTCCACATAGTGGGGTCAGGGGCAGCCCAAGGAATAGCCAGCTTGGCTGCATAACCAGCAGCAGCTGAGTAAAGGCCAGACGAAGAACCCCAGCCTCTTTTGTCCTTCTTCTTGGTCGAGGAGGGGATAAGCCCTTGAAGAGCATCCAATAGGGAACGAGCTTCAATTTCTAAATTCTGCGGGAAGTCCCCCAGGTCCCACTTATGCCAAGAGTCATCCTGATTCCAAACAGAAAGGTCCCAAAGGGTGACTTTGCTTTTAGAGTGGAGCCAATTTTTGATGTTATCCATCCCATCCAAGAACTTTAAAGGGTCCTGCCCTAAAATGGAGTCCTCCCAGAACTTGATTTTGTTGCCATTCCCCAGGATCCAAGTGAGTTTGGGGGTAATCAGATCAAGGGATTTTAGGTAGAGAGAGAGAATGGGGGAGCCTTTTTTAGTCCGGAGGGGACGATCAAGGCACCTTTCTTTGTGACCACAAAAGTATTTAGTCCTGAGGGCTTTGGAGCTCCAAGTGGTTTTGCCACTTATCATTTTCCAAAGGATCTTGCCTCCCATGGCCAGATTCTGAGTGGCCACATTTCTGATTTGCAGCCCTGTCCCTCTTAGGGGATTTGACCTTATCCCAGCTAATTAAGTGCATTTTTCTCCCTTCATTTCTTCCCCTTTCCCAGAGGAATTTTCTCAAGAGGATATCAATGTCTTTCACAATTCCTTTCGGGGCTAGTAGGATAGACGCCTGGTAAACGAGAAGGGAGGTGAGAATAGAATTTATAAGGATTATTTTCCCTGCTTTGTTTAGCCAGTTTGCTCCCCAGGCCATGATCCTGGCCTTTAGCTTGTCCAACAGAGGCATCCAAAGGGTATTTCTGGGAGCTGCTTTGACTAGTGGAATTCCTAGATATTTAATGGATTCCCACATGGAGGTTCCTTCCATTTCCAGTGCCCTAGATATGTCAATCATTTCTCTAGGAGGGCAGTTCCAGCCATAAATTTTGCTTTTCCTCAGGCTGATTTCGTTGGCTGAAATTTCAGTGTAGGCATCCAGCTCTTTCTTGAACGATCTTGCCGTGGAAAGGTTAGCATGGCCTAGGAGGAGAGTATCATCGGCAAATTGAGCATGGTTAATTCTCTTAACTCTAGGAGAGATTGAGAGACCGATCAGAGAGCGCTGCTAAAGGCTCTTGTCCAGTTGGAAACTTAGCACCGATGCTTGGATGGCATAGAGCAGGGGGGACAAAGGACAGCCCTGCCTAAGGCCCCTAGAGCCTTGGAAGAATTCGGCTGGTCTCCCGTTAACCAGTGGGGCGATCCACGGCCCCAAAATATAGGCTCTGACCCAGCAAACCAACTGGGGGTGAAACCCCAACTTGAGCATCACAGCAAAAAATAAATTCAGCCTAACTCTATCGAAGGCATTAGCAAGATCCAATTTGACTATCATACCTTTCTCCTTCCTTTGGAAGCTTGAATGGATTGCCTCTTGCACCAGGATAATATTGTCATGAATTTGTCTTCCTTGGATGAAGCCCCCCTGGTTCTCCGGAATGATCCTGGGGAGAACTTTTTTTATTCTGTTTGCTATAACTTTGGTGATGATTTTATACCCTGTATTGCAAAGCGAAATAGGGCGGAATCTAGAGAAGCTTTGGGCACCTTTCTCTTTGGGAATTAAGGCTAGAAAGGAGGAGTTGGTGCTCCCTCCTATTTTGCTGCAGTTCTAGGATTTCCTCACCATTTTAACTAGATATTTTTGGATGATATCCCAGCAAGCTTTGTAGAAGCTGGCCGTGAATCCGTCAGGCCTGGGGGATTTTTCAGGATTCATTCCATGGAGAGCTTTGCTGGTCTCCTCAGAAGTTATAGGGGTTGTCATCCTTCGATTTTCATCTTCATTGATTAGCTTGGGAACCACAGAAAGCGGATAGTGATCCGGTCTAGGAGGGTCCTCCATCTCTTCTGTAAAAATATTTTTATAGAACGAGAGGGCTGCATGTTTGATCTCATCAAAAAAATTTGAGGGTTTGCCCCTGAAATTGGATCTCTCTGATGGTGTTGTGGTTCTTTCGTGATTTTGCTTGCTTATGGAAGAAATAAGTATTTTTGTCTCCTGCTTGGAGCCATAGGCTTCACGCCTTTACTCGCTAGTATTCTTCTTCCCTTCTAAGTGCTTTGTGAAGAGCCTTTTGCAGATCTAGCTCAACGTTCAGCAATTCTGGGGTGACCGGGGCAGACTCCATATGCAACTGGTGATTTCCCAGGGCCCTTTGGGCTTTTTTCCTTTCAAGGATAGGGGAGGGCAGGTTCTTTGCCCAGTTTTTGAGGTCAGCTTTGAGCCTTCTCAGCTTTTCTTCCCAGATGAAGAAAGGTGAACCCGAAACACTCTTCCGCCAGGACTCCGAAACCAGCTCGTAGAATCCATCCATGGAGACCCATAGAGGGCTGAAGCGAAAAGGGATCGGGCCCAAATTTTCTCCAGGGGACAAGGAAAGGGAGATGGGCTTATGGTCCGAGGTGCAAGCTTGAATAATTTCAGAGGTGGTGAAGAGGCCAAGAGTTAGGAAGGAGGAGTGAACTAGGAACCGATCCAATCGAGCAGCAATGTGCCCCGGTCCCACTCTTTTATTGGTCCAGGTAAATTTTCCTTTACTGGGTTTGATATCCTCTAGATCCCAATCCAGCATGATGTCTTCTACCCACTCCCTTGCCAGGTCTCTTACGGGAGAGCCTCCTTTTTTTTCCGAGAGGGCGAGAGTGACATTCATATCTCCGGCGAGGACAAGATTCTCATGAGGGTTAGTAGAAAGAAAAGAATTCAGAGATTCCCAACAATCTTTTTTTTCCCATAGGAGAACCGGGGCATAAATGTTAAAAAGGCTAATCTGATGTCCTGAATCACGATGCAGCAACTTCGTGAACAGCCAGTGGGTGGTACTATGTTCCTCGAGCAGATCTAGTGATGAGGAGTTCCAGAAGGTGGCTAGACCTCCTCAGGCTCCCATGGTGCTTACGGCTCTACTTACCCCTTTTTTCCAGAAATTTTTGCTAGCCTGGATGGTCTCAGGCTCCTCCATTTTCGTCTCCTGGATCAGAAGTACATCTGGGGAAGTCATTCTGACTAGGTCTTTGACTACTTATTCTTTAGACTTACTTCCCATCCCTTTGCAATTCTAGGAGATGTACTGCATTAAGAGCCGGAGGGGGGGGGGGTGGCTCCTTTCAAAGCCTTACCTTTTTTTCAGGATCTAGTTTCCATCATATCCGGGATGGTTTGCTGGACTCCTGCTGTAACGTCCCTGTATGATTTCTCCTCCCTTTTTTTCCTCTCTGGATTCCTTCCTCTAGGGGCCTTCTCAGGGGTTCCAACAGAGCTGCTGGTCTCTGTGGCCCCTTCATCTGAATCAGCTCCGGTTTCAGAGCCTAGAGAGATATGCTCCTCATCCGACTTCATAGGGTTTTCTGCATGGGGGGTTCCATTGGTCGAAATCATATTTTCTGAGGGTGGCGGGGATTGAGAAACTATATCGATGGGCTCTTTCACAGGATCTTTTGGTTTTTCAGCTACTTCTTTCGACGGCTCCTTCGAAGGACATGGATTTGAAGATGACGGTTGCTTCACCTGCCCAGGCCTTGGATCTTTGGGTTTTGGGCCTGCTTTGTTTTTCTTAACCCTTTGCCATCCTTCAACATCTTCTTTTTCTGGGATTTGGTTCTTTGGACAATTTCTTTGGAAGTGTCCATGCTCTTGACAGGTTCTGCATTTGAAGGGGAGGTGTTCATAGTCCACTTTCTGATATTGAGTCCAGTTGCCAACAGACAGCTTCACAGCCTCCGGGAGCCCTGCCTCCAGGTCAACTTCTACACATATCCTAGCGCAGTTGTATATGGACTTATTATCTGCCTTATCAATGAATTTCCCTATTCCATTCCCTATCTTCTGCAGCGCTTCATAGTTCCAGCAGTGAACCGATAGGTTGGGGAGCCTGACCCATACAGGAACCTCCTTGGGCAGGTCCACCGTGGGATCAAAATCCGGGGTCCAGCGGTTCAGATACAGCCCCTGGGTTCCCATGAAATATGGTCCATTTCGGAATATGAGATCCTTATCTTCCTTATTTATAAACTCAAAGAGAAAGAAGCCACTGCTCAAGGGGTAGCAGGTAACTCCTTGCTTGAGATGGGGCTTCCAGTTTCTTTGGATCCAATCGTCGGTGGTTTTTGCTGAGGGCCAAAGCACCATGAACTGGCCAACCAGCCCTCTCTCAGAGAGAGCAAGGGCTATCTTCACCGATTGCGTCTCCGGTAGGGCAATTTCTGGGATTTCGTCTAGCTTTTTTATGAATTTTGGAACAGAGAGGGGGGCTTTGCACTTACCTCCGCTGGCAACCAACCTATTCAACGCATCCACATCTGAGGTCGGAGGGGGAGGGTCCGAATCCCCACCCCCAGGGGTGACCATGGCCGACTCTTGCTGAAATCCGAACCCTAGGCGCTCCTTCTAACCCTAACGCTCTCCTCGCGCGCTCTCCATCGTGTCTCTTGAAAAAATAAGGTTACGCTTACATAATTTTACCACCCATATATATATAT
>LPNX010828327.1:62222-149179 GCA_001517045.1 Pseudotsuga menziesii
GATTTGCTTGCAATAGGTAATGCTCTGTAATGCACATGTGCAAGCCTTCTATGCCAAAGCTCATTTGGCTCTATTGTGTTATGGATCAAGGCTTGTCATGGATAGCCCTTCAATTTGTACAAGCCTCCTTATTGTTCTCCAATCACTACCGCATCATCGATAGTCTTTCCTTTTGGTCACATGATGACTTGACCATCTATGATTGCAACCCGCATTCCTTTTGCATCAATGCTGAAATGGAGAGAAGGTTCTTCTTGAGTCCTGGAACAAACAATACTTCTTTCATTGTTAGAGACTTACCAGATTCTAGCTTGTATGAAGATTCCCCACTACCTTTTATTGGATATTGGTAGTCATCTCCCAGTTTCACCTTGTGTGGTGATTCATGTCCGACAGTCTTACAAAGGATTCCTTGAATCCCGTCATATGTTTGGAAGCCCCACTGTCTATTTCCATGAGTAATGTTACCTGTGAGAGCTGATATCAGAACATATTCATCCTCGCTTGAAGAATATTCACTTTCATATATGGATCTCTTTCTGGATGGTTCATCATCCTCTGCAGCATGAGCATGATGTCTTCTTGGCCTCGTCTCCCTCTGAAACGGGAACCTCTATACTCATGTAGGTGTCCAATCCAGTTTCTTCAGAGAGATCAAATACTTCTATGCTTGGAATTTGTCAACTTCACCAAGCTTATCATCAAGCTATTGTGATAGATCATATTGAAATGAGAACCTCAAATGGAAATAGCAAAGGATTAGATCTTACCGATTTGAGGTGTCCGTCCTTGTCCCGGAGTTTGCTGATCTAGGGTTTGTCACAGAAACCCTAAATTTCAAAACATGGAATATTTCAGATCTGATTGGATGAACAGATAGATCTCTTCAAATGGAGCTATCTAATGTACTCCTTTTCTGAAAACAGTGGAGGAAAGCTCCTGGAACAGGAAGCCCTAATTTTCCAATTTCTTCTACAGAAATTCCTATTACTGTTTCTGTGATATCTCCAAAATTACTGCTCCTATATGTCTACAATTTTGTACTGAGGTAACCTCGCATGTCCCTGATCCAACACCATAGGTTTCATCAGAATTGGTTTCACCATTTGGTATTTATGATCCTTTTCCCAAGGTGACCTATTACAGGATTGTTCAGAATAGCGAAGTTGTACGGCATTCCACGTGTCACTGGTTCATCTTCTGAGTCTAATATTTGTACCATAAAAATTAAAGTCCTTTCCCTTTCTGGAACATCTTTCGGAATTCAATTTGGACCTCTGTAGCTCAATATATTACAGATCTCCCCAGATGTCCTGTTCAGGGATGAATTCTGGAAGAGGCTAGAACCCTAACTTGGAGAGATCATATCTCCTGGAGTACAGCGAATCTGAGTCTGATTTTTGGACACAGGATTCATCAGGATTTTATATTCGGCCCTTGAAATTTTCAGCTTCTTAGACTTCGCTAATCTAGGAATATAACGACTTTACCAAAACTTAGTAGTTTTAGTATTTAGGGTTTCTCCTAGCTCAGGGTCAAACTAGGGTTTGACTTTCCCGGAGTTTCACCCAACTTTCTTGATCCAGGTCTCTAAAATTTGGTTTTGATGAGGAGAAAAATCCTATGCTATTCTCACTCAGAAATTCCTCTTCTGTAGAAAGCCCTAATTTCCACATCGAAACTGAAAATGCTTGAAATTGGATTCCGCATCGACGGAAAGATGCACTCTTCAATGGAGAGTCATCCTAGCATACTTTTGCTGAAAATATGTGGAGGAAGATCCACAAAATAGGAAGCCCTAGTTCCTGTACCTACACAATGTCTTCTTCTCAGGTTAGCTCTGATACCATGTTAGTTTTTCATCACATTAAGCTAGCATTATGATCTTAGGATCTTTTCACTGAGAGAATAACAAGCACAGCAATAAAACATAAGCACATCACAAGAGACACAAAGAGATTTTCCTCGGGGAAACCATAAAGGAGAAAACCCCACAACTTCCTCTAAGATAGAATCAGCACCAAAATAGTAAGAGATCTCCCAAAACAGCAGTAATCTTCTGTCTTCTGTCTAGGCCCAAAATTTCCTTCTCCAAAAGTGCGCCACACTTGAGAGAGCAAGTGATATATTTCACAAGTTATAAATAGAGAGTCTCTCACTCTCTATTTATATTCTTCCATTGACTTGAAGTGCACTCAATCATGTCGGCCCAACTAACAATTACTTACTCGAGCCTACACCTTAATTAGTGTATAATAACTCAAGTGCCCCGAAACTGTGGGGACTTACCTAATGACTTGATATGACTTGATTACATTATTAATCCTCCCGATCGGAACATCGGGGCATGATCACATGACTCAAATACATAATAGAAACATCCCGGAATAAACATCGGGTTACAATACATAAGATACATAGAAGAATACATTCCGAAGTTACATATACATCAACAAGTTGTCCCCTCTCCCTAATTCGATATATTATAACGGTAGAAAGTCTAAGCTAAAAAATGGAGAAGGATAAAATCTCATGACAGTTAGGAGGAATTCAGATTTCGAGAAACATCAAATATAAACCACCCCTAATTTGTTGATGACACTTTGATCATGGGAGGAGCCTCTTCAATTATAGCAAGGAGATTCAAAGATATCCTCAATGAATATTTAAATATGTTTTTTGGGGAAAGGTTAATAAAGAAAAAATCAAAATTTAAGGATGACATTGCTCACCTCGCCTTTTAAGATCAATTTCATAAATCCTGGAATTTATAGTAAATTTTCGATGGAATTCCTTTAAATACTTGGGGATTCCCACCTCTCTTAGAAGATCTAGAGTAGATAATTGGAAACACATTCTTCACAAAGTAAAACAAAGAATTCAAACTTGGTGGGGAGATCGATGACTAAATATTGTAGGAGAGTAGTCTTAGTTAAGTTAGTCATATCTCCCCTCTTGATTTATCAATGCTCGACTTTTCTAGCCATGATATGTGTTATGAATCAATTGGAAAAATAAATAAATAAGTTCCTTTGGAAGGGGGAAATCCAATAAGAAAAAGTTATGTTTGATCAATTGGAATATTGTTAGAACATGTGAAGAGAAGGGAGGTCTAGGTATCCGTGGCCCAGCTCTCCCTTGGTGCCAAATTACTATGGAGACTCAACACAAAAAAGAATTCTTGATGGAATATGGCATTTAGAAAAAAATATTTCCATAAGGTCAATACCCTAAGAATAGATTGTTTGGAATGGGGCAATTTTGGATCTCTAATATGGTGGTTGTGCAAGTCAACTACAAGCCTAATACTCGTTCATATTTCTTAGTAGTTGAGAAATGGGAGAAAAATCAAGTTGTGGAGTGATAATACTATGGGCACTATTAGAGGACATGAATAGATGGATGATGTAAAACATAATACTATGGGAAACGACTCACAATTATTCATCAAAGAGGGTTAAAGACATTGATAATAGTAAGAGACTTTAATTTGCATGCCATCTAGCCCTCGACGATGGTGAAGTTTGGCGTTGTTAAGATGAATGGATGATGGCATTTCTAGGCAGTATCCCCCCACTGGAGGCATTCAGTTATGGAGTTATGGTGCTTTCTATTTTAGTACCCATACGTGTACTCTTTGTGCCCTACCTATGTGTAACAGATATCAATTTGAACAAATCGGTCCTTTGTTTCCATTTCCAATTTTGGAGCTTTATTCTCCTAATCCTTGCAGCAACTTTGATGTTCGAAGTTCTCAAAGAGAGGAATTTGGAGAGGAATTATGCATGGCTTCTAGGAGTGAGGGTCGCGACGAGGAATGGGAGGTGAGTATGAATTTAGTGATGGGAGGCAGTGCTCCTAAATTTAGAATATCTTGCTAAGATTTTTCTTGTAGATTACTCATTATTTCTTGGTTGAGATTCAAATCAATGCATGATTGATCTCCTTGTTGGAAAATTTAGTTATTTGGCTTATCATTTAAGACAAAATGGTAATGCCATTATTTTAGACAAGAGCTTTATTTCTTGTATTTATTTTATTTGTTGGTTGTATAAGCCTTGGATACAACCTATTCTGTTGTGTATTGTTCGTTTATTATTGTTGATAAAAACAGAAAGATTTGTTTCTTTGGGTAAATTTTTTTTTTAATTGATGTACTTGTATTGATAGCATCAACATGACACTAAGTGAGAATTCTTATCTCCGTTGAAAATGTTTGCAACTATCTCTTGATACACAAAAGATCATTTGAACCCATTCCATTGTTGAGATACACAAAAACCTTGAGAGAACAAAAAATAATCCCAATGTTGGATGGATGGAAATGAAAACTAAACAAATTCATGAAGAGTGAGGAGAAAAAGAAGCAGAATCAAGGAAATGAGAAAATCAAGACATGAAAGTAATGCAACTTGAAAGTCAGAAAGATAAAACAAGGATAGCAACATGAAGTCAAAAGGAAAGAATGGAAACAATACAATGGAGTTCTCCAAAGCAAGGCAATGTGATTCTAAAGTTAGATGATAGCACAATGGACAAAATAAAAGGTTGGAAGGTAATAGTGATGTTGGGAATTTAACTAGAAATAAGGCATTGAAAATAAATACTGGAGAAGAAGAAGAACCTTCAAAAGAGGAGAAATTTCTAAATAAAGTTGGAAGGAAATAAGTACAAAAGGAATAAGATTACATCTCAACATAAATCGTTGGGATACTAGACTATGATATAACATTCAACCTTGGGAAACAACTTGCAACATAAAAATAGTATGCTAATAAGATAAAATATGCATAAGATAAAACTATTGTAAATTATATTCAAACATAATCACTATATGTTGTAAAACAAAGACACATGTTTCCTTAATTGTATTTGTATTTTAATCAATCAATATTTCCTTACATGCATCTATTGATTTTATTGCACAAACCACAACTTTATTTCCATCACACCCCTTAAACATGTGATTTGGTAGCTTGTTCGTGATTATGGGATATCAATTGTTTATAAACTGACCTACAACATTTCCTGAATAAATTGGCCCTTTATTAACATATATAGATTGTCCTAAATTTTGATTATTTTCATTCAATTTGTTATAATTTCCACCAATTCCATATCTCTACATACTTATAGATAATGAGCCAGTGTTATGCAAAGTTTATAATTGTAACTTGGGATAATATACTCCATAAATTCAACTACATTATTTTATGAATCGTTTACACAACCATAGAAAATATCCCAAACCTATGTAAACTAGATGGAGCAATTTGATATGTTCTCTTGTTGATATAAAATCTAGTGTCCAACGCGGGAAGTGAGTTTAGTTCCTATATTTTCACATAATTCCTATATCTCAATTACACTTCCTTATCTTTGTTTGTCTCATCTTGATTGAATTATTTGTATTTCTTGCATATTGCAAGCATTTTTAAACCATATAATCTTCCAATGTAGGGTTTAAGTAGACATAACACATGACAGTGTATTATCCATGTCAAATTATCCTTATCCCTACATATTGTTTTTTTTTAATCAATATTACCTAACATAAGATTTAAATAGGATTATAAGGTGTTTAAACCCTCTCATAGGTTTATGATGACTTGGACCTAAATTTAGGGATTAGGTAGATATAGAAGGATTTTGGCCCCCTCCATGGAGCATAATGGATAAGTTAGTTAAAATAGGAGATAAAATGGTGAATTTCCCAATGTTGAAATCAACCAACTTGTCCCCCATTTTAAGGAGTCAAATTGGATTTTTTCCACTTCTTTCAACTTTTGTCCACTAGCTTCCCTGGTTTATGGAACCAAGTTTGTAAAATTTTCTTTTCCAACTAACTTCCTAGGCACCCCAATTTGGAGAATATTCTTTCATAATAGTAAATAAAATAATAATAATTCATTATTTATGAGAGAATCAGCTCCTTGGGCATATTAATTGATTTTTCTTTAGTGGTTTTGGCCCAATTATTACATGGCCTTGCAACAATTTGATTTGGGTGTGCATGAACATTATTTTGGGGAAAAGAATAATTTATGTATCTCATATCCACTTCCTTGTTCCATTAATGAATGTGTAGCATAATATTCTTGTTCGCACTAATAGGAGTTGCAATTCCTTGGGATTTTCCACCAATGATTATTCCCAACAACTTGTTTGATGAATAAATTTAGGTTCACCATTTCCATAATGAATTTTCCTAGTCCAATACATAATATTGTTTCCTTAGTCCTAACTTGGACCTTAGGATTAGCAAATACTCATCCCAAATCACCATCTAGGTGAATAAACATGAACAAGTCTAGGTGATTTAGGAAATTGTAGTCCATGGCCAAATTTGGGGACATTACAAGTCCTCCCCTCCCAAGATTGCTTGTCCTCAAGTAATGACATCAGCTCCATAGAAAAAATGAAACCAAACAATGACTTCTCACCATGAATATTATGTTGTTGAACTGACATAACATTGGAATTGAATTCCATGCTAAAATCAATAGTTCCATCATGCTTCCACTGTGCCACTCTGAATATAACCATATCCCTAATGAGTGACTCCACTACCTCTGCAACTAAAAATGTATGTTCCACCCAATTGAACCAACTGAGAAGAATGCCAGGGTCCCAAATGAACTTGATGAATGGAAGGTGACTATGAAAACCACCATTACACTGCATAATCCCTACATAAGGAACCTCCTGAAGGCTCCCAAACCAACAAGCAAGTGAATAACATCTCCATCCATCATAAGGTTCCATAATAGGGAAATTGAACCAATTATACACATATATGGACTTTTGGAAATCATGGTTGGATCTCTCTCCAATTCCAACAACTAAACAGTTGCACCAATGCCATCAATTTTACATGTAAACCATCAATTACTAGATCCCATGGTCTATGTTGTATACCATCCATCATCATTGTTGTGTGTGACAATTTGTCACTCCATCGTATGCCAGGATCCATCCACCAAATGGGAATTTTTCCACTCCCAATGCAAGCCATCAACTCTGTGAGCCTCTTCAACAAGATGTGAAACTATACATGTGCAAATAGAACTCCAATTACATGGCTCACATTGCTATCACTTGTCCCACTAAAAATGTTCAAGTGGAAATCCCCTGCACTATTGTGCACAAGACAAGTATCAAGTGGTGCAAGTAGATTCCACTACTGTTGACCATACTAAATGAGTACCAAGGGTGTGTCCAAGTGATCAAAATCAAGTTGAGAAGTAGACACGTGTGTCTCTTGCTTCTTATGAATCATCAATATAGATGGTCCCTCCATTAAATCAACATTTCCTTTCACATCCTTAGGTGTTAGGAGTGACAGAAAATAAGGCAGTTGCAACTCGCTACAAAATGCATCCAAGGAAAAAATAAATGCATGTTCTCCTTTGTTAGTTGGTCCAACAAGAATTTACCGGTGTGCCTCATACACAGATGTGAATTTCCTCCATAGAGGCAAGCTGATTTCTTACTTGCCCAAAGTAAATTCCTCAACATGTTGTATGCCAAGCTCCTCATGGAAACTTGCTTGTGCAACTATATTCCACCTAACATGAGCAGATATTTCTGCAAGGTATATCCATGTTTTCCATGTCATATTCCACCCAATCCATATGTGGATGAATGGCATCAAATGACATCCAAATGTGCATAGTTTGTTACTCATATATCTGGGCACTATGAGAGATGTCAATGGAATCATAAAATGTGTACTTTCCTCTAGGTGTCCTCATATCTAAAATGTGTCTATCCGTATATCGATAGATCTCACTGCTACTACATGGTCTAAGTGTAATGCACTCAGGTACATCCTCAATAGATGAGCCTTCCTCATATAGAGAAATCTCATGATCCTCCTAGTGTGAAACAAGTGCTCTACAACCAATCTCCATACCACTGCCACCATCAAGCACCTGCATAAATAGACACTCCTCATGCTCACCTTGTGCATGACACTCCTCCAATGAAACATCTGTGTAATTATCCACAAACATCACATCACTAGTAGTCTTGGGAGAGGAAATATAATCTCCCAAATCCACATGAAGTTGCTCTCCTTCTGTTGATGATTTATCTTAAGAAATTTGAGAGCCATGTATCTATCCATAAACAAGTGCAAGGAATAATATTTCTTCTCTTCCAACTCCGAGTCTAATGATGCATAGTTCAAATCTATATACTTTGTCAACAATACCACCATGTTTGTCCTCCATCTAAACTCTCCCAATGAGATCCTCCATGAATCTATGTGCACCATTAGTTTTGGACAACTTGCAACATCCTCTCTTTGGTGACTATGAGTAAGCTCTCCAAGTCACTCCATGACTAATTGACAACACAATGTGTGTTGTCACATGTGAGCTCATCCATCATATGAGAATCATGCTGACTCCCATCCAATAATACACCCATCTCACCGCAATCATCCTTGGAACCAAAAACTTGAGCCTCATTACTATGAGACTCTCCCATGCCAAACATCTCACTGGAAGTGGCTTCTACCTCATGATGACACAAAGGAATACACAAATCATAAATTTGTTCATACCTTTGCATCATATCCTCCTCCTCATGTGATGGAATTTTCTTCAACCAAAGATTTTGGTGCGCAACCAACTGATGAATGAATGTCTCTTGCTTCATTATGGAGCTCAATGCTGACTGTAAATCTTATTTATGTGATTGTGTTGTCACATGTGAGCTCATCCATCCTATGAGAATCATGCTGACTCCCATCCATTAATACACCCATCTCACTGCAATCATCCTTGGAACCAAAAACTTGAGCCTCATTACTATGAGACTCTCCCATGCCAAACATCTCACTGGAAGTGGCTTCTACCTCATGATGACACAAAGGAATACACAAATCATAAATTTTTTCATACCTTTGCATCATATCCTCCTCCTCATGTGATGGAATTTTCTTCAACCAAAGCTTTTGGTGCACAACCAACTGATGAATGAATGTCTCTTGCTTCATTATGGAGCTCAATGCTGACTGTAAATCTTATTTATGTGCTTCTTTTGGATATGATCCAAAGGATGTCTCACCACCATCAATACCGTCTTCCATCTCTTTTGCAGTGATCTCAATCTCACCAACAAAGAAGCTTGGGTGTTCATGAGTGGATTCTCTCTCCACATTGTCAACATGCTCTTGCATTGTGGTATGTTCATCATACTCCTTTGATGAGAATACTTTATTAAGAAGGGTTATATGCATGCTTTCTAAGGGCTGCAATATATTTTCAAATTTCTTGTAGTGTGCATCCACAACATCACATTCATCCTTAACACACACATTAGCATACAAAATATCATTTTAATTGTAAGAATTACAGACTTCATCATGTTGATGTAAGAAAACATTATTGCTGCAAAAACTAGATTTACCCGCATACCTTAGTATGATGATTTCTTCTTTCTGCTCAATGCATTCACTAGAGGAACCACATGGTTCTTCCTTTGAAAGATTGTTGATCTTCTTCTTTAATGGATGATTGGTCCTTGGCTCTTGCTTCTTCAAGCGAATTGGTAAAGATTCCTCCTTGTTTGTCTTAAGATAAAGGTTATTAGAGGCTATGCCTAAAGAGGATCCAAAAATCCTCATTGGGTAGGAATCAAATGCATCCAATGAAACTTCAGATAGTTTTTTGCTATCCTCATGCTCGTGTTCATCTACTTTGGATCCTATTAGAAACCATATAGCCCCACTTCTTTACATACCTTATCGATCATATTTGTTATATTTTCTTTGTTTTCTCTTAGGGATCCTTTAACAATCTCATGATTTCAAGAAAGCAATAATCTTGGAAATATAGGTGTTCTTGGACTTCTTTACTCGGTGCATAATACTCCATGAGGTATTGGAAGGCTTCCTTTGGATTTACTTCATCATCAATAGATCTAGACCTTTAAGGATGAGGCCTAATGTCTCCATCGTATGATTGATCACTAAAGTAACCATATTCATATTTGGGTAAGCCTCCATCTATGTAGACGACCTCTTCATAATCAGAAAGGATCCTTCTTCTTCATACCAATCAAAATCTTCTTCATTAAACCTAGACATGGCTTCAATTATAATTTAAATTGATATTTGTATGGTCCATAGGTGTATAGGAACATGATTTGATACCACTTTAGTATCCCCAATCTTAAAATCAGAGATACTAACTCAAACTCCAAGGTAGGAAATGAAGAATTTGAAACTAGGTGCAATTCCTAGCTTTTGCAAGCCAAAAAATGCCTATTTCCAAATGGATTCAAATGGAATCAAACCATTCCTATTTTCCAATTTGAAGCATGGGATGCGTCCTAACGCATATATTCTGAAATTTATGTCCCTTATAAAGACACTCAATACCCCTTTTGAATGCTAAATTGATAGAGACTCTTGACATGGTACTTGACCAATTAACACTATAACACTAATGGGAAAGATGGTTTACCAAACACAACCAATGAATCATGAACTTGGGGAATTAGTTTCTTATGATCGTATACATACTTATTTCAGACCATAAATACATATTAAAGGTGGATTTAGGACTCTACTTTGATATTTGCACATTTTCTAAGTACATCACACTTGGGATCACCATTTGGCAAAGCCAAAGACTGAGGCAATGACCCCAAGAATTATGTGGAAAATAAATGGCTTATGGTGCAATATGGAAGTATCCAGACTCATATGACAACGTCAAACTTCTATGGAAATCTTTATACTCATAAATCAGAAGTTATTGTGCAAGATTTAGAAATTAGTAGAAAAATTAGATTTTGGGGCTACGCAACTAGGATGTTTCCAAGTTGTTTCAAATTGAACCTAGGCCTCACTAATTTATTATATTATGATTGGTATTTTCCCTATACTTTTCCACCTACCTGCAACAACTTACATATCATTATTTGGTTGCACATAAGTTAATATATTGCTTAAACAATGAAAGCTAGTCAAATTTGCAACACAATGAGCATATGAGAACAAACACTGCGAGTAAAGAGATAGATACCAGATAAAGGATAAGAAATATGATTTTATTATTGAAGGTATGTAATTACACAATTTTCTCTACATAGAATCATCCATAGAACATATGAAATCAACCCCCAACTACAAACACTTCTACAAACCCACACCTCTAACAAACTTGTCACAACACACCAAAAATGATTGGAAACTTCAACTATAATAAACCACACACCGAGAACATGATTCAGTAGATTCAATAAGATCAATGAATTAATAGGGTCCCCACTCCTCGTTCACCAATTGAAATGGCTAAGTCACTCCAACTGGTTACATGTAACATAGGGGCCATGTCCCTAATGGTATGTAAGGGCTACATCACCCAACCAATGAGAAGCATAAGCAACTCAATATACATTCAAACAATCCATAATATAACCCTCTCTAGTATGCCTTTCCTTCCTTTTTAACATTTCCTATTGCCCCCCAAAACCATGTACCAAAACCATGGGCTAAAGAAAACCAATGGCAATATTAGTTTGTCCACTTAGTCAATACCATCGAACATACAAAACCATCCACCAGGAAATTAGTGTTGCATTGGTGATCCTCATCGTCATTCAAAACACCCACCAACTTCCTCAACCAACTCATCCCCCATTTTAAGGAGTCAAATCGGATTTTGTCCATTTCTTTCAAGCATTGTCCACTAGCTTTAGTGATTTATGGAACCAAGTTTGTCCACTTTATCTTTTCCAACTAACTTCTCGAGCACCCCAATTTGGTCAATATTTTCTCATAATATTAAATAAAAAATAATAATTCATTATTTATGAGAGAGTGGATCCTTTGACATATTAACTTATTTTTCTTTAGTGGTTTTGACCCAATTATTACATGGCCTTGCAACAATTTGATTTATATGTGCATGAATATTATTTTGGGACAAATAATAATTTATGTGTCTCATCTCCACTTCCTTGTTCCATTAATGAACCTGCAGCAATAATATCCTTGTCCACACTTATAGGAGTTTCATTTCCTGGGGATTTTCCACCAATGATTATTCCCAACCTTAGGAATGCCAAACCTTAGCATTTTCTTAAATAATTTGACCACATAGAGATTTTATCTTGTTTGATGAATAAATTAAGTTTCACCATTTTCATAATGCATTTTCCTATTCCAACATATAATATTGTTTCCTTATTCCTAAATTGGACCTTAGGATTAGCCAATACTTATCCCAAATCACCACCTAGGTGAATAAACATGAACAAGTCTAGGTGACTTAGGCAATTGTGGTCCATGGCCAAATTTGGGACATTACAGATTGGATCTTGAGCATGCCTTGTTGGTAACACAGGAGATAGGATTTAATAAAATATTCATGATATATGTTTTTATGAAATCTAATGGTGAACTATACCTTGATATTAAGGTTGCTAAGGTTGAAAAATGCAAGTTGTCTAAGAAGTTGGGTCTGTGTGAGTTTCAGGTATGTATTTTGGTCATGGATATGGAAGCTTCGATGGTAGCGAATAAAGTATGTAAAATATATTGAACGATTTGGCATGTGAGCACTGCCAAAGAAAAATATTAATAACAATAATGTAGAAAGAGGAGAAAGAGGAGGTATGATGTTAGCCATGCCATCTACCAACAACAAAAACAATAATAATCCTCTAAAATCGTGTAGATGGGTTTCATAGATGGATTTAAGAAAGAAGGGTTCAAATAATTTAATTACTGCCATATTGAGTCAAGAAGGGTTAAAACTCATTAATTTAGGTACCATTGTCCTCCCTTGTTGGGTTGAGATCCCACATTGGTGGTCCCCTATGGTCACACATGTCCTTCATGTCTCTTCCTACTAAACGAGTTCCTTCTTGTTTCACTTGTATTAGGTGGAGTTGTGCAATGGTGGTCTATCTTCTCTCAATGTCAAGATCTTTGGATTATGGCTCAAACTTGGGTTGTGTGCACGCTCTCGCGTGCGCGTGCATACACACACACACACACACACACGTGGTTCTCTCTATGCCAATGATTCTAATGATGATCTCTATTATGCTATGCTCCTTCACAGTGCATTCTTTCACATATGCATTGCCTCATGATAATAAAATATGATCATAGTAATCATCATCAAATTTGACCTCCAATTGTTTTCATTACAATCTCACTATATCTTCACCTCCAAATGGTCAAGGGTTTCCCTCATAATATGTGTATTTTCCTTGATATAGAGTGGGGTCATGCTAATCCATAAATCATTCTCTAAAGTTTCCCATAGAATTTCATAAGAAATATAATAAATTAGTTAACTTTCTCTTCCTCCCCTCCAAACATTTCTTAGTACTCAACTCACGCCCACCATCACCCTAAACCCTAAACACATATACCTCATAAAAACACCACCATTTTGTAGTTACTTTCCCATAAATTTCCATGCACCAAAGTCAATTACGCTAACCCCCCTTATCAATAATATTTGGAATCTAATTTCTACTCCGTAAGTACCATTTAAGCCAACATTGGTCATAGTTTTGTTTCCAACATTTTGTAAATATTTCAATCAAATTCAACCTTCATAGAAACCGATGATGATGACAAATATCCATCACTCAACCCCATGATTGAGGGATTTTCCATGCCAAACACTTCTCAGGTTGTTCCTTCACAAGCCTACCCAGGGGTGATCACCCCTAACTCCACTTAATAAGTTTCAATGCCCCCTTTACTTGTTTCCACATATGCCTACCAAGTCTCCATTTCACTTCCTCATGATGACTCCATGATTCTCATGTATCCAACCCATTAAAGGAGGATTCAAATCCCATTGGATCATATTCAACTATATATACCAAATGCTTCCTTGCTAACCTTCATACCATGCATAATAAACAAGTGACTCCAACTATTCCTACTTCTTAGGACCCTAAGATATCATAGTAGAACCCTCTACCCCCTTATATATGGTCTTTTGGATCCACGTTGTCCCATGATTCTATTACCCCACTAATCCCTTTACTATATCCCACCCTAATTATAAATATCCAACTGCACATAATTCTCGCACTTTTGTTATCTCCTCTTCAAAGCATGCAACCCTAGTGAGTAATTAACTTCATGCTTCCTCCCTTTGGGTCACAACCATGCATGTATTCCCTCATTTGACTCTTTAGTTGGAAATTTTAGAAAAATGAGCATACTCTAGCACCTTAAACTCCTTTACAATAGTATTCGCCTAGTCAATAAGCCCCTTCAAATGAGTCTTTGGTCATTAATCTACACCAATCAGGTCTAGTTCTCCACTCAATTGACCTCTTAACGATAATGAGATTAAAAATGTCATTTTCAATTATTATTTTCCAATGTTATCAAGTGTGGATAATTTTATCATTCTATTAAAGATGGCATAGCATGTAGGTGTGTAATGAGTGTGATAGTCTACAATATCACTAATATTAGTTGGAGATAAATAATGCTAGACAAGTTAAGAAATTAGAAAAGACCAATGCCATGCTTACAAACCTATACACTTAATTAGAAAAGTAGGATTTCATTAGGAAACATGCTAATTTTGTGGAATTAGATATTAATAATAAGATTTCCCAATTAGTTGAGTTAGTAGAAGATCAAACATTATCTTAGATCAGTTAATAAAAAAATTGATTTCATGACACAAAGTTAAAAAAATTGGATTTGTTAACTTTGGGCTAGTTAATAAACCTTATAATAGTAATTAGAAGTGTGTAATGACTATCTCTAATATTCCTATAAAATAAACACAAACGATTCATAGAAATATATCCCACACACCCATCTTCTCCTCAATGCATATTTATCAATTTTTTATTAATCAATACACCAATTATTCCCTTGCAGGAAACATCCAAATTTTGCAATGTTTACTCATGATATTTGAGAAGCATAAGATTACCCCCACATGTTAACATACAAGAGCTAGATCTATCAATGCAATATGTTCTTGACGTTCATAATGAGCAATTGGACTTGAATACAAAGCATCATGTAGCTTAGGGCTAGGTCTAGAAAAAGAGTACTTAAAACACAATATTAAGGTTTATTTATATACAAAAATTTGTGCATATGGGAACATGGCATCTCTTAAGGGACGTCTTAAATGTCAATTAAGTGACATTATGTGTGTGACATCAATGAAGATATATTTGTCGGAAAGAAAAAAATATAACATATTTCATTTTTTTTCTCATTGATTTTTGTTTTGTTTTTTTTATACCTACCTTGGTAGGCGTATAGCAATGGGTTTGAAGTCAAATTTCAATGACGAGTAGTTTAATTTCTTTTATTATATGATTTTATATTAAATTGAATTTTGTAAAATATAAAAATTAAAATTAAATTTTCTTAAATTTAATTCTTATTTTTCAATTGAGTTGGAAATGATTAATTATATTTATTTTTAATTTTAATTATCAAAATTAAAAATATTAAAAATAAAACATGAATATATATATGTAAAATATAAAAAATAATTTTAAAATTTCTTAAATTTAATTCTTATTTTTTAATTATAATTATCAAAATTAAAAATATTAAAAATAAAACATGAACATATATGTAAAATATAAAAAATAATTTTAAAATTTCTTAAATTTAATTCTTATTTTTCAATTGAGTCTCGAAATGATTAATTATATCTATTCTTAATTATAATTATCAAAATTAAAAATATTAAAAATAAAACATATATATATATTCTAATTGTGAAAATTGTTCCAAGCCATCTAATGAGCATTGTTAATTGCATCACTTGATATCAAACTCATGACCTGAGGCCAGGTTAAATCTTGGTAAGAACACATAACATGCTTACTACAACCACCACCACAGTCACATGAACTTTTTCTTTTTATGGAGTGCAATATGTTCATTACACCTCCCCGCAGGAATCAAAACTAGGCTTCAGTTAAGGCAACCATCAAACCTCACAGTCAGCTCCTCACCTCAACCCCATATATAAAAGCCATATATCCCATTCAATCTTATCCGTACTAACCTTATATCGTGTCACCTTTAAGGAGTAAACTTTCTACCCGACCATTTGCACCGATCGGATGACCAGCAATGCGTGATGTGAAAGCTCACACAAGCCAGGTCGTCCGATTGGTGCAAATGATCAATGAGAAAGTTTACTCCCACCTTTAATGCGATTGTGTTTAGTGTTTTTTTCATGAACGTCAACTTTAATACTATCGTGTTCATTTCATCTAACACATCTAATGGTGTAAAGAATGGCTCTGCACAATCCGCTTATGCCGAGTTATGTACTATCCAAATTACAAATGCAATTACAAGAGGTTTTATTTAACGGATGGCCTCTAGAAAGTTTATTTAATAATAACTAGCAATTGTACCTAGGGGTGCAATAAAAAACGTCGTGTTGTAAGCAAAGCAAGGAGATGTGGACATATACAACAAGAAACATTATATTCTTCACATAATTGGACATTACATTATCAAAATTTCAAAAGTGATCATGAAAATTATTTTTCTCTCATCGAAATGACAATGAATTGTTAGTTTTTGTTGTTCAGTGTAGATGCAAAATTTTTATGGATCTATCTACTAAATAAATTGACCACTACATTATCGGCTTTTCAAAAGTAATCAAGAAAAGTATTCTTCTCTCATCCAAATGAGAATGGATTGTTAGTTTTTGTAGTTCATATGTTACAATCAAGTAACATCGCACCCACACCCGTTCATAGCTTCCATCCTTCTTATTGACTGCATCTAGAATGGAGCCGATAATTCCAGGGACTAGGAGAACAGGATCCAACTCAAAGTTCAGAACTCTTGATTTAGAGGCGTGCCCAAACCAGGAAAAGCAGTCAAAGTCTTCACGCTTCTTCCCCATAATTCTAAATTCAGACAGAGAGACGGACTGATGGGATGGATGTCTGATACAAAACCCATAATTATTAAGCTTATTTAAAAGTGGAAATGTTTGCAAATAATGCTCTCCTTGTTCGATTTGCTCGTCTGGTGAGTATTACCATACAGATTAGGGAAACAGCTAGTGGGTGGGATCATTGTATTCATGTTTTAAAATGGAGAGAAATCAATGGAAATAATATACCGTATCTCCATTAGATCCCTGGGGAACTTTTTGAACCCCGAATGATTGATTTACAATAGGATTGTGAGACCAAAGAGTGGTAGTTCACCAGATCAAAATCATCTCATTATTAAAAACAGTCAGCATAAACGAGGACTATATATTTTTTAGCAAACCAATTCATTAAATTCAAATCGACAACTTTATGACCAATTCATTACATATTCCGATTTCGATTTGGAGTTGACCCTCTTTCGTCAAGACTTTCTTTCGTCCTGTGCCCTTTGTAAATCCTCATAATGGGTTGTTAAATAGAAGAAAAAAAAAAGATAAAATACTATATCTAAATATAGATATGAAATTTGACATGGCTTGCAGAAATGTTAACAAGGCTTCTCTTCTTCACTATTTTATGAGGGCACTCGGGATTGACTAAAGGAGAAACGTTTAAGCTCATGCGATGATCAGATTCATCAGGTATTTTATGGGTCCAGCTGAAGTGCTTTTGGTGGTATAAAAACAGTGTTTAAAAACTTTAATAAAATTTTCTAATTAAGTTAATAAAAATGTCTTCATGGTTTTTCTAATTGCTATAAAAGTTTTAAGTTTTAAGTTTTGTTTATTTTTAATAGAAGTTTTAAGTTTTGTTTATTTTTAATAGAAAGTTTTCATGGTTTTACAAGTACTACATAAAAGTTTTAAAATTTGTTAAATTTTTTTTAAAGTTTGGTTTATTTTTAATAATAAGTTTTCGTGATTTTATAGATACTATATAAAAGTTCTAAAATTTGTTTAAAATGTTTTAAGTTTGGTTTATTTTTAATAATAAGTTTTCATGGTTTTATAAATACTATAGAAAAGTTCTAAAATTTGTTCATGTAATTGGAGTTTGACTTCTTAAATTGTAATAAAAACTTATATATTATTTATCTTTCAATTATTATAGCACTAACTTATTAATAAGAACTATTTAAATGTTCAGAAAGATTATAAAATTGATTGAATTAAAACATATCACATACTATAAAATTGATTGAATTAAAACATATTACATATTGCTTTTGATTGGCACAACTTTGAGCTTTTAATTACCCAAGCTTTTATTCTACAAAAGTATCTTTAGCGTTCTCTTCATCTATCCCCGTGAAACTTAATTTCATGGTCAATTCAGGGAAGAATTTAGATAAACTTAATTTCATATTGAATTAATGGAAGACTTTTTTTTATTTACTTTTATACATATATTTTTATTGTTCTTAGTAATTGTTTGAATTTAAAGATGGTAGAATAACCTATATCAAACGCACCATAAGATCATAAAGCTAATTCATACTCTGATCATAAAGCTAAAGATCAGACATCTCCTTTACAAATGGATTTGTGCAATAATGAGTTTGAAGAATTATCTTTTTCAAATGTATGGGAGATTGTTGAAATTGTTCTGCCAAGATCAGACGTCTATTTTTACTGATGGATTTGTACAATAATGAGTTTAAAGAATGATCTTTTTCAAATGTATGGGAGAATGTCATTTTGCACAATTTTTATGACTTAATTGTTAAAATTTTGAATGATTTGGAGACTACTCAAACCTATGAATGATGCACTTATGTGGGATAATGTTAATTTTGCACCAAATAAGCTTGACAACCGTGGATTACAGTCGCTATGAATATGCTTTATACATTATGCATGTTTTCCAATGACATGTTCAAAACAAAGATTGATACATAAAATGTCAACATATTCTTTATGTTTTTCTCTCTCGTGAGAAGTTCAGTGGTGGTCTCCACATATGCGCCAAGTGGCAGCCAACCAAACACGTAGTAGAGAAGCATTTACATTCATTCTACTATCGAACAAGCAAGCTATCCCTTGTGTCCCCACTAGGCCTGGAAATTGACATATAAAAAATGTTGTATTATGAAGTATAAAAAAAAATATTGCTAGCCATTAATTTACATAGAACCTAAAATAAAAGGCTCTTTAAAACTATAATCAACATAATTTTTTTTTTACTGGTAGAATTTCAGAATTTGAAATTCCACGCCTGGTCCCAACCCACAAAAACTGGTGTCCCTCGGGCGTTGGACCCTCACTCCAACTAGCATGACACTCATATTCACATGCATAGGAGAAGCATAAATTATCAAACACATTGCACTTCAATTATATGCGAACAAACACTTGGCCCTTCCAACCTATTTCCAACTAACTAGAAAATTCTTCAGCATGCAATCGTCATGGCTGCTAAGTGTCATTTGTGAGTGTGCTAACAACTGGCTGTGCGTTACTTAATTTTTTGTTGGTGTTTTCTCTCGCCCTTTTTCACTGTAATTTGCGGCTAGGGTTTCACGTTGAGCATTATTGAAGACATATTCATTAGCAGTTGTCACATGCCGAAAAGGAACTATGGGTACAAGGACAAGAGAGAAGCCAATAGTTTGTTTTCACACACAATTAAACTAAGAGCTATTTCACACAAGTCATTCACACTATGCCTGTAATATTCTAAGGCTTACCCTGTCTAAGTTTCAGATGGAGCATACCATTTCTGCAAAGAGCTTCCCGCGACCTAATTTCGGTGCCATTCATGCGAAGAGGGTTACAATAATGCCTAATCTACTCCGCGATCTGCCATTGTTGCTGCACCTCCAACAATACGGCGTTCTTTTAATAAAAGGTTCAGAGGTTTCATGCGGTCTGAAAGGATCGGGGTCCAACAGAACCAGATAACTACGAAGCATAAGGCACAAGGAAGAGAAAAAACTATGTTTGGATTTTAATGTAAAGAGGTAACTACGAAGCATCCAGGTAGCATAAGGATCGGGGTCCGGTGGAACCAGGTAACTACGAAGCATAAGGCATAAGGAAGAGAAAAAACTATGTTTAGATTTTAATGTAACCAACATAGCAACATTACATAAATTCACAAATCCGTTCATAGTGTTAATCACTAGGTGAATATTTGTAAATCTTGTGCGTAATTCGTTCAAGTAATTATCTTCCATTTCGGGAAAAAAATGAAAGTGGAGAGCAAGAGGGAACCATGCATCATTTACTGTGCAGTGAAGGTTTTGTTCAGTTTAATACAATATTACAACATTAGGATTTACTCTGTAAATACAGTCTCATCCAGCAAAGATAAAGAATGCCGTGTATTTATTTGATTTCAGTGTAAAATATTATATTTAGAACGTGTGAATCAAGATTCGACAATTAGCCCGTAGATAAAAAGAATCGATAATCAGCCCGTAGATAATAAGAATCGACAATTTTAACATAATAAAGAAAGTGCTGGCGACGG
Source organism: Pseudotsuga menziesii (assembly GCA_001517045.1). Classification (NCBI taxonomy): domain Eukaryota; kingdom Viridiplantae; phylum Streptophyta; class Pinopsida; order Pinales; family Pinaceae; genus Pseudotsuga; species Pseudotsuga menziesii. Next base: position 82,635 of record LPNX010828327.1, read on the forward strand.
ATTCGATCTCTATTTCAATCTACCCCGATTACAAACAACTAAAAATAGAAATAAACAAATGCAGAAATGCAGAGAGCATACCCTATAGGCAGGTTGTCGATGTAGCTTATGAGCATTTTAATCTTACTGCCGCCCTCAGAGGCCAAGCCTGCTTTCATTTCCTCAACCAGAGAATCCACGACATGTTTGAGCTTGTGCACGGGAGTCGAGCAATTGTCCTCGAAGTCGCGAAGAATGGCGATCGCCCATTTCACCCTGTTCTTATTTCGAGCACGACTGCTGACAATCAATGCCGCCATGGCACAAGCAGTGACTGCGCACACTACCGCGGTTCCAACTGTGGCCTTGCTGTTAGTCATTTTGATTTCTTTATGCAAATGACTCCAGAAAACCAGAACGGAGTTGCAGAAAAAAAAAAGTTAAAAAGATCAGACCACCCTCACAGGATTCGACCTCCGGACCATCCAAACCCAAAAGAGAAATCAAATGAAAAAGACAAACAATGAAGGAATCAAGAGGTAAATTGGTAGTCTTTGAGTACAAATGAGAAACAATAGATGAATTTATGACGAAGAGGAGCCACGCCGCTCGTAAGATGGGACATGTCAGATGAATTTATGACGAAGAGGAGCCACACCGCTCGTAAGATGGGACATGTAACTGATCAACGATGGCGATTATCCCAATCGTCGGACCATATATATCGACGGTTAAAAAACAAAAAAGCATTAACTTCAGAGAGTAGACTCCACTTGTTGAACGCCTTACGGCGTAAATATTTTATTGTTTTTTATTTAAACACAATATTTTATATTTATATTTTGAATACATAGTATTTGTCGATAAGAGTTTTGAATACATTTAGCAATTTAACTGTTATAAACTTTTAATATTTAATATTACATTTAAATATAGTTGGAATAGCCCATTCAAATTTTTGATTTTTTTTAATTAATTTTAAAACATTTAAATATAAATTGAAATATTTGAATATTTTTCTTTTAATCAATACAATTTTGATTAATGGTTAAACTTTTTTTTAATTTTTCATTTTAAAATTTAATTGATGATTATTATATACACATTTTCAAGTGAAAAATTAATCTCTAATATAATCAATTTTTTATGTAGAAAATTGTATCTTATGCTTATTTATATGTAACACATGAAATAATTTTAAATTATTTTTTTAAAATATTTTGACAAGAAAGTCAAAATGGATGTCATGGATTATTTTTATTTAATAATTAAAAATACTGGGAGGAATCGGAACTGAAGTAGCTATTGAAAGAGTGTTTGTTGACCCACAAGGGGAAAAGACAAATGATGAAAGCTACTGAGTGAGAACTCAAGTGATGTAGGAGGCATCTTCCGAAAATCAGGTCAAGACTCCTCGTGGAGTGCTAAATAGCAGGAGACTCATAAATGACCAAGTCCTAGGAAAAATACTATATAACAGCATGTCCATCAAGCAAGCAGGAGGTTGACGATGGACGAGGAATTGATCTGTTTATGCAAGAGGTGGTGCATTGATTGGATTTTGTCTTTGTGGTTCAACAAATAGGCTTGGGGGTTCTGGAGCAAGTAAGACTTAGCTACTCTAGGATTTGGTTGGGAGGAACAACAACTTCAGTTATGTTTTCCCGACAGTGGTGTCAGGTTCCCTATTCTATTTTATTATCTGTTTAAGTAATGTTAAACTATAAATTGAGTATATACATGAATCATAAATACATTTTTACAGGTAATGATACTATGCATTTGTTTCTAACCCTTTCCTATTTTCATGTTATGATTTGATATAAATTGGTCTTTATTAGTAAAAGAATCGTAGACTTATTTATCATAGTTATATGTCAATTAATCTATGTTTGGGATTCCACACCCGAATTAGAGTAGGATCCAGTTTTATCCTATCTAAGAATCTGAATGAAGCTATTATAGATTTGATTAAATACTTTAAAGTATGTTTGCATATTTGTTTCCCTTAAAATATTTTAAATGTAATTACAACTAATCGTATTCCCTAGGAGTCGAGGCTTTGCATACAGAGTTTATCTCTGTTTTCTAGACCATGTTACCTTATAACCTATTCCCATTTTAAAACTCTGTTTCAAGAATACCTATTGTTAAACAACAATATTACGGAAGGAATTATTAAATAAACCATGAATCGAATAACCCCAGTAAACAATTCCAATAGTTTATACGGTAAACTTATAGTTGCAGACCGCCGCATAAATTGTCTTAAGTATACAGAGTAGAGACAAAATGCTTTTCATCCAAACAATCATCTAAATTGCAAATCTAGATTGGCATTTTGTCACCGCAATAATCATTTGTTCTTTTACAAACAATTATTAAATGTGCAGCTCACATATCTGATAAATAAGTCAATCAACAAACAATCCCAGTCAAACTAAAGAGTAAATATAATTAAGTCATTAAAGTTAAGCACACAGTCTCCATTCACAGGTATCCACACCCTGTGATCCACAACTCTTTCCAAAATTTTAGTCAACACAATCAAGTCTAAAAAGAGATTAACATTTTAATTCCATCAACAAGTTACAACTAATAAACATTGCGTGGCTGTAAGCCCATTAAATGGCATCGATCATTTAAAAAATCAACGACATGTACATCTGAATTGATGGCATGAAAACACATTAAAATAAGAGAGGTTGTGAAGCTATTTAGATACAAGCTAGTATAAACCCGTAACAGTTTAACAAAAAAAGTGGTGAAATCCCTATCCATATGTGGTATGCGAACCCAGTGGGGAACCACTGTAAGTTATTTATTAATTGAACCTTACCATTTGGTTATCGGTAGACCCATTGGTGCAGACTGAGCACAACCATGCAAGGGAGTACATGCACATCAAACAACTAAGGAATGTTAGTATGTTTTCTTAGTTAAGACTACTTTGTTCGATTTAAACAGAGTGGAGCAATTTTTCCTCACCTTTGGAAAAGAAGAAGAAGGCCTGAGATGAGGTGACCCTATCACCACTCTCGTCGGCTAGGATTACAACCTCCATTCCACATTATACATGCTTTAAAATTTAAATTGTAACCTGTAACGATTTTTTTTTTAAAGGAATTATAGGGAGAAACCCTTACCCATCCAAACGAAGCACGACTTAAAGCTTGAGGATATGAATTGTTTGAAGCTTTTCTAGCCACCTGCATAGTAAAAGAAGAGAGTTAGAGTCTTATTTTGATTTTTTGAATTAAATAGTCAAGGGAACCTTCAGTTTAAAGCTTACCTGAAATGAATGCAGAGAGGGCCAGGGATCGACTCCTCATGTTTAGCCTTATTTCTCCTCTTCCTGCATAAACGACGGAGAAAACCCAGGTCAAACAAATGCTTAAGCTATTAATCTAAAAACAAAATCAAATGAATAAAAACAAACTAAGAATGTGCTTACTACTGTGTTAAAGGGTTGGAAGGCTCGAAGAGAGACCTGTTCTTTGTCTAACCGCGAAAAAAATAGAAAGGTTGAGGCCATAATGGAGACCATACCACTAATAAAAACCTTCAGGTAAACCTCAGAAACAAGTAATAAACTTTCATTAACGGAATGTGCAAGGAACAAGATAGAGACAGTTCCAACAACCATGAATGGTCTAGTTCTCTTCCAAGAATAGTTACAGACCAGAATAATGCAAAAATAAAACCCTCAGACATAATAAAATCACGTTTAAACCCTTGGAAAAACCCTTGTATGTGTTCATGACAAATGGAGGGTTGAGATCCCTTTCGGACCACATTACATGATTTTACAACTTACCATTGAATGCGCCTGATTATGCTGTCAACTCTTGCATCCATGGTAGAGTTATTTTTCTATAGTTCAAAACTTAATTGTATGCGTTGGAAACCCTTGTACCTCCTTTCGAGTTTTAATTTCATGCCACTTTCCAACATATCAACCCCATGTCACATGGTTGTGGCTAAATTCACAATCATGGTGAGCATTGCCACCATAACCAAAACACTTAATCAAACCTCAAACCATATCATGCATTAGGGTTTCAAATACATCAAACCTTTATTGAAAACTTTTATTATTACCCCTTGCCAACTTATAGTAACAAGGTGGAGGTTAAGCTAGGACTAAGCCATAACTTTTTAGGCTTAGGTCTCTAGCAAACACAAACTTAAAATAATTACAAAAGCATTAAAAAAACGCCACCTTAGCAAGTTTCTACAAGGTTGTCGTCGTCACCCGATTACAATGCCACATGTGGTTAAATTGTCCACGTAAACATTAAAACCAACGCAATTATGTTACATGCATAACTACTTATGACAAAAGATTTAAGATGCTACTAATAAACAATTCTATGATACTCCAACAAAAACGAAATAATAGAGTAAATACTCTTTTTTTTACAGATTGTATAGGTTTGTGACTGAATGGTATCAAAGCGAGGTTACAACACTTGGACTAAACAAGCCCAACACCGAAGCTGATAAAATAGAGAACTAACTTTATCTTGTAGTTTTCACTCTCTTACGAACAAGAAAAGAAGAATAACCTTGTTTATTGCAGGAAATTAGGATAGATGTGGCAATGTCTATTGAAGAGGAATCACATCCTAGGAATCTAGTAAACAATGAAGAAGGTAATATAAGGTATGGTGAAATATGGGTAAACCTAAATGAAAGTAGGAATGATAACCCGTCTAAATTACAACAAACGGTTAAGGAACTAAGGGCAAAATTAAAACGAGTTAAGGAATATAATAAACGAATTCTAAAAGCACGGGAAGAATTAAATAATATTATCATGTTTAAAATACACAGTAATGAAAGATAAAACAAAGTTGTGGAAGCTTTAATTCATCATGCAAACTTGTTGTATGCTAGCAACAACTATGAATCAGATTTAGTAAATAAAATTCTAAATGCAAATTTTTTTGGTAAAGAGTATCAAAACCTAAAAGAAAAGACCACAAAAAATGAAAGGAAGCAAATAAAAACAAATCTTAGTCTGAATGGAAGAGGGTTATTACTGCATAAAGGAAGATTATATATACCTAACTCAACGAAAACTAAAACAACTGTTATGGATGAATTACATAAACGACCTTATTTAGGACACCCTGGATATCAGAAAATGATTACTATGACAAGAAAAGACTTCTTTTGGTCAAATATGAAAAAATAAGTAGTGAAATATTTATCACACTGCATTGAATGTCAACAGGTGAATACTGAACATCGATATCCAAGAGGATTACTACAACCATTACCCTTTCCGAAATGGAAATGGGAAGTGATCATCATGGATTTCATAACAGGTTTAGCTAAGAACTTTAAACAACATGACTCAATCATGGCCATAGTGGATAAATTAAGTAAAGAAACTCACTTTATATTGACAAAATCTACTTATAAGGTTGTTGACATTGTTGATATTTTTATGAAAGAAATTTTCAGGTTACACTGTGTACCTAAAGTAGTAATCTCAAATAGAGATGTAAAATTTGGAAGAAAATTTTGGAAAGCCTTGTTTAAAGGACTAGGCACCAAATTAATTTTCAGCACTCCATATCACCCTCAAACTGATGGACAAACTGAAAGAGTAAATCAGATTATAAAAGACATGCATAGAATGTACGTAATGGATAAACTTGTTAAGTGGGCCCATATTACTTGCACTCAGTAGAATTTGCATACAACAATCATTTCCAAGTTTCGGCTGGAATGAGTCCATTTGAAATTCTGTACGGACGAAAAGGTAACACTCAAATTTATTGGAGCAGCCCTGTCGACAGATTAATGTTAGCTCTGGAATTGTTGAAAGATATGGAACTAATAGTGAAATATGTACAACAAAATTTGAAGTTATACCAAGACATACAAAAATGTTATGCAGACTTTAAAAGATCTCCTCGTGAGTTTCAGGTGGGAGAACATGTGTACATAAAGTTAAAACCCAAGAAAATTTCCATAAGACTGGGAAAAAACTCGAAGTTGGCATCCAGGTATTGCAGGCCATTTGAAATTTTGGAAAAGGTTGGACCGGTAGCATATCAGTTAGCATTACCACCTACAATAAAAGTACATAATGTTTTTCAGGTTTCCATTTTTAAGAAATACGTTCATGATGCTACTCATGTGATTGAATGGAATGGTATATCGGTGGAACTTGAAGGAGAGTTTTTGGTGGAACCGAAGCGTATTCTCAATAGGAGAGAACTTTTACTTCGAAACCATACCATCAGATAAGTTAAGGTGCAATGGAAGCACCATAGTCCAGAGGAATCCACTTGGGAATTGGAGAGTAATATGCAGGAGGTATATCCAATTCTATTTCAAGATGAAATAATGGAAGATTGAATACAAAGAAATAATAGCATTGAGGATGGTGTTATCCTCTAAGGGGAGGTGTGTGTAACACATCGAATAATTTAAAATTATTATTTCTTTGAATATTATATTTTTTTAAAATATTTTGACAAGAAAGTAAAAAATGGATGTAATGGATTATTTTTATTTAATAATTGAAAATACTAGGAGGAATCAGAATTGAAGTAGTTGTTGAAAGAGTGTTTGCTGACCCACAAGGGGAAAAGATAAGCGGTGAAAGCTACTAAGTGATAACTCAAGTGATGCAGGAGGCATCTTCCCCAAAATCAGGTCAAGAATCCTTGTGGAGTGCAAAAGAGCAAGATGCTCATATATGACCAAGTCCTAGGAAAAATACTATTTAATAGTATGTCCATCAAGCAAGAAGGAGGTTGGAGATGGGTAGGGAATTGATCTGTTAATTCAAGAGATGATGCATTGATTAGATTTTGTCCTTGTGGTTCAACAAATAGGCTCAAGGGTTCTGGAGCAAGTAAAACTTGGTTGCTCTAGGAGTTGGTTGGGAGGAATGAAAACTTTAGTTATGTTTTCCCGACAATGGTGTCAGGTTCCCTATTCTATTTCTTATATGTTTAAGTAATGTTAAACTATAAATTGAGTATAGACATGAATCATCAATACAATTTTACATTAAATTATACTATGCATATGTTTCTAACCCTTTCCTATTTTCATGTTATGATTTGATATAAGATGTTGTTTATTAGTAAAAGAATCGTAGACTTATTTATCATAGTTATATGACAATTAATCTCTGTTTGGGATTCCATACCTGAATTAGAGTAGGATCTAATGTTAGCCTATCTATGAATCTGAACGAAGGTATTATAGATATGATTAAATACTTTAAAGTATGTTTGCACATTTTTTCCCTTAAAATATTTTAGATGTATTTACAACTAATCCCATAAGAGCCAAGGCTTTTGCATCCAGAGTTTATCTCTGTTTTCTAGACTATATTACCTTATAACATATTCCCAATTTAAAACTATGTTTCAATAATACCTATAGTTAAAAAACAATATTACAGAAGGAATTATTAAATAAACCACAAATCGAATAACCCCAGTAAAGAATTCCAATAGTTTATACAGTGAAATTAAAGTTGCAAACCATCACATAAATTATCCTAAGTATACAGAGTATAGCCGAAACGATTTTCATTGAAATAATCATTTAAATCACAGATCTAGATTGGCATTTTGTCACCACAATAATCAATTTTTATTTTACAAACAATCATTAAATGTCCAACTCACAGATCTGATTAATAAGTCAATCAACAAACAATCCGAGTCAAACTAAAGAGTAAATCTAACTCATTCATTAAACTTAACAAATAGTCTCCATTCACGGGTATCCACACCCCGTGATACATGGCTCTATCCAAAAGTTTAGTCAACACAATCGAATCTAAAAGGAGATTAACATTCGAATTCCATCAACAAGTTCCATCTGATAAACATTGTGTGGTTGTAAGCCCATTGAATGACATCTATCATTTAAAGAATCGACGACATGTACATCTGAATGGATGGCATAACAACGCATTAAAATAAGAGAGGTTGCAAATCCATTTCTACAATCTCGTAGAGACCCATAAGGGTTTAACAAAAAGACATTCCAACTTATCTTCGTAGTAGTAGAGAAAGCCCTATCCATATGTAGTCTGCGACCCAATGGGGAACCCATGTAACCTATTTATTAATTGAACCTCACCATTTAGCTGTCAGAGGACCCATTGGTGCAGACTGAGCACAACCACGCCAGGGAGTACATGCACATCAAACAACTAAGGAATGTTAGTATGCTTACTTAGTTAAGAATGCTTTGTTTGATTTAAATAGAGTGGAGCAATTTTTAATCACCTTTGGCAAAGAAGAATAAGGCCCTGCACAAGGTGAACCTCTCACCACTCTTTCTGGCTAGGATTACAACCTGCATTCCACATTAAACATGGTTTAAAATTTAAATTGTAACCTGTAACGATTTTTGTTTTTTTTAAAGGCATGATAGGGAGAAACCCTTACCTAGCCAAACGAAGCATGACATAAAGCTTGAGGCTATGAATCGTTTGAAGCTTCTCTAGCCACCTACACAGTAAAAGAAGAGAGTTAGAGTCTTCTTTTGATTTTTTGAATTGAACAGTCAAGGGAACCCTCAGTTTAAAGCTTACCTAAAACGAATGCAAATAGGGGCATGGATCGGCTCCTCCTAGTTACCTTTATTTTTCCTCTTCCTGCATAAACGACGGAGAAACCCCAAGTTAAATAATTTCTTAAGCTATTAATTTAAAAACAAAATCAAATGAATAATAACAAAATAAGAATGTGCTTATTACCTTGTTAAAGGCTTGGAAGGATCGAAGAGAGACTTATTCTTTTTCTAACTGGAAAAAACCAAAAAGGTCGAGGCCATACTGGAGACCATACCACTGATAAAAACCCTTAGGTAAACCTCAAAAACAAGTAATAAACTTTCATTAAAGGACTGTGAAAGGAACGAGAGGGAGACGGTTCCAACAACCATGAATGGTCGAGTTCTCTTTCAAGAACGGTTGCAAACCAAACTAATGTAAAAATAAAAACCCTGAGACAGAATAAAATCACACTTAAACCCTTGGAAAAACCCTTGCAGGAGACTATCACAAATGGAGGGATAAGATCCCTTTCAAACCACATTGCATGCTTTTACAACTTGCCATTTAATTCACTTGGTTGCGCTGTCAACTCGGAACCAGGGAAAAGTTATTTTTCTATAGTTCAAAACTTAATTGTATGAATTGGAAACCCTTGTACCGCCCTTCAAGTTTTAATTGCATGCCACTTTCCAACATATCAACCCCATGGCATATGTTTGCGGATAAGGTCATGATCATGGTGATCATTACCACCATAACCAAAACACTTAATCAAACCTTAAACCAGATCATGTGCTAGGGTTTCAAATACATTAAACATTTAATAAAAACTTTTATTATTACCCCTTGCCAACTTATAGTAAGAAGGTGGAGGTTAATCTAGGACTAAGCCATAGCTTTTTAGGCTTAGGTCTCTAGCAAACACAAACTTAAAATAATTACAAAAGCATTAAAAATTTCACCTTGGTGAGTTGCTACAAGGTCATCGTCGTCACCCGATTACAACGCCACATGTGGTTAACTTGTCCACATAAACATTAAGACAAATGCAATTATGTTACATGCATAATTACTCATGACAACAAATTTAAGACGCTGCAAATAAACAATTCTATGATACGACAACGTAAACGAAATAACAGAGTAAAAGAATTTTTTATTTATTTATGGATTTTATAGGTTTGTGGAATTACACATACAAAGCCATGTTATCGGTTTATATAAATGTCCAAAGCGTTATTTTATCTTTATTTGATGTAATCTTCTTTCAAATATAATTACTATTTAAACTCTCTTATTATTCTTTGTATTTTATATTCACTTAGACCAACAAATCTAAAACTTAAAGTAGTTTAAAAAATTATTAAATAATAATGATTACAAAATGACATATAAAATCCAAATTTTTATTATTTTAAGAACATCATACATATTTTTCTAAAGATGGAACACTGATCCAAGACCAATTGAATATATATATATATATAATTTTTTCTAAGGATGGAACAATTATCCAAGACCAAAATAATAGATCCTATTGTATTTATAGTTCAATAACTTTAGGGTAGGGTGTACACAAAGTTCCAGGAGAGATTTCTTGCTCTTACTTATACTGAAGGAGCAGATCATCCACTCCATCCGACGAGCTCCAGGTTTGAGTCCCGAAGGCACTCTTTCAAAAGTCAATGTACTAAGAAGGCAAAGGGGTCAATTGTACTCTATATATAATTTTGTTAAAAAACTTTTTTCATATTTTATTTTTTTACATGTAATAACATATTTTATAAATGTTTTAGTATTCAATAACTATTGAATTAGCACACCAATTAATTTGTGGCTGGAGAATATTGCAATAGAGAGCAAGTTAAGGACCATGAAATTATAAGTTATCCATGTGTCAACTACTGGTCCACCTACGAGTTATTCATTTATCAACCATCATTTACTCTTTATATTCTTATTTTCTCTCTCACATTCTTGTAGTTATCTACTATGAACGATTGAATCGGGTTAATTCATTTATTGACCATCATTTATTCTTTATATTCTTATTTTCTCTCTTGCATTCTTCTAGTTATCTACCATGAACAATTGGTTATCCATTCATCAACTACTATTTATCCATTCATCAACTACCCTTATTTTCTATATTCCTTTTTTAATAATTGTTTATTTTGAATTTGGAACGACTTCCATATAATCAATATGGACAAAATACTTGTCTCATCCTCATCCATCAATGAAAAAACATAGTTGTTAGTCCATCCAATAACTCTAAGATATTAACTCTCCACTGAAAAATTAAAAGAATTCTAAAAAACATTTGGAATTATATCTTTGACATTTGATAATTAATCTTGTTTTTAGATTAAACACAACTAAAATATTAAAATATTTAAAAGAAAATTTAAATGCTAATTTATTTTACATTATTGTATTTATAAATTTCACCATTTTTTCTTCCACCAATTTTTATTTTACTTGTTTATTACAAACTACTACTATTATTTATCCAGTGCATATTTTTTATAAAAGTATTATATCTTTGATATTTATATTTACACCGAGGGTGCTATTTAAGGGGCATGTTCTTCTTTGTCATATGTCGACAGCCTACGAGGAGCTTCCTCTTGTCTTTAATATTTTTAAAACCCTTTCCTATTTAGTATTTTTGTCACATTTATTCAGCCTAAATTATGTTAGCAGTGGATGAATAAAAGACACGAATCAAGGATTGCGGTGCCATCCCTCCTCCGGTGAAGCTTCTTAGGGACGGAAAGCAAGGATTGTGGTGCCAGCCCTCCTCCGATAAAGCTTCTCAAGGACGGAAATTAGGGATTGTGGCGTCATCCCTCCTCCGATAAGCTTCTCAAGGACGAAAATGTGATAAGAAGGATGCTTCTTCTGCGCTATTCAGTCTGTGCATATATACTCTAGGAAACATAAGCAAGAGCATGAGAATGAGAATACGAGTATCGAGAAAGTAATGGGGGATGAATCTCGCAATTCTGTTTGTTCTCTCGAGCCATGAGGAGGGAGTTAATGTAACACCCAGGTTTTTACCCCGTTGCATTAATGTATATGATGTAAATATTATATTGAATTATGACAACGAGCTCAAGGCCAAGGCCCTGTCAATGACTGATGTTGGTATATAGGAAATCATGGTTGATGCCTATGTTTTCTCTGCTAAGTCAAGCATGCTTGTAAACATCATGTAAATATGCAATATAATGAAAACCCATGACCAGTTATGTCAATGCAACGAATAATGAGATGGGGGCATGATTTTCCTAAGGATAAGGGGGTCAGAATGTTAACCTTGAACCTATTTGGGGAAAAGCCATATGTCATGGGGAGAACCTATCAGAACTATCAACTACCCTCTTTCTTGTCTTTTCTCCTCACCATTTATTCTGCCAAGAAGTGATTGAGGTAGTTATTGCTTTGAAAGGGAAGAGTATGCACAATTTCGAATGGGGCAGAGCACCCAGTCCTGGAGTGTCATGTTTTGTTTGCAGGGACGAGAAAACACCAGAATCGTATGTCAGTTTGACCCCTACATTCACGCCTGGTTCCTACTCTCACATTTTGAGAGTTGTGAGGGCATTCGGTGGGGGGATTCATTCATCTCATTCGATCATGGATTCATCACCTTCACTCCCTGGTCGTCGTGTAGAAGCGACAGAATAGCAGATCCTTTCCTTCTGTGTGTGTATCCTTCGCGTTCTGCGAATATGTTTATCCTGGACATTGTGGTAATTGATGTGTTGCAGCCTTATCCTAGACTACAGAGCGTATGAGACCCTGCTACTCGTGTTCATAGTAACCCTGTAATGTAGAGCCTCCCTGTGGTTGTTGTGTTGTGAAACCTAGTGCAGGTCTGACTGTGTGCGAAACTTAAGAATGGGAGAGATGTAGAATGTGCTTGATAAACCTGGTGTGGAACCTCACAGTGAGATAAGAGTGGCTAGTGAACCTGCCATGCACATTCTGAAGAGAACTGAAAGGGAAGGTGTAGCCTGAGGGACTGTGGAGCAGATAAGGGGACATTTCTTTGTGTTGGGTGTGTAGGCAAAGGGGGATCTAGGCCAGATAGATCTTGTGAAGGTGTCCTTAGCTCTATCGATGAGCTCACTAGATTAGCAGTTCTTCCTTCCCATTTCCTTAGAATCCTGATAAACCCAACTCGAAAGATGGCTTGGATGGTAGCCTATTAAACCCATATGTTGGCTTGGCTGTGTTTGTTGCACCTCACCTGGTAAGTAACCTTTGGCTGGACAGTCTGATAAACCCAACTGCTAATGCTGGCTTGGCTAGGTAGCCTAATAAACCCAGCAGTGAGATGGCTTGACTGTGAACAGTTTGATAAACCTGTCTGTTGGCTTGACTGGTCCTTAAGGGTGAATGTTGGATTAACTGTGAACAATATGTGAAACCCAACTATGAGATGGCTTGGCAGAGTGGCCTGTGGAACCCATCTGTTGGGATGTTTTCCCATACATCCTGATAAACCCAGCTGTGTTGGCTTGGCTGAGTGTTATTGCACCCTAGCTATGTGTGAATCTGCTAGTGTTCCCTTATTCCTTGAGGAAATCATGCCCAGCTCGGGGTGACAGTGTTGTTGAGAGACTAAGGAGCACACTCACCTATGGTTGGGAGGGACATTGCAGCAACATAGCTGGTTGTGGGGCAAGTTTTGTTTAAAGATAAGTTATCTTCCCTATGTTATTATGTTGTTCTCTGTAACTGTAATGCTTGCATTGTATTTGCTTGATGGAATGTGATGAACATGTTCTCATGTTGAGTTATGCACTGTTCCTTGAATAACTGTAATTATAGGCATTTATGTGTGTTTTTCCTTCAATGCATTTTACTAAGTTGCAGGGTAAATTGGCCAATTTGGTAATGGCCTAGATGATCATATCGATCCAAGAATTCAGCTGAGAAGTTGAGTTTTCTGCTAGAAATCCTCATTTGCATAGTTTGCGGGATGCAGAATGCGGAATGTCGTGTCATAGATTTTGGGTTCCGCGGACTTTCTTTCTGCAACTTGCGGGATGCGAGATGCGGGATCGCAGTGTTGCGATTTCCATATTTCCAATCCCGCAAGTTAAGTTTCCGCACCGTCGATCTTTGCGGGATGATTCTCTGTCGTTGATCTGTTTCCGATGCGGGATGCAGGATGCGGGCTACAAGAAGCGAGATCGAGATTTTGTGTAACTTTCGACCCCGCATCTCGGTCTTTCCACACCGTTGATTTTTGTGGGAGAATTCTGAACCGTTGGTTTAGATCTAGACTGTGGGATTATTGACGATCATTTATTTTGTCGTGTTTTCTCTCTGCCATCCGATCTCCTCTGAGATATTTCCTTGCAGATGGTTGAACCGATCTATGGAAGTTTGGAGGGAGCATGATAGTGTTGGAATTGTTCGAGATGTGGTTCACGGCCATGCCCTATGTGTCGATGAACAGTGAAGGTTCTCGGTGAAAATTTTAATTCCTCATATTGATGGGGTATGGGTATGTGACAGCATGGTATCAGAGCTATCAATTGCAGCGTTGGGCCTAGATGGGCCGAGAACCAGTCAAGGACACCTCTAATGTCAACTTGTAGTACACTACAATGTGGTATCTAAGCTGTCAGTTAGAACATTGGGCCTAGATAGGTCAGGTGACAGTAAGTAAATGGTTTTGATTTTGAATTACTGTGTGTCTAACAAATGGTGCTGATAACACATTTGCAGAGTCATAGTATATTTTGGAAAAGTAAGTGGTGGTTCAGTCATGAGAACCCATGATGGATATGATGCTTGGGACTCCTACGAGCGTGCGCGAGATGCCATGGGGGAAAATTTCCGAGCTGGAAATGATGACATTGATTCTAATGGAAGGAGATTCCAAGAGACACCAGTAGATATTGCAGCCACTATGAGAAGCTTGATTAAGGCCCAGGAAGATCAGTATCAGTTGAATGCTGCTATGTTGCAGAGTTTGACAGACTTGCAAAGAAAGATAGACTCTAGGAAGGGTACAGTGAAACCTGAAGGCAATAAGAGTAGTACCCGAAGAAGAAGAAGGACTTCTAGTAAGTCGTCTGACTCAGAGGACTCCAGTGGGGATTCAAGCTCTTCTTCTTGCAAAGGGAAGAGAAACAGGCCCCATAGGGATCGCTCTCGGGATGAATTTAAGAAGGCTAAACCTCCTACGTTTAATGGCGAGGTAAAGACTGGACAAGAAGCTGAAGCTTGGCTTCTTGGGATAAAGAAGTACTTCCAAGTTCAGGATTATTCGGGGAACATGAAGGCAAGCGTTGCCATATTTAGTTTGAATGGAAGGGCATCCATTTGGTGGGAGCACTTCAAGCAAGTTAGGAAGATCAGTGAAAGGAAACTTAAATGGAAACAATTCCAGAAGTATTTCAAGCAGAAATATCTCTCTGACAGATACTATGATGAAAAGATCAAAGAATTCCATGACCTGAGATTAGGATAGCAGACCATGGAAGAATATGCGAGCAAGTTCCTAGAACTGCTGAGGTATGTCAAGTACATCAAAGATGAGAAGGTGAAGATTCATCGTTTCTTAAGTGGATTGCCTCAGTCTTACAAAGACTAAATTGAGTTTTATGAACCTAGAACCCTTGAAGAAGCAATTAGGAAGGCTAAGTATTGCTATGAGCCAAGCAAAGTAAAACCGGATTACCATAAGACATGGAAAGACATGAAGAATGAAAATTTTGACCAAAGGAAGAAAGGGTTCAAACCTTCTAGCTTCAGGAATCAGTAGAAGTAGCCATCACAAGCTGAGAACCATCTAGCTAGAGTAATGGGAGAGAAACCAAGATATCCACAGCAGAATAGATAACCACTCCAATGTTGGAGATATGGAGGACCCCACATGCGCAGGAATCGCCCACTCAAGAATGAGAGTGCAAGGCTAGCTTACAACATTCAAGAAGAAGAAACAGTGGGTCAAGTGGCAAGGGTCGTTCCTAGGATTTATGTAGCACTGGAGGATCGCCAGGAAGACCACTAGTCCACTATGGTTGAAGTTGCAGGTAAGATTGTTGATCAACATGTTTCTATCTTTATTGACCCTGGTTCTACTCACAATTACATTACTCCTAGAGTAGTGGAGATTTGTGCCTTTAAGAAAGTAAAGCATAACAAATCTTGGTTAGTTCAGTTAGCCACTGGAACTAAGAGAAAGGTGAGTGAAGTGATAGAGAAATGTTCATTGAGTATGAATGGATTAGTCACTTGTGTAGATCTGAATGTTCTACCTCTTGGTTCCTATGATGTCCTCATTGGAATGGATTGGTTAGAAGCTCACAAAGTAAAGCTTAACTGTTATAATAAGGATTTTAAGTTCTTGGATGAAGAAGGCAACTCAAGGGTTGTAAAGGGCATTCCAAAGGTGATTTCTGTAAGGTAGGCCTCAACAATGTAGTTGAAGAAGTTCTGTAGGAAAGGTTTCCAATTGTATGCAGCTCATATTTTGGAAGAAGCAGAGAGTGAAACTTCTAGGTTGGAGGAATTTCATGTGTTGCAGGAATTCAGGGATGTGTTTCCTGATGAGATTCCAGGGCTTCCTCCAAAGAGAGACATTGATTTCACAATTGAACTTGTGCCAGGAGTAGCACCAGTGTCCAAGACACCCTACAGAATGAGCACACCAGAAATGTTAGAGCTGAAGATGCAGTTGCAATAATTGTTGGAGAAGAAGTATATCAGACCCAGTGTGTCTCCGTGGGCAGCACCGGTTCTGTTTGTAAAGAAGAAGGATGGTACACTCAGGTTGTGTATCGATCACAGACAGCTAAACAAAGTCACAGTAAAGAATAAATACCCTTTTCCTAGGATTGATGACCTCTTTGATCAAATGAGAGGAGAAAAGGTATTTTCCAAGATTGACTTGAGGTTGGGGTACCATTAGGTGAGAATCAAGGATAAAAAATTCATAAGATAGCCTTCAGAACAAGGTATGGACATTATGAGTTTGTAGTGGTACCATTTGGTCTCACAACTGCACCAGCTACATTTATGTGCCTTATGAACAATGTCTTCAGCAGGTATTTGGACAAGTTTGTTCTTGTTTTCCTTGATGACATTCTTGTTTATTCCAATATTGGGAAAGAGCATGAAGAGCATTTGAGATTGACATTGCAATTGCTCAGGGAGCATCAACTGTATGCAAAGCTAATAAAGTGTGACTTCTATAGAGATAGAATTCAGTGTTTGGGACACATTATCTTCAAGGAGGGTATATTTGTGGACCCTGAAAATATTGAAGCCATTATGAATTGGCCTACTCCAAGAAGTGTGACAAATGTGAGATCTTTTATGGGACTTGCAGGATATTACAGGAGATTCATTGATGGATTCTCCAAAGTTGCACATATCGTCACTTCTTTGCAAAAGAAGGGGATAAAGTTTGAATGGACCTCGAGGTGTGAAGAAAGCTTCCAGCAGTTGAAGAATATTCTCACCAGTGCACCAGTATTGAAGGTTGCAGACCCAAAGAAATATTTTGTGGTGTGTACCGATGCATGTGGTCAAGGGCTTGGAGGAGTCCTTATACAAGACAACCACGTTGTATGCTATGAGTCAAGAAAGTTGAAGGAACATGAGAAGAACTATGCTACTCATGACCTAGATCTTGCAGCCATAGTACATGTTCTCAAGATGTGGAGGCATTACTTGATGGGCAGAGGATTTGAGCTGAGGACATACCATTGTGGTATGAAGTATTTGTTCGATCAGCCTACTCTAAATGCTAGGCAAGCTAGGTGGCTGGAGTTTTTATGTGATTTTGATTTTGAAATCAAACACATAAAAGGAAAAGAGAATAAGGTAGTTGATGCACTCAGTAGGAAGGTGCAGGAAATGCACGTGGCATCTCTTAGTACTTGCCACTCAAATTTGAGGCAGCATATTGTTAATCATACTGCTAGAGATGAAATGTATGTGCATACTAAGGACAAATTGCAATAGCAAAGTCTTGAGAAGAGGTATGAGGGATATAAGTTGGAATGAGATGGACTTCTTACTTATAAGAACAGAGTCTACATTCCAAATGTAGCAGATTTGAGGAGAGTTGTTATGGATGAGATCCATCAAGCTCCATATTTTGGTCACCCATGATATCAGAAGACAATTGCTATAGCCAGAAAGCAGTACTTTTGGCCAAGGATGAAAAAGGACATAGCTGAATACATTTCCAGGTGCATGAAATGTCAGCAGGTAAAGGTTGAGCATCAACACCCTGCAGGTTTGTTGCAGCCTTTTCCAGTTCCAGAATGGAAATGGGAAGTTATTTCCATGGATTTTATTATAGGACTGCCAATGACCTGGAGGCAACATGATTCCATCATGGTCGTGGTGGACAAGTTGACAAAGGCATCACATTTTATACCAGTGAAGTCCATGCATAAGACTAATGACATTGCAAAGATCTTCATGAGGGAGATTTTCAAATTGCATGGATTTCCTAAGGCAATAGTCTCTGACGAAGATGTTAAGTTCACTTCCAATTTTTGGAAGGGGTTGTTTGCGGATTTGGGTACAAAGCTGAACTTCAACATTGCTTACCATCCTCAGACTGATGGTCAGATAGAGAGAGTAAATCAAGTGCTTGAAGACATGCTTCGCATGTATGTGTTGGACAAACCAACCAAGTGGGAAGATTATTTACACTTGGTAGAATTTGCCTATAATAATAGACAACAAACATCCTTGGGAATGAGTCCGTATGAATCCTTGTATGGCAGAAGGTGTAGGACATCAGTGACTTGGGATAATCCAATGAACAGGGTTGTGCTTGGTCCAGAATTGCTCAAGGAGATGGAGAAAAAGGTTGTAAAGATCAGGCAGAATCTGAAAGTAGCTCAGGACAGGAAAAAAAGCTATGATGATAAGCATAGGGTGAACATAGAGTTCAGTGTTGGGAATCATGTTTACCTTAGAGTGAGGGCAAAGAAGAGTTCCTTGAAGCTGGGTAGTTGTGCCAAGTTTTCCCCTAGATATTGTGGGTCATTTGAAGTGATTGAAAGAATAGGGCCAGTTGCATATAGACTTGCATTGCCTTCAAGCACTAGAGCTCATAATGTTTTTCATGTTTCTTTGCTTAAGAAGTATATACATGACCCTAACCACGTGATAATTTGGGATGTGATTCAGGTGGATCCCGAGGGAGAGTTCCGAATCAAGCCAATGTGCATCCTCGATAGGACGGTCACCATGCTTCGGAATTGAGCCATAGGGCAGGTAAAGGTGCAATGGGAGCACTACGGTCTTAAAGAGGCTACATGGGAGCTGGAATGATCCCATGCGATTGGCACATCCATTTTTGTTCAAGTCTATGGAACACTGAGGCGATGTCAGTGTAGAATTTTGTTCAAATTTTGTAAGCACTGAGGATAGTGCTATTGAAGGGGGAGGGGAATGTAATGCCCCAGTTTTGACCCTGTTGCATTAATGTATATGATGTAAATATTATATCGAATCATGAAAAGGAGCTCAAGGCCAAGGCCCTTTCATTGATTGATGTTGGTATATATGCGATCATGGTTGATGCCTATGGTTTTTGTGCTAAGTCAAGCACGCTTGTAAACATCATGTAAATATGCAATATAATGAAAACCCACGGCTAACTATGTCAATGCAATGAATAATGAGATGTGGGCATGATTTTGCTAAGGATAAGGGGGTGGGAATGTTAACCTTGAACCTGTTTGGGGAAAAGCCATGTGTCATAGGGAGAACCCATCAGAACTGTCAACTACCCTCTTTCTTGTCTTTTCTCCTTAGCATTTATTCTGTCAGGAAGTGGTTGAGGTAGTTATTGCTTGGAAGGGGAAGAGTATGGGAAATTTCGAATGGGGCAGAGCACCCAGTCCTGGAGTGTCGTGTTTTGCTTCCAAGGACAAGAAAACACCAGAACCGTATGTCAGTTTAACCCCTGCATTCACGCCTGGTTCCTACTCTCACATTTTGAGAGCTGCGAGGGCATTTGGTGGGGGGTTTCATTCATCTCATTCGATCATGGATTCATCACCTTCACTCCCCGGTCGTAGTGTAGAAGCGGGAGAATAGCAGAGCCTTTCCTTCTGTGTATGTATCCTTCACGTTCTGTGAGTATGTTTATCCTGGACATTGTGGTAATTGCTGTGTTGCAGCGTTATCCTAGACTACAGAGCCTATGAGACCCTGATACTCGTGTTTAGAGTAAGCCTATGATGTAGAGTCTCCATGTGGTTGTTGTGTTGTGAAACCTGGTTCGGGTCTAACTGTGTGCAAGACTTTGGAATGGGAGATACATAGAATGTGCTTGATAAGCCTGGTGTGGAACCTCACAGTGAGATAAGAGTGGCTAGTGAACCTGCCATGCACATCCTGAAGAGTGCTGGAAGGGAAGGTGTAGCCTGAGGGACTATGGAGCAGAGAAGGGGACACTTCCTTATGTTGGGTGTGTAGGAAGAGGGGGATCCAGGCCAGATAGATCTTGTGAAGGTGTCCTTAGCTCTGTCGATGAGCTCACTAGCTTAGCAGTTCATCATGCCCATTTCCTTAGAAGCCTGATAAACCCAACTGGAAAGATGGCTTGGATGGTAGCCTGTTAAACCCATCTGTTGGCTTGGCTATGTCTGTTGCACCTAACCTGGTAAGTAACCTTTGGCTAGACAATCTGATAAACCCAACTCCTAATGTTGGCTTTGCTAGGTAGCCTGATAAACCCAACAGTGAGATGGCTTGACTGTGAATAGTCTGATAAACCCATATGTTGGCTTGATTGGTCCTTAAGGGTGAATGTTGGCTTGATTGTGAACAGTCTGTGAAACCCAACTATGAGATGGCTTGGCATAGTGGCCTATGAAACCCATCTGTTTGGATGTTTTCCCATACATCTTGATAAACCCAACTGTGTTGGCTTGGATGAGTGTTATTGCACCCTGGCTATGTGTGAGTCTGCTAGTGTTCCCTTATTCCTTGAGGAAATAATGCCCAACTCGGGGTGGCAGTGTTGCTGAGAGACTAAGGAGCACACTGGCCTATGGTTGGGAGGAACGTTGCAGTGACATAGCTGGTTGCGGGGTAAGTTCTGTTTAAAGATAAGTGCTCTTGCCTATGTTATTATGTTGTTCTCTGTAACTGTAATGCTTGCATTGTATTTGGTTGATAGAATGTGATGAACATGTTGTTATGTTGAGTTATGCACTGTTCCCTGAATAACTGCAATTATAGGCATCTATGTATGTTTTTCCTTCAATGCATTTTACTAAGTTGCAGGGTAAATTGGCCAGTTTGGTAATGGCTTGGATGATCAGATCGATCCAAGAATTCAGCTGAGAAGTTGAGTTTTCTGCTAGAAATCCTCATTTGCACAGTTTGCGGGATCAAGGATTTTGCAGGATGCAGAATGCAGAACGTCGTTTCGCAGATTTTGGGTTCCGCAATTTTCTTTCCACAACTTGTGGGATGCAGGATGCAAGATCGCGGTGTTGCGATTTCCATATTTCCAATCCCGCAAGTTAAGTTTCTACACTGTCGACCTTCGCGGGATGATTCTCTGTCGTTGATCTATTTCAATGTGGGATGCAGGAAGCGAGATCGATATATTGTGTAACTTCTGACCCCGCATCTCAGGCTTTCCGTATCATTGATTTTTGCGGGAGAATTATGAACCGTTGGTTTAGATCTGGTCTATGGGATTGTTTACGATTGTTGATTTCGTCGCGTTTTCTCTTCGCCGTCTGATCTCCTCTGAGATATTTCCTTGCAGATGGTTGAACTGATCTATGGAAGTCTGGAGGGAGTGTGAGAGTGATGGAATTGTCGAGATGTGGTTCACGACCATGCCCTGTGTTTTGATGAACAGTGAAGGTTCTCGGTGAAAATTTTAATTCTGCATATTGATGGGGTATGGGTACGTGACAGTTAAGGCCACTGTGGACGCCGAAGTGTTGTCTTTATTGATGGAATATATCAAAGCTAAAGGGTTCCCTGACAACAAAGAACGCCTTGGCCTTGGTTATGCTGTTCACGCTTGGACTTAGTTAGTTTGTTCACGCTTATGTACAAACGATCCAAGATGCTTGAAGGAAGTGAAAAACAATGGCATCGATGAAGGATACATGCAACGCTGATGGCAACAACACTACACCCACAACCATTCCAAACATTGGCAGTATAATTGTCTAGACCAAATTTCGAGAGCCGCATACGCGTAAACACATTAGAGGCGATTAGAAACATGGTGTTGATTAATGTTTTCATATTTATTGCCATCACTCGAGGGGCAGGACTTGGTATCCTTGGAGCTCAACGCTCCTTGTTCTTTAAGATTTGTTGCTCTTATAATGAAACGACCTTGCATTTTCATTTAAGTTGATTTCAACACAGTTCATACGCCCAATTTTAGTGCAAAGAATATGAAACAAACTCTGGTTTGATTTTTCATTGTATTTTCTTTCTGCAGAAGTTTTCCATTGGTTTTATAATTTATGGTTTTTTCATGTTCAAAAAATATACAAAACCAAAACAATCATTAGAGGAAATTTCAACTCAAAATGGGCCTCCTAAGGAAAATTAATAAAATAATAGTTAAAATAATAAAATAATATTTTTAATTTTGGAGGAAGAAAAGAAGAAACATTTTTTTCGGGTATTTCTTGTTTTTGGGGTAGCGAGGCCTGTCAAAAGTATGTCGAGTGGGTACTCGTTGGATGCATAATTAAATTCTGCATCCAACGAGCTCTCCCAAACGAAATTTGAGTAAAAACACAAGGAGATATGTCGAAAATACGAACAAAAAAAGTAGTTTTTTTATGATACCTATCCCCAAATTTATATTAAAAAATTGTTTAAGAGGTGCTCCCTTTTTGAATTTTAAAGCATTTTGATTGGCTAATACATGATGACATGGAATTTGCATTATGTTTGGAAGGCCCATTTTAAATTGAAATTTCCTTTAATGCATTGCCTATAACATCGAACTGATCATGACTTGTTGCTTCATGTTTGAATGCTCCATCATATAATTGGTTTGAATGCTAATAAACACAACAACATGTCTATTGGCACTATCCAACCGCCTGATTTCCCAGATCTAATTTTATCTATCATTCCACCCTTTATTAGAATATGGTTTGGAGTTTTAGCAGTAGATTGAAAGCAAGAGGATTCAAACTAAGGGGTCATTATCTTTTAAAAGAAGTACCTTTTGGGTAGTCTATGCTCCATACAAAATGCCTACCTGAGACTTTCCCTCGGTCCTGATGTAAGTTTAGAGTTTATCTATATTTGTGATATTGTGCTATGAAATTTTTGATACTATGCCGTGTTGCGATATTTGTGATAATGGTTATTCTCGGATGAGCAGGTGAGCCAACTTAAACTAATTAGTAATTATATTTCCTCCTCTATGGAAATATGAGATTCACAACGGCTTTGGACCTGCAAATGGAAAAACATAATACGACACTGGCATTAACAATAACAACATAATATTAAAAATATTACAATGACAACTAAGAGAAATGGATTTTCCTTACATTCCTCTACCTCCAACCAAAACGACCTCACATTATAACCAACAATTATATCACTCTTTTAATTACTAAATTCACAGTACAATGTAGAAAACTCTCGCACTACTAGATTTTGACAGGAAAAATTTATAGTAGAATGCATAAAAACAATAAATTTATCAAATATTTATTGTTACAGTGTTAAACAAAGGATGAAATATTTTTAAAACTTCTACCTTGTTCGCCCTGACCTCAATAACAAAATAAACTACAATTGGACATTTGAGGCAAAATGAGAATTCAACATGATAGAGAATGCTTGTATCATATTCCTTCTAATATCTTAAAATAAATGGAACACCTTTCTAGATTATGAATCGTTTACCAAATGATAATATTGTCTCAAGACTTTGCCTATTATCTCAATACTATACATGATGTTCTGTGCAATGCTAATATTGTCTCAAGACTTTTCCTATTGTCTCAATACTCTACATGTTGTTTTGTGCAGTGAATACAATCGTGACAACCACTGTATGGGACGAGTTCGAGCCTTGAGTCCTTTGGGGTTAGGCCTTATGCGAGGATGGCCGACGGTTTACCACCTTTACCATCCACTAACTGGAAATGAAAATTGCCATGTCCTCGTCCGCTTTCAATAATTATTTTCCTCTAGTATGTTGTTGGACCATCTACCACTGTCAAACCCCAAGAATAAAAAACAACCATCGTCTTATTCTTATTTTGTATGCAATACTCTGTGCATGTTAGTAACGTTGGCAGGTTCAGGGTAACTGGTGCAACTTGCAAGCTCTATCTTTTAACATTGACAGGTGCGGTGATCGAAGCTCCTGACAACCCATTTAACATTGACAGGTGCGTTGATCGAAATTCCTGACAACCCATTTGCAGAGGGATGTATTTATGTCATGGACTTGAATTAGGATGATGGGAAGGATTTCCACTTAGCGTTTACATGGAGTACACTTCCTCCAGATCGCACTTTGGTAATTGTGCACGGAAGTTTGCAAAAACTAAATCCACTTGACATTGTGATATGACAGAGACATTGAAGTTTCCGTGGCCCTGGACTTACTTTATAGAGAAATTACAGATGCATTGGGGAGCTAAACGATTTACGTATGGAAGATATGTTTTTCCAAATCATAGTAGTCACCCTGCCATTGAATTCTTCAAAGCAGTGTTTGGAAAAATTACGCTGTGATAATTTACAAAAATTCTTCCTAATATCGGGCCAATTGTAGAATGGCCTCAAACTTTATCATCTGGCCTTAACATTCTGGTCTTTTTCACAACAACCTTATCTTCAACCTTAGTCGCACAGTAAAGTACATATAAAACATTAAGTCTCCGGTTTATCTTAATGATATTGATAAAAATCGATGCATATGTTCCAACTTGGCGTTCCCCATGCCATTAACACATATGTTTCAGCTTGGCATTCCATCTTCCATTAACGCATTCGATGGAAATCTTTCAAGTTTATTGTTGGGTGATATCAAAGAAATACATAACTCTACGTCATCTTATTTGCAGTCTGTGCTCCGCGTGGATTCAATTTTAACTAATCTTTGACCAATTTGAATGTGATATCTAACTAAAAATGCTTACCATTAATGCATGGCGATGATTACTCGGTCCATATTTTATGCATAGGACAAAAATAGTGGAGAGAGGATGAAATTTAACAACTGCGCTATTTGTATTCTATTTCAATTTCATGCAATCATGCAAAGATATTGTATTGTAAATATTCATAGTTTTCATGAGAGTATAGTTGAAATAAGATGTGAAATTATGTGGTGTTCTGTGAAAAAAAGATTGTCTTATTATTATACAATACATACGGAATCGTTTTTATATCTATTAGCAACAACTATATTATTAAGATTAATGTGTTTGAAATATGGCGAGAGGTATATATTTGACATATTGATAATGTTTGTTTTACTAAACAATGTGTCAATTACTTGTATCTAATAGTTAAGTTAATATAACAACCACTTAATTTATGGGTGTTAAGCTCATAGTTAAAGTTAGACTTATAGTTGTATCATCATTGGAGTTAAGCTAATAGTTGTATCTAATAGTTAATTTAAAAGTTAATATAAATCTTAGACTAAGCCTTATGCACATTAAGTGACTCCCAACTGCCAGATGGAGTTCAAGTGTCACATAAGCTACACATTACCTAAGTGATTGTTCTTGGTGCATGGTTTCACTGCAATCAAGGTCAACTTCTCATGCTAAGAGATGGAGTTCATCTAAATTTAATTTAATAGTTGTATCACTATTGGAATAATATAGTAATAATCTAATAGTTATCCAATATAACCGTGATTAGAGTTGAAGTTAAGCTAATAGTTGTAAAATCATTGGAGTTAAGTTAATAGTTGCATTTAATAGTTGATCTAATATTTATCCAATATAACCATGATTAGAGTTAAAGTTAAAATAATAATTGTAGAATCATTGGAGTTAAACAGCAAGCTAATAGTTGTATCTAATAGTTAATTTAAAAGTTAATATATTGGCAATTGCAATTCAACTAAAAGTCATGATTGGATTTGAATTTAAGCTAATAGTTGTATCATCAATGTATTTAAGCTAATAATTGAATAGTTGTATCTAATAATTGAAGTTTGATTTTTTTCAACTATCACATATTGTACTTATCGGATGTTAACTAAGCTTTTTTTTTTTTTTTTGAAATTGTTAGTTATGAGTTAGACTAACCTCCTTTAAAAAGAATAGAAAACCTAACTATATCTATATGGAAAACCTAAACTTGTAATACTAAAAGTTTATGGAAAACCTAAATATGTAATACTAACTATATATTAGCTAGAGGCCCAACTATGAGATGCAAGAGTTAATTAGGAGTTTATTACGAGTTCGACTTTTACATGACTGCACATTAGCTAGACTCCTAGATGCCAAATGCATTTGAACTAAGCCTTAAGTGAATAGAGTTGAAGTTAAGCTAATAGTTGTAGAATCATTGGAGTTGACCTAATAGTTAAGCTAATAGTTATCCAATATAACTGTGATTAGAGTTAAAGTTAAGACAATAGTTCTAGAATCATTGGAGTTAAGCTAATAGTTGTATCTAATAATCGATGGAGTTAATCTCATATTTGTATCTAATAATCGATAGTTAAAGATTAATTTTAATTTTTACAACTATCACTAACTATACTTATCACATGGTAATTAAGCTTTTTTATTTTATTTTTTTGAAATTATTAATTATTAATTTTGGTCGACTCCCATAAAATCAATCTGAATAGTAAACTTGTCTCATTCTCATTTAATCTTGGACGACACCCATATAATCAATCTAGACAGTACACTTGTGCCATTCTCATCGGTGGATGAAAAAACATAGATGGTAGTCCACCCCAAAATTCTAAGATATATGTGTCTATCGACGTAATTACCATAATGTGAATGAGATGACCACAACATTTTTAACTGTTGCATGTATACTTGGATCTTTTTACATATTGTAATTTATTTACAAGCTTGGAGATGAGTTAAAATTACCTTCATTAGAGAGAATTTGAGGTCAAAAATGGGCCTCAAAAGGACCAAAATGTACTATAAAAATCAACCAATTACATTTTAGTAGATAACATCATCCCCCATGGTTGAGGTGGCATTGCATGAGTTAAGAATGCTTATTTGTCACATTTTCTATGGTGGTTGAAAACCCATAGTTAACCAAAGTAGTGGTACAAGTACTTTTAAGTCATAAAGTGAAGTACTCACAATAAAAGTCATTTCACACTTTCTCATAAAATAATATTATTGTTATTTTCAAGTAAAGTACTCACAATTCACTTTCTCATAAAATAATATTATTGTCATTTTCAACTAAAGTACTCATAATTCATAAAAATGTCTTTTCACATTTTTTTATAAAATAATATATTGTCACTTTTATGTTTTTTAATTTTAAATTATATATTCATTCAATTGTATTTAATATCATAATGTCAAACTAATATATATTAAATCTTGTACCTTTAAAATAAATTAAATTCATGAATGATATTTATATGAAAAAAATATGTTAATTATGCATATAAATTAAATTCATTTTTGTTTAATTTTATTTACAAGTTCAATACAAATAAATGCTAAAGGACAATAATTTTTGGGGAATTTACAATGAATCTTAGTCACATCATTGTAGAGTTATTTTATTAATTTTATATATTGTCAATTTAGAAAAGTAACTCAACCATGGTTATTTATATTGTGCATAAAAAGTAGTGTAGGAGATGAGTTGTCATATATACCTACTCCATAAAACCTCTAACTCATAATATTTTAATATATTTTATATTTTTGTAGTACATCTCTTAGGAGGCCCATTTTTGACCTCAAATTCTCTCTAATAGATATGCGAGGATCATGTTAGAGTAGTAGAAAAGTATTAGAGGATGAGGTTTATATTTGTCAATTCTATACAACATAGAGGTGAATGGGCTAACATAGAGGTGAATGGGCTACACAATATTAGATGGAAAAAGTGTGAGATTAACATAGAGGTGAATGGGCTACACAATATTAGATGGAAAAAGTGTGAGATTTTAAGTTAGTTGATTCGGACAATTCAAAATGCTTTCACAGATTTACACTATTCCTGAATTCCTTGTTTCACATTACAAGAGCCCACTATTATCTTTTAAAAATTTAACTTTAATTTCTTTAGAATAATAAATGATTCCAAGGAATCCTAAACAACTTGCATTTTGTCCATCTGTTGATCATAAAAGTCTATTACATCTTATTATTATAAAACTATTGCTGCTACTACTTTGAATCATTAATTAATTTATTAAAAAACTATTAACATTATCGACATGTGTTTTAAATTTTTTAAATATTAAATGTTGCCTAACAATCCTAAACAACTTGCATTTTGTCTATCTATTTATCATTAAATTCTATTACATCTTATTATTATAAAACCTAGATGCTATACTTTGAATCATTAATTAATTATTAATTTACATATGTGTTGTTTTTTATTTTGCAGATCAAAGGAGCATAAGGAAAGAAAACGACAAAAGAAACAAATAGTTAAACATCATGTTTTAATTAATAATAATAATGATCTATTTTTAAGGTCACCGCCAAGCGAGACACCAAATTGGTGTATGAGACCCCCTTGTTTGTGGGACAAGGGACCCCCCTTTGCCTAGTGATTTAACTGCTAAAGTCTACAGAGGTGTACATACACTACCCCCCTCTGGATTTGAACCCATGACCTCCTAAGAGGAAACACATGCTCTTAACCATTAGGCCCACTCATGATGTAGCTATATACATATACAAGCATTTTTGTATGCTATGTATATATATTAATAGTTTTGACAAAACCACTGCTCAACTTTATGATTATTTCTTTATCAAAATGTATATAACATTTTTTTGATCTACTAACAAGTTCAATTTGAAGTTTTTCTTTACATATTTACAAAATACTATGCATTATAAATCTTACGGCAGGGCCATAGCCACGATGTGGCACTGGTTTCAATGGTTTTAGACGTAATGCCTATTAGTCCATCCTTAGTCCATCTTAAATTTAATTAATTTTGATGATGTGGAACCAAAATAAACATTTAATAATAATGTTGCCTAATCCAATCACATGAAACTACAATCAATAGTCATCAATTAATTTTGTTGTTAACTATTTAAATTTTCTAAACCTACAATCACTTAATGTTTGGGAATTCATACCATTACATAATCCATTCAAATGAATAACAGATTTTATCACTCAATGTTTGGTATCCATACCATTACATAATCCATTCAAATAAAAAACATATTTAACAAGCAAGAGATCGTAGTAAGTAGTGAACTTCGTGAAAGCAACTAATGGTAATTAATTAGAGTTTTCAAGAAGTGAAATGGTGGAAAACGAACTAGAAAATAAATCCATTTTTTAATCTTCAATCTTTTTTATTTTAATAAATTATGTATTAATTTTCAAAATATTTATCTTCAAATATCTATTAATTTCTACTTGCTCTTGCTTGAATTGGTTTATAATAGTCTGTGTCGTTGCAAGCAAATATATATATATTCAAGTGTTGTGCAAACTAAAGACAATTATTTTTATGCATTTTCACACTGCTCCTTACTTTTTTTATCAGAGCGATTAGCCTCACGCCATAAAGCCCTATCACTTGCATTGACTTTTGCTAGATCTCCTAAATTCTCTCAATGCAGTGTTGTCTTCATGATGATGAGATATGTTCCAAATGTTTCAATTTATTACTTCTAATAGACTCTTAACCAATAGTGAAGAGCCAAAAAATTATGCTTGAGGTTCCATTTCCGTCAAATATCGTCAACCGCTTCCGATTTCTGTCAAATTTCGTCAAATGCTTCCAATTAGTAACCACTACTCCCAAGCATTTTCAATCAAGGACAACATATCTTTACAACTATGGCAAATATCTGTAAATGCATCCAAATACCTCAAAATTTCAATGTAATTGGATGTGCATCAAAATCATAAGGATGCAATGACATTCAACCGCTTCCTTTTCCCATAAAGTAAGCACTTCACAGTAATTGTATACACACCTGGATTTTCCCTCCTAAGTTACTAGCCTATGTTGTCATGGCATTTGATAATTACATTAGGCCT
The DNA here is from genome assembly GCA_001517045.1 of Pseudotsuga menziesii. Taxonomy (NCBI): domain Eukaryota; kingdom Viridiplantae; phylum Streptophyta; class Pinopsida; order Pinales; family Pinaceae; genus Pseudotsuga; species Pseudotsuga menziesii. The sequence continues at coordinate 112,387 of LPNX010828327.1, forward strand.
CCATGGGACTAATCTAAACCAAATCATATACCAATTCCACTCATAAATCGAAGTAACAAGAAACAAATCCCCCTGAAGATGGCTTGGGCATTGACTATCCATAAATCCCAAAGTTTGAAATTAACAAGGTCAACCATTGACATTGGTAACACTAAACATCAAGGCTTGACTTTCACTGCAATGTCACACACTACAACATTAGAAGGAATTCTGATTGTACCATTGTTCTCCTTCAAATGCTATGCAAATATGAAAGACACTTCATATGTCTCAATTTGAGAAAATGAAGAGGCACACCTTTATTCTTTGTCCCTTTCTCACTAAAAATTGCAACCCTCAATCCCTACACTTCGCCTACTAAATTAAAATATCAATGTTGATTGCCAATATAATTAGAGCCAAACTTGAAAACTACCTATCCCTTTATTGTTTTACTCACATATGCATACTTTCGCGTATGACAAATTAATGTACATTTCATTTTACTTGCCATCTATTACATGGGTTTCTATTTATTGCTTATTAGTACTTGCAACAAAGTTTTCATTTCAATTTCATCTGCAATAGCTACCATAGATTATTTATACTTTCTTTCAACACATAAAATTATATTATCTACACACACACAACTTTCTCTCATTTTGTAACATATCAAAAATCTCTTAGATGTTTCATTTCCCCTACTTAGGAATGCTAATTATTCTAGTTATTTTAAAACTAAAAACAAATAATATATAAAGACACTTAAAAAAAGAATATAAATATTAATTTATTTTACATTTTATATATATATATATATATATATATATATATATTAAGCAACTATATTATTTATTTTACTTATTTTTTCAACAAACATAACTCAAATGTCATATTTTAACCTCAAATATATTGGTTTCATAGTTTACGAGCTCTTCCTCATTTACATGGTTTGTAAATTTGAAAGAATCAAGTTACTAAAGTGGGCGGAATTTGAAACCAATTTATGAACGGCATAAGCAGCTAGTGAAGCAATTCTAAGAGAATAATCGATCAAAACGAAAGCAACAGATCTAAAAAGGTGCCACGGAAGCAGACATTATTACTAACTAGTCTCGACTTGGATACCTTCTATATGCGGCCCCCTGTTAATCCACAAGTGAAAATTACAACGATTGATTTATCCAAAGTAACCTTTCTTATTAACTCAATTTACTAATAAGATGAAATTGTATCACATGTTAGTCACTACCATATATAACCAACATAGTTTGGTCTTTTTTCCTTTAATTCATTTCTTTTTTATAATTACAAAAATATATGAATATAACAAAACATGTAAACCATATATTTAACATTCTAATATAACCATATATTTATCATCCTAATACAAGAATAAGAATAAAGTGCTTTGGAGAACATTTGATTTTATCAAAAGAACAATATGTTTACTAATGATGTATTGTAAAGTGCCCAATTCACAAAAATCTCAACAATTTTAATAGCAAGAGTGAAAATGATGGTATACCATTCATTTTCTGGGATATCAACTTCTAACAAAGAGTGAATATGATGATATACCATTCATTTTTTTTTAATATTACCTTTTAACAAAACAATATGATAGTATACCATTCATTTTCTTGGATACCAACTTCTAACAAAGAGTAAATATGATGATATACCATTCATTTTTTTTAATATTACCTTTTAACAAAACATCTTTGTAGGTGCCTCCACCTTTATGTTTTGTATGTATCTCACTATTGACTTCTTCATGTGAATGCTCATATAGAGTATTATTGCAATTTGTAGATTTAGAGTTTTATTTTAGTTAATGAAATAAGCTAAAAAAAAAATAGACGATTTATATTTTTTGGTGAGTTTTATCGGAATTTGGAAATTTAATTATTTGTTCACATTGTAATTTTGATTATTTAAATTGCAATTTTATTTGTTGAAATGGATTCATCTCACTAGATTACTCTTGAAAAATCTTGATTATACAATTCCAACAACTTAAAACTATCATTTCAACAATTCCTACCAATTTTTGTCAAAAAAATAACCAAACAATCAATACAAATTATCTAAATTTTAACTTACTCCGTACTCATTCTAAAATGAGAAATAATAATCCAATCTATAAACTCAACCAATCTTCTCTTTTCAAATAATTTAACAGTTAAAACCTATGTTACAACCGTAATTCAAAAAACACTTTTCAAACCGTTAAAGTTTTGAACTCACCCACAAGTAATATCGTACATGAAAAGGACAATTAATGGTTTAAAATTTGAATTTTTTTATATTTTCACTACTATGTGACTTTAAAGTCATGGATACTTCATAATCATTGTACCTTTAATAAGTGAATATGGATGTGAATTATGATTATGATTTAGTATTCAACATTTATGATTGGTCTTTGGGATTTAAATATTAAAATCATTTTAATTTAGGTGTTGAATTCTAAATCTTAATAGTTCAGGTAAAGTTTTGAACTCACTCACAGTAATATCGTACATGAATCACTACTATGTGACTTTAGAGTCATGGATACTTCATAATCATTGTACCTTTAATAAGTGAATATGGATGTGAATTATGATTATGATTGTACCTTGGATGTGAATTATGATTATGATTTAGTATTGAACATTTATGAATGGTTTTTGGGATCTAAATATTAAAGTCATTTTAATTTAGGTGTTGAATTTTAAATCTTGGGTTGAATAAGTGTTAAATATAGGTTTGCTTTCAGGGATCAAATTTGAAGGGCACGGTCCCATTTCACTTTGAAGGGTTGTGAGAAATTGAACCCTTCAAAGTTGACATTTAAAAATAAATCATTTTTTTTCATTTCATTTGAAAATGTAAGTGTACAATAAAATTTCATTATCTGTTAAAAACTATGTATAGAAAAAAAATGACAATAAGAAGAAATCCCAAGTGATTCAACATACATCAAGGATGATTTTAAGGAACCATTCTTATTTAAAAGTGTATGAATGTTGGCGAATATTACCAATTCTTAAAACACCAACTATAAAATGATTGGCGATATTTTTCAAAAAATATTCTAATTTCCAAGGATTTTATATCGTTTATATAATAATTTGGCGATTTTTAGGGTGAAAAAATTTTACCCCATCAAAATTGGGCGAAACGGGGCTTCAAAAAATGCAAAATGGCGAATCTTTTTTGGGAGAAAAACATGGAAAAATAGCCCACTGGGCTAAAATTCGCCCCTAAAATTATCCCTGACATACATGGAATTAGTGAGGTAAACCATGTACATGATGATTTAAAACTTCGAGATTCTTTTTATATGGGATTACTCAAGAGTTAGTATAGAGGAGGAGAGACTAAAATAAATGTTGAGAATGAAGAGCATGTACCGATCATTGGATGAAGAGATTGGAAAAAATTCCATTTAGAAAGAGATTGGTGCACTTGATTTGTTAATGTGAACATAGCGATAACCATTAGGAGTATTGGTTTTTTTTGCATTATTCTTTGGCCTATTTATTTTGTGAAGGAAAATGTTTGTTTGCTATCATGCGAAAGTGATTAGAGTAGTTGAGAACTACTCCCAACCTTATCTGAATGCATAATATGAAATTGGCAGTGGAAGTAGCCTCATGGGGTACTAAATCTTATTTATGTCTAGAATTGTTTTGAGAATAACTCCACTACTAGAAGTGCTATGTTACAAGGCCAAAAGAGATGAGGCATAAGATCCCTAACATTAATAACAAAAACTAAAAAGATGATTTTTGTCCAGTGCCAACGTATCCACCTAAAACTAGTGTACTTCTAACATTGCACATCCCTCCAAAATTTAAAATTGTTGATCCTTGTTGTGACCACTTGATCATTACCATAACCAATGGTTTAAAGAAACAACATAAAAGTAAAAAAAATAGAAGAATAACTTTTCTATGACATTTTACCTTACATGTTTTGAAATGGACTTTTCTACATGCTATTAAAATCATTGTATTATTATCTTTCCAACTAAAAACATAAGTTTTTTCCAATCAACATTTTCATTACTGGCAAAAAAAAATTACAAATACCATCACAAAGCTAATTGATATGTTTGTCCATATGGACCTAATTTGTGAGTAACTAGCCATTCAATCTCAAACTTGGCCTAATCCCTAAGCATCGTCTTCACCATAATAAACCTAAGTATTAGAACACTTGAATTTTATCCTTCAAACTTTAGTCTTGAGTCTACTAACATCTAGATGTCAAATGAGAGGGATTGATAGGGATTCCCATTTCTCTTTTCAAAACTCAATGCATATAATTATTATTCAAACACTTTGAAAAAGTATCCTTCAAACTTCAATGTGGATCTTACTAGTATCTAGATCTCACGCGAGAAGAAGTTTGAGAGGGCTTCCATAGTTATCTTTTCAAATTTTTATCTTATATTTATGTGAAAAGGTTAGACAAAATACAAGGACTATTATATACTATAATCTCTTTGTGAACCTTACATGATTAAAAAATGGCATTTTGGCAAAAACCATATTTACAATCTCTTCTCTTAAATTCTGGGTTGATAGGTTTGAGGAGTGGTATCCAAGATAATCGTAGACTCCATTTGATATGTCAACAAACGAACCTTTATCAAGGTTCATCATCAAGACAATGAGTCGAGTTGAGTAACAGATAAATATTTATTAATATATCTTTAACAACACATTTCAAGAAAGTCAAATTATGGTAGAGCAAACGGTCAATAGGGTTTTCTTTTTCTTGGTGGCCCAGGATCAAAACCCGTTGCTCCTGGAAGGTGACATTTAAATCCAACCATGCTAAGGGTTGGTGCGGCCAGGATAGGTGCGATCCTCAGGTGATTTTGACGGCTTATATGCCCTTGGATCGTGGTTTCTCAGACCAAAGGTTTGCCCAACAAGTCAAATGGCACTTAACCAACAACAAAAAAACACATTACAAGAGAAAACTAGGAAATTGACAATGTTGACTATATAACTAAGACCAAACCCAAACCCTACAAAATGTTAAGCTAGATAATAAGGAAGTCTAAGTTGTGATTAAAACAAACACCCTAAATTTCTACAATAATTCTAAACTTCAAATAGAATAAAAATCTAAATTGAATTTATTAATATCAAAGATTTTTCTAAATGGATAAATTGTGAATTACGTAACCTAGTTTTATAAACTATAGAACTAAATGTAATATCTAATTCTAACCTAGAAATACTACAAATTTTTATATAAAAGAATAATTTAAGAGAATTTTTTAATAATTAGTGTGTTATTTGCCATAACCTAGGAAATATTTAATGTAAAAATGTAACCTAAATGATCATATCTCATTTACTCTAGTATAACTATTGGTATAATTCTATTAAAAATTAAAACTTTAATATTAATCTACAACTTAACCTTGAATTGCTATCTAATCTTTTTTATAATAAAATTCAACCTAGATTGGAAGAGGGGTATAAATTTGTTCAGAACACTGCAATAATTGAAGAGAGGTATTGTTTTGAATAATGTAAATCATGTCAATTATGGTAAAAAACTGTTTTTTGTTTTTCAATTCACCTCTTTGGTTATTTTCATATTCAAAGGTTTTTTTTTTTTTTTTTGTCTATTATAATTTATAGTTTACGGTCAATTTTGAATGTACACAAACATATTGGAAATTGGAAATGAAAAGAAAATCATTTCAAAGCAATAAGTGCGTACCCCAAAGGAATATTCATTGAGACTAGTCACAATAGTAAGAGGGAGATACACCCCTCTAGGTGAAATGCACCATGAAAGACAGGTTATCTTACTTATGTAATAACAAAATCTCCTCTCCCTATATATTGCTTTCAGTGCCTGTAGTTCCTATAATGTAATGAAATTGATTTGGAATGCTCATAGTGCCTATAATGATTCAGTCTATCTATTCATGAACTATTCATTAAGAAATCTATCTATCCATGACATAGGCAAGAGTAGGTGAGTAGGTAGACTGTAGTAAGGGAGGTAGCACAAATCAATAACCAAAGTCAATACAAATTGAAATGGTTTACATCCAATGCGTACATTGCACGTTCTTATCCATGTGGCCTCCCTAATGTAGGGATTATCCTCATAAAATTAAATACCTTCTATGCCCTTAATTATATAAATCCTAGAATGGAAAGAAATAAAAAAAGTCATTTCCAAGTCTCTCCAATATTGACATCTTATCCTAGCTATTTTAAAGAAACACTTCAAATTTTCCAACAAATATCAAGTATTTAAAACTTTTTTTTTGTTCTACTAGGGTTTATGGCTTTCGGATGCACACAAACTAATTGTAAATCAGAAATAAAAAGAAAAGCATTGCCACCGCCTAAATGTTTTAGGAGCAACAACTATTTTTTCAACCTCCCAGAGGCCACAAGAGATGAATATAATACACACTCGATTATTGTGTGTAAACATATAATTCACATCTCTACGACCCTCACACGATTCACATTGGAAACCGTTGGGGCATCTTCTGCCATTCATTTCATGGAGAAATATCGCATACAAATATGGATACACACACGTGGACACATCACTATTATTATTTTAGCTAATGAAAGTCCATACTTATATAAAGAGGTATCTACTCTACCGGTCCATGGAGCATATAGTTTATTAAACTTAGATAAGGGACAACTCTATCGGGTTGGTGAAAACTTCGGTCGTTAGGTCGTTGATAAAATAAGGCATTGGAATTTGGAATGAATTTTGAATGGATGATTGATTTTGATCGATGTCAAGTGTGATTGGGCCTACCTAAAAGAAAAACCCCAGAATGTAATACCTAATGCTTTCAGGAAACAACTTTTTTTATCAACCATAAATTCAACAATTATTTTTAGAATTGAATCATGTCCTCCCTAGATTCTCAATTCGAAGTGATTAAACAAAATCCCCAACTTTAGGTGGATTATGGATAGTCCCTCCAATGTATATCGAGTTTATCACCCAATTTGAAGTGATAAATAAAACCCTAATTTTAGGTGGATTATGGATCATTGGATTGTCACTCCAATCTATATCAGTTTTATTAGCCCTATCGAAAATGTTAAGCGTTTATTAGTCCACTATAAGAAGAACTTAAAATTCTCCAACAAATGTCACTAGAAGTTGGGTGTCTTGTGTCTGCCATAGTCAACAAGGAAGACAAATCATAAACACACGTTTGGGAGGTTTGCGACATTGAGGCTGTTGAAATCATGTTCTTTTCTAGATCATTGCACTTCGAGCACCTCATTCATGAACGCTCATTGAGGGATTCACTTGTTTAGATATATTGGTAGACAATATTTGCTTCTAGTTGCCATTATTAGAAGGATGACAAGAAAACAAAGGGGTTGAAGTCTACAACATTTACAGTGTGGTTGTTAAATATTTTATCCTTTCAATCTTTGGATTTAATTAAGAAAATTGGAATAATTCAAACACTTGTATTCAAATATTTTTCTCTCTGTCAACCTAATGTTTACAATTCACTGCAGATAAAGAGCATTGACATGTTTGGAACTCAAATACCAGGCTCTTTCTGCTTGCTCCTCCGCCCAAATGAAGTTGTGGTCCTAGCCTATGAAAATATTCATTATTTTGGTTATGATTTCATATAAATACTGGGTTTTTTAAGGTTACATCTATTGAGTATTTGATACTTAGTTTGGAAGACATACGATCACATAATACATTACAAATTTCAAATAACATTTTGGATGGAGAAATTTTAAACCCTTATATTTATAGCACCAGAAGGTACTCCAACAAGCAACACATTTAACTTTTCTCCACATATAAAATGTTACACAAGTTAAAAATGTTGTACATACCTGCAAATTGATGACAAACAAGTCGATAGCTTAGCTCTGCAAAATATTATGGAGGAAATAGAAATTAGGGAGACACTGAAGCATGTAATTGGAGAGTTAAGAGTCTGAGTCCCGATCTCCGACAGTCCTATACTCGTAAACCCATGATAATGTTTTTTTCTCCCACTGACTTAACCAATCTCTTTAACTTTGGGGAAGCTCTATCCATCCTACCCAATGTTCTACCTTTTCTTGTCTTGTGCCTACATGTGACGAAGGTTGCGCCTTTGATTCATCCACCATAGAAAACAATGAGGAATTAGAGTGTGCAACTGTTTCCTTCTACAGAAAGAGGATTGAAATCAATGCCATGTCAATTCCCCAATATCCTGGCACTCTTGAGTTGGTTTACCTTTCCTGAGGTAAGAGAATGCATGTTTGTGTATTTCACATGATTACAAAAAAACTTCTTATAATTGATTCTACATAACATAGATATATCTATGTAGGCGAGGGAAAACTGGGTATTGTTTTCCCGAGGTGTCCATATACTTTCGGATATCATTATTTGTTTTGAGGAAAATTAGGTTGCATATCAAAGATCCCACAAGAGGAAGAGGAAGAAGAAGAAGAGGACTCAAGTCAAAAGGTGAGGCAAGTGATGATGGGAGATGTAATAACGATATTTGCAGGAGCATCGGATTGGTGGTATAATAATGGCAATGAGCCTCTCTAAATCGTAGACATTGTCCACACAACCAACCCTTGTAATTAGCTCAGGAACACGAGTTACCACGTAAGAATCCTGACGAATTATGTAATGATAATCTTCAGTTAGTTATATGAAAAATTCTTTCATTTCTTTTAGAGTTGACTATATGCATATTGTACAATCCTTCTCTCTGGATGTCTCCATGTTCTAGTTTCCTTTGTCTCTGCAACCTAACCCCCTTCTTTCGATGAGACGGGAAAACTAAGCGGCCTAGGTGGACCGTGGGAGACTGGGAGTGTGATTCAAATGATTTTGACCCTAGTAAATGAATGGAAATCAGAATACATCTTGGAATCCTGGACTAACTAGTATAGGATACAATTCATGAACACAAACAAAAGGTGACTTGCTACTATCCTGCTACCAAAGATCTGTCATCCCAGTCCTGTGGTGGTAATAATAGAAATGTCTGGCGCTGGGTGAAACCCTGGTCTGGAAACTTACAGACCCATTGGACCAGGTTAGGTTTGAATCTGACAAATATTTCTCAATGCATTATAAATTACAACTTGTAAATTGACACCCAAAAAACAACACCATTAGTTTTTTCGTACGGAGCCTTGACAGTGGAGGGTTATCAAATCAATTCACCATCCATAGATATGACTCATATGAGCATTTAATTTCACATCATATACTCAAATATTCAAGTGAATTGTAATTTGTGAGATCACGTGAATCAGTGAATAAGAAGATGCCAAATGGAGAACTGAGTTGTTAGGTCGGCATCCTCTCAAACCAAGATTTAATGAAGTTGGTGAATCATTAATGCATGCCAATGTCATTAAATGATTTGAAAGTGAACATTGAATCCCAAGTCATAGCCTCGACTCACCGAGTTGAACTTGTTACTGGGCATCCCAGTGGCCCACTGTGGTCCGTGCCCATTGGGACCGATATCCTCATCCATGATCCGACTATTCGAGGGAACTTGGGAAAACTCTGAATTCAGAATCTCCCACAGTCCACTAAGTTACTGATAACCCCTGGAAGGGAAAATTTTGTAGTCGCCCTTCTGTTGCAAATTTACCCAGGCTTACTCAATTTCTTTATTGACGGGCAGGAAATGAAACTAAATTTTGTTTGCATGGTAAAATTCCTTGTGGGCTTCTATGAAGGATAAAATGGCCTTTAAAGGGATTTGAAGGATTCAAATTTGCAGCCTATTTTCTTTAGACTGCATTGGTTTGCACCTTTCAAGATATATACTAATTATTAATCAATCTTGTGATGTTGTTCTTCTTATTTTTATTTGTTTTTTACGCCTATAACCTTGTATGTGATATGTAAGCTCTCATGTATGTGGTAGTTTTAATAGTTTCACATGGATTATATGGATTATAGGACATGGCATATCCTCCAACTCTACCATATTGACCTATTACATGTATTTTTTAATTACTTTAGTATCCACATAAATTTAGGATTTAACCTAGAAATGAAAAATATACTTGGTGGACGGACTTTGTAAGGGATCCTCATTGAGTAAAAATATATTTTTATGATGGCATCTATGACTATATAATGTATAAATGACTTCCCCTTTTCCCACCAAGGAGTGATGCAAACACTACTATATTGTAACACAAAATCCAACCTCTCTTCTACTAGCCAGTCTCCTAGTAGTTTTCTTTATTCATTGCTCCTTTATGAAAGAGAAGATTATACATGATTTGAATAACTTGAACTGTTTTTATCTCATTGGTTGATACAAAGCAATTTTATTGTTATAATATTCATTAATCTCTAATTAGTTCATTGGTTAAATTAAAGTAAAGAAGAAAAAAGGAAACTGTGTAGCCCACTACTTTTCATAATTCTCATACAGGGCTTGAGAGATTTGTGTCATGTCACTATAACATGGGTATAACTAAAATGAGGAACTGAAAATGACACAAAAAATGGATACCAATGATATTAAGTGAAACTAGGGATTTTTTTATTCGAAAAGTGGATTGGTAGGGGGGTTCAACAAAATAATTTTATGAGGTATTCTTTCATGTCTAGTGAAATTATGAAGATTCTTTAAAACCCCTCAAATTAATGTAATATCTTGTAGGTTCACTAAGTGAACTCTCGTGATGAACCTATTATTTTATTATGTTCAACTTCATGTTCTTTGTTCACTTTCTTCTTTTTTTGTTGTTGTGAGTTGATGGAAATGAACTAATAGGCTATTCAAGAGGTCTAGCATACAAAGGAGCCATTAACTCTTTGTAAGTATTTTCCACTCAATGCATCAATTATCCATTATCCTCTTCTATTTTTTTAGTTTAACACTAGAGATATAGGCCACATACTCTATAAACCCCATTGGAATTAGTTATATTCTTAAATTCACCTCCGCTTCCTTGGTGTTTTCCTTGGAGTTTCTTAGAGTCTCTCCCTCAACTTTTGATCAGAATCACATTCTCCATATGATTCTCTACTTGAGAGTTTCCCTAATCAATTTGTTGGTATTTTTTATCCAATTTCTGAAGTTTCTCTTTCTTACAAGGTTTTCTTCTTCGATGTCTTCCATCCATGAAGGGGATTCAATGAGTCAATGATTATATTTGGACATTTCTTTGCACTAATTGCCATATAGTTTTCTTGTTAAGATGAATCACCCCCCCCATATTTTTGTACTTGAACTTTTCTAATAAAGGATTCAATGCCAAACATTGGAGGGAGGGATGCATCTTTGCTATGTTATTCGTTGAGTAGTTTTCAAAACTACAAAATGATTATGGATGGAACCTTTATTCGTGTCACTTTAGGATTGGGTGGTAGCTAGATGTTATTGCCTCCTTTTATTACGTTAGGAATTTTAAGGATCCATAATTATCCTTTAAGTGTATAATACCTAGCGAATCTTACTAGTTATTAAAGTGTCAACTATAAAATGTTTGTTGATATTTTTGTAAAAATAGTCAAATTCTAAGGATTTGGTATAGTTTTCTAAAATTTTGGCAATTTTAAAATAATTTTACCCTAGAATATGGGTTATTTGATTTTAGAAAAAATAAAACTATCGAATCATTTTTTGGAAAAAAAAACATAAAAAATTAGCTCAATGGTGAAATTTAGTCTCTAAAATTTTCCCTACTACAGTTAAAGTTATGTTCATTGTTCATAATTCTTCCTTGTCTGCAATTTTTTTTTTAAACCCACGTCTTTAAACAGAATTCTTGTGGAAATAAATATATCCATGGCAATGGTTATCTATGAATGGGAGTTTCCCTTAGTCCAATATTTTCTCATGAGTCTAGTTATGAATTTGAATCTTTGTCACTTCTGGAGATATTCTTCAATATTTACTTCAACATTTATTCAAACAAAAATGTAAAACCTTGATATTTTCTTAGTTTTAGATGTACATGTCTCCCAAGTTTGTTCATTATTATTTTTTGGGTTACAACATTGTATAGGTTGAGTTGGTGGCATGGTAATTGGACCCGTACTAAGACCGCAAACAATGTTTCCTCTTCTTGATCAAATCCAAGGACCATCTACTTAGATACAATCCTCAAATCCCATAAACCATGGGACGCTATGAAAGGAGGGAAAAATTTAAGGATGGAAATTTATCTTAAATTATAGAAACCTTTGTTAATCTTACTAGTCCTTATTATGCTAAATTTAAAATGTTTAGTGTTATTTTTGAAAAATTATTCAAATTTCTAAGGATTTAATATAGTTTCAATAAAATTTTAGCAATTTTTAGGGTTAAATAGTTTTATCTTATCAAATTTGGGTGAATTAGTTTTAGAAAAAAAATGGAATTTGTCGTACTAGTTTTTGGAAAAAAACAGGAAAATCAGCCTATGAACAAAATTTACCCCTAAATTTTTTCCTATATGAACAATTTGATCTATCCTCTTCGAGCTATAAATGAAAAATAACCTTTACCACAAAAGGATTTAAATACCTCATTTTGTGTGTGGAACCCACTAACTTTGGATATAGGATTTCAAGTATTTGAGATGTCGTTAAGATCAAATGAACTTTCGAACAAGTGATAAGTGAATCCCAATTAGTTTATCTTTTGGGACACATATGAGATGCACAACATAGGGATTCCGCTCATTTTTTATGATTCTAAAATATTTCAAGTGATCTTGACTTGTTCAATATACTAAATAACTATTCTCATGAAGATTTTACCCTCCTAATCCATTTATGAACCCATCATTAGCGAGCCATAATAGGTGTAGCTTCAATCCCTATTAAAGACACCACGATTCAAATTCAGCCTCATTCTTCAACAAATAATGCTCCTCACCATGTTTCCTTTACCCTTGCATGCTTGTAGTGGATCTATATATCTTCATTCAAATCTTATGGTAGCTTGGGAAGAAACCATACTCACATGTTGTGAGAGGGAGCTTATTCATTTATCTCTTTTCCTTTCAATCTGTTTGGGTGTGATTCTTAAGAAAGCCATGGATAATTTAATATAATTGTTATTATCATTGTATTTACACATTAAGGATTATGCCATGTAACATCCAATTGTGTTAGATTTTCAAGTTACTTTAAAAGTATTTACACCATGATTTGCGTTGCATGGTGTATGTTCAACCCTTGGTTGGTCTAGGATGACTATAGCAGGAGAGATAACTTGTGATTGATATTCGTAGTTGAGATATCTTGGATAATGGATGCTTGAACTCAAAATGGCGTCGACTTGGCTTTCTTTCCTTTGGTGTTTCAGATCTCTTGCATGGATGGTGGATTCCCTTCATTGTGGCTACATGGAGGGATCACCTGGTTATAGAGCATCACACATGGTATGTGGAGCATTAGGCATCATGGAGAAGGGATTCAAGATCTAGATGGAACATGGAAACTTTGATTCATGTTTAGATGATTGGAGATGGATCGACTATGCCACCAAATCCTTTGACATTTCTGGGCCCAAGTCCATACTTTGTGAACCGACAAAATTGTACCTCGAAAAGTGACAAGATCCATCACCTAAATGTTTTGATAAGGATTCACCCCAAGAAGATGGTGTTATCTGTATTTTTTGACCTTCTGATCGATCTGCATATAATTCTACCTAGTTTAAATCCATACTTTAGAGTTAGATCTTAAATCCTTGGCTCATTCTTCATAGTTTACTTTCTTCAATGATTGAACATGGGAAAACTCTAAAGATACATTTAAATGCATAAGAATATATGATATATCATTACAAGTCATTTCTTAATATTTTGGTAGTTAATTTTCTTCCCAAGAAAATAATCTTTATATTCTTTTAAGTATGAAATCAAAATATACATTATTTTTCCTTAAAAGACATTATAACATGTATTTGACAAAAAATTACAACATTGTCTTTTGTGTACTTATATATAGTCATCCTAAAGGATTATCTATTACTTCTGAATCATGAATAATGTTTAAATTATATGCTTGTTTTTAATGATGTAAAGTACATATAAAAGTCTACATATGAATTAAAGATGAAGACAATGAGAAAAGCTAAGATGATAATCTCATAGAAGTAATTAAAAAAATTAGAAAAACATTACGACAACAATTATGTATATAGTTGAACTAAATATAGAGAAGACACGTACATGGAGTGCTCTTCGCCTTACTTCTCTCCTTCGTTTATGCAGGTATGTAGGTTGGTCTTGGTGCTTGCACCAACACTGTTTTGGGTTTTTCCTTTCCCTGGGTTTTTTGTCTCTTTTTTTTCTCTATCGCTCCTCTCCGGGGTGGCGTATCTATTGTTTTGGGTTTGTTCTTGTTGGGTTCTTCTATGGGGTGGCGCGGGCTTTGGTTCCTGGTTGTTTTGGCACCTTTCATTTCTCTTCAGGGCGTAGGGAGCGACACATTGCACAATGGATTGTTGTCTGCTCCTTCACTTGCTCTCCTTCCTTGCTTGAACCGGCGACTGGAGTTCCTCCTCTATGCAGAGGACTAGTACCAACCAGTATTAAAAAAGTGGGAATTAGCTGTGGCTTTATATCAAACTAGATTTGCATGACCTTTGTTTTTCTTTGGTCTGCTTGTTGCCTCGGGGTCGTGGATTTTGGGTTTCTGGGTTTTTGTCTACGTCATTTTCTTTGTGTGCCACCTTTGAGGGCGCTTGTGATTTTGGGGTTGACTTTGGTTTATTTTGGCCACTTCTTTCATGTTCTGTACACGCTTGAGGTGTTGTCCATTTCATTTGTCAACCCTCTGGGGTTTTGTACTTTTCTCTCTTAACCCATTATGTTTCACTTTAACCCTAGCTGCTTCGGGGTTCGGGTTTTGGTTTAGTTGGTTTTCTCATTTTTTGTTTGGACTTTCTTCATGGGGTTTGTGACTCACATTTGGTTGTCTGTCCCTGTTCACTCCCAGGTGAGGGTTTTGTTTTTAGTCCTATCTCGTCCTATTTTCTTGCCAGTTTTCATGGAAGTGGTTATATACCCCTCGTTGGGGGTGACTACCACCACTTTTGCTCGCTCTCGTCATCGTAGGAAAGCTAAAGCTCAAAATGTTCTGGAGGGGAAGCTTCCTTTTGTTATGGGTCGTGATGTTTTTATGGAAAGGGTTGAAGCATTGTGCTCATAGGCACTTATTGGCAGACATGAACACTGTCAAATGGGTAAAAAGGAATGGGTTTCTTGGGCCTCGGAGCACTGGAAGCCATTTCTTTCTTATGTGCCTATGATCAGCCTTCTGGAGTGCGAATGGATTGTATTTGTATTTTTGGAAGACTCTCAGGCTACGTCTGTTCTCAACTCTCTTTGGCGTATTGGAGGTGGCTCCCTGGTTCTGGATAGATAGCATGTAAACTTTGATCCCCTCAGGGGGCGTGTTAAGAAACGACATTTGTGGGTTTTTCTCCCAGCACTCCCTTTCCCTCTCTGGAGTCGCTCCATGTTGGAGGGCATTGGTAATACCACAAGACGTTTTGTTACCGTGGAGGAGAACTTCATGAATTCTTATGATAAACGGATGGCTAAAATTCTGGTGGACATGGACATTTCTGTGGGGCTTCTGGATGATGTGGAAATTCTGTGTCATGAATGGTTGTTCTCTCAGCATCTTGGTTATCTAAATATCCCCTTTAGATGCAGTCGATGCATGGATGTAGGACATCTACACAAATATTGTCCTGTCCTTCGTCAAGTTATAGCCTCTTTGAAGGACTGCTCTCCTATTGAACATCGAGCTCTCCTCCCCAATTTGGATGTCCCCTCTTCGAGGCCTGCATCTCCTCGAGGTACTCCCGCACAAGGTAATTATTTTAATGCTTGCTCTTTTTTTTATGATGCCTCGAAACAAGAACTCTCTCTTTTGGATTCGGTGGATGGTTGTGTTGTGCTTCCCTCTTCTATTGAGGCTTCAGTACCTATCGTCTCTGACCCTATTCCTGTTTTGGACCCTACTTTTGATCAACTTGAGGACCATCCTCCTTCTCCAACCCATCCCTCTCATACTCCTTCTTTGGACTCGGTGGTCCCTCCTCCTTCTATTTTCTTTGATTCAGACTTCCCCCCTCTCCCTTGTCCTCGAACCCTTGTTAATTCTTCTCCTTCACGAAGCCCTGTATCTTCTCCGTCTTTTGCAGATCCCTCACTGCAAAAATATTTGGAAATATTTTCTGCTAAAACCCCACTTTCCCCTTCGGTCTTGCCTCTTGACTCCATTAGGTTTGAGAATGTCATGATCAGGAAAAAGAAAAAAACACCTTCTGAGACATTGGACTCGACTTCTGCTCCATTCACTCCATTGTCCACTAGACTCAAGAATGCGACACGTCAGCATTTGTCCTCTCCCCATCGGGTCCTTAGAGCTTTGACCCCTCCTCTGAGTGGTTCTTAATGCGAATCCTCTCTCTTAACGTTCAAGGCTTGGGAGGCTTGGCCAAACAAAAAGGCCTCCGTCATCTCTTCTCCTCTCTCTCGCCTGATATTATTCTTCTTCAGGAAACAATGAACAGTACTTACCCTGCGCTTCTGGCTTTCTCTAAACTCCGTCCAGGTTGGGAATTCTGTGCTACTAGCTCCTCAAGTCTCTCGGGTGGCATTCTCTCTGGCTGGAACCCTCACATTGTCAAATGTAAATCTTTCCTCACTTATGCTGGAATCCTTCTCAAAGCTCGGTTTAGGGGTTCTACCACTACTCTTTCCATTCTAAATTGCCATGGACCCTATCTTCATTGGGAATCATTTTGGAATTCGGTTGCTAGGGGAGGTCTTCTTACCTTACCTAATCTGATCCTTGTAGGTGATTTTAATCTTATGTTGAATGGATCTGAGATTTGGGGTACTAAGGCAATCCCTGATCCTCTTGGGCCCTTTTTCACTAAAATTTTCACCGATCATCAGTTAGGAATGTTGCCCCTACTTGTGCTGGGCCAACCTGGCGTAACGATAAGGGGGGGATGAGGGCATTAGTAAAAGGCTTGATATGTTCTTACTCTCCTTTAATCTTGTCAGTCTTCTTACCAGACACTGGGTATGGGCTCATCCATCTGTTGTTTCTGATTACTATCCCGTTGTATTTGAATGGTTGGATAACCCTGTTTCCTGTCCTCTACCTTTCAAATTTAACCATTCCTGGTTGTCTAATGAGGACTTCGTAAAGATGATTAGAGGGGAATGGCCTCTTCTTACCCCCATTGATCCTGTGGACTGTATGGTTGATCTCTCTCTTAAACTTCTCCTTCTGAAAAGAAAGGTCAAAGATTGGACCAAAGTTAAAACCCTTGAGATGAGAGAAAATGTATTCTTATTGAGGCAGAAATCAAATGTCTTCTTAATTCTTCGTTTTCTGGTATACTTTGTGCCCGGGATTCTTCTAGGCTTCAGGAACTTAGGTATGAGCTTCAGAGGTGGATGGACCATGAACTACAATCTGCTAGGCTTCAAAGTAGATTGACTTGGGCAGCATAGGGTGATGCTAACACTAAATTCTTTCATGCGGTGGCCTCACCTAGGAAGAATCATAATGCTATCTGGGGTATAGAAGATGAGGAGGGTAATCTAATTGTCGATGACTTGGGCATTAAGGACATGGGGGTGAGACATTTCAAGAAAATCTTTCAAGATGACCATCTGTCCAACATTGAGGCACAACTGAAAGTTATTCGCTTATTCCCCTCCTTTATTAATTCTGATGAGAGGAAGTCCTTTACTTGTCATATCTCCCTGGAGGAAGTGGAATCAGCCCTTAAATCATTCAAAAAAGATAGGTCTCCGGGACCAGATGGATGGCATGTTGAATTTTATTTGGCTTTCTTTGATATTTTGGGGCCTGAACTTGTGAATGTTGTGAAAACTTCCAGGCGGGAAGGCAGGGTTACTCCTTCTTTGAACTCCACATTCATTACGCTCATCCCTAAAAAGGAAATTCCCACTATCTTTTCTGATTTTAGACCCATATCTCTATGCAATTTGGTTTAAAAGCTGATTTCTAAAGTTGCGGCCCAGAGACTCAAGCCTTTTTTGGATAAGTTTATATCTCCTCAGCAATTTGGTTTCTTAAAGAATAGACAGATTACTGCACCCCTGGCTATAACTCAAGAAGTCCTTCACTCGGTCAAAACTAAAAATAGATGTGCTCTAATCTTAAAACTGGTTCTCTCAAAAGCCTTTGACCGGGTAAATTGGACCTATCTTCGACTTATTCTTCTACAAATTGGTGTCCCTCTGGTGGGTACAAACTAGATTTTGGGTTGTCTGTCTTCTGCTAATTTTTCTCTTCTTGTCAATGGTTCTCCCACTAGTTATTTTACATCTTCCCGTGGCATCAGGCAGGGCTGTCCTTTGTCCCCGTTGCTGTTTATTCTGGTTATCGAAGGGCTGAGTTTACTTATTAAGGATGCACAGAACAATGGGAAGATTAGGGGCATTAAGATCTCTCCTCAGCTTTCCCTCACTCATCTACTCTTTGTGGATGATGTGATTATGTTTGGCACTGGTACATTTGAAGAGTGGCCCTGCATTCAAAGTCATTTTGGATACCTTCTGTGAAGCCTCCGGTATGCAAATTAACATGGATAAATCTTGCTTCCTGCATAATAATATGGATGATGGTATTTTACACAGGATAGCTTGGTCTCTTCCTTACAAATTTGAGCATATTACCAAGGGATTTAATTACCTTGGCTACTACTTAAAACCCCTTGGGTATTTGGTTAAAGACTGGCATTGGCTCATAAAGAAATTTGAGAAGAGAATCCAACATTGGACCTTTCGTCTTTTATCCATTGGGGGACGACTTGTTTTGATCAGAGAGGTTCTTTCTAGCTTGCTTGTATATTGGATGGCCTTGGTACTTGTTCCTCATTCCATACTTGACAAGCTCAAAAGTATGATTTTTTCTTTCCTTTGGGGTTCTTCTGCGGGCAACAGAAAGTACCATCTAGTTTACTGGCGTTCTCTGTCTTTACCGAC
Source organism: Pseudotsuga menziesii (assembly GCA_001517045.1). Lineage (NCBI taxonomy): Eukaryota > Viridiplantae > Streptophyta > Pinopsida > Pinales > Pinaceae > Pseudotsuga > Pseudotsuga menziesii. The sequence continues at coordinate 131,370 of LPNX010828327.1, forward strand.
TTCTCTTGGTGGTTGGGGCATCAAACACTTGGGTTGGTTCAGCCTGTCTCTTCGACTTACAAGTTTCTGGTTGGCTATCAATGGGACTGGTATCTGGACTACTCTTTTATCTGAGAAGTATATGAAAAAACTCCCTGTGGAAACTTGGCTTCGCAATAAAGCATTTTCTGATAGAGGTGTATTTGTGATATGGAAGGGATTTCTCCATACCCTTTCCTGGCTGGGCAGTGGTCTTACTTGGATGGTGGGTGATGGTAAGGCTATTCGGGTAGGACTAGACCCGATTGTTGGCCTGGGCTCACCTTTTGCTCTTCCTCTTGATCTACGGGAGTACTTGGAGGATTTCGGTATTTCTACGCTGGACCAAGCAAGGAATCTCACTAATTGTGCTCAGCATTATTGGTTCACGGCTGAGGAATTGGATCTGGTGGGTGACTGGAAGCTTCTTTGGGAAAATTTCACTGCAGGGCTGGAGTTCGGTAGAATTAGACTCTCAGATCAAAAGGATTCTCTTTTATGGTCACATGATAAATACATTGGGGCTCTTTCTGCAGCACAGGGATATGAGTGCATTATTTCTTCTCATTGCGCTTCGGATCAGTCTCCTGTACTGGACTTTCTCTGGAATTTGAACATTCCAACCAAAATTTGTTGCTTCATTTGGTTGCTGGTAAGGGATCGTGTTTTGACTTGGGATAAACTACAAAGCAGAGGCAGACAGGGACTGAGCCTGTGTATTCTATGTCGAAGAGGTGAAGATACTGTGTAGCATCTCTTTGTGGACTGTTTGCTCTCCAGAAGTGTTTTCTCAGCATTCGGTGATTACTATGGGATACCCTCTATCCCACATAACTCAGTCAGATCCTTTCTAGAACAATGGTTCATATGCATTCATGTTAGCTCTGTATACAGATATTTTCCCCTTTTCTTTTTCTGGTGTATCTAGAAACATAGGAATCGATGCATTTTTGACAATAAACTAGCCTCTGTTTATGTTCTTCTTAAGCAATTTGATGATCTCTTGCATCTGTATCCGGTCCCTAAGAAGAAGATAAAAACAAGAGTTATTGGCTTGGGCCCTTTGATCGGATACCCCTATGGTTTTTTTGATGGGGCTGCTGCAGGGAATATTGGAGGAGCTGGTTTTGTGATACATTTGAGTGCTTCATATTTTTTAAGCTTCTCTCTGGGCTGTGGCAGAAGCACAAATACCAGATCTGAGCTTCTGGCACTGCGGGCACTTCTTTCGGTGGCCAATCATTTGGGGATCCCTCTCTTTACTATATTTGGTGATTCACTGGTCATTATTTCATGGGTTAACAGAACTGCATCACTAAATGCCCCACAACTAAGTCATTGGTGTGATGACATACTAACTTTGCTGCAACATGCCCCTTCAGTGACCATCAAGCATACTTATCGTGAGCATAACCAGCAGGCTGATGGTCTCTCCAAACAGGCTCTATTGTTGGACCCAGGCTATGGGAACTTTATCGAATCATTGGATGGTAAGATCATTGATCAAGGGAATTTTCAGCCATTTTAGCTTGTGTCGGGCTTTGCCCTTTCTATATTTCTTTGGCACGTTTTATATGTATGTTTGATCCGGTTCATAGCTGACATGGAAGAGTCGTTCAGCCTTCTTATTATGCTCAGGACTAGTAAGTTTTTGGGTCATTCCGATCTTTAGTTCAACAAGATTTTCTGACCTGTTTTAACATGAATGATGAGAAAAGTCTACCCTTGGCAGGCTTTATGCTTTTATGTGCCCATGTTTTAATGGCAGCTTGGTATGCTTCACTGATTAATTAGTAATCAAAGGGGTTCCCAAATGATTATGGTTTTGTTGAAGCTCAGATATGCCTATTGTAGGCAAATTGTATAAGATGTCCTTTGATTCAATAAGAATATCAAGGTTTGGTATTTTTTCCTCTGAAAAAAAATAGTTGAACTAAATATTTAATTATGACATAATTGTTATGATGACCTAAAACTATATAATAAGATGAATTGTACAATATAAACACATGAGAATAATACCGTAATTTTTTTTTTAATTTTCTTAAGTTGAAACTCTTAATGTCCTTTATTTAATATATATCTTTTATTGTAGTTATTATTGAATCTAAAATTGTCCTTTGATTTTATATTTTTTCATATATTATGCAACACGATAATCAAGAGATCTCCCCAAATTACCTTTAAAAAAAACAATTACAAAAAATACAAAATACAAATAAAAAAATACAAATTTACGAGTGCCTTAATGAGTGAAATATCGGTGTAGCATGTGTTGAGTTTGTTTACAATAAAACATAAATTTGGACCTATGAATCTAGTTTGGCAATGTATGTTGTACGATGTGTAGAAAACATAACTGCTCATTAAATGTAGTGGAAGGTGATTTCTAGATAAGTATTTGGCATCTTGTACACAGACAACTTTCTAAAAGTCGTGATATACCTTTGCAAGTTGTGATGGTGCAATTGGATGAATGCCATGTAAGAGCATGGTAGAATAGAACTACAAAGTCAACGCAAGAACATGGTATGGAACTACAAAGTCAACTTAAGAACATGGTAGATTGGTATTGAAAATTCAAATTAAGAACACGGTAGATTGCTACTAAAAGTCAGTGTTGTGAGAAGGACATGCTTATGGATCATAGTAGGGAAGGGAAACACAAGTAAAGAAACAAAAAGTGATATTATAAGTTAAAAAAGTGGTTTCCTATGGAGTGTAGAGTATACGATGGATGGGTGTACTGTTAAGATATTCTTTGTGTAAAGTTATTGGTTCGAAACTTCGTAGATACTTGCTTATTTAAAAAAAAGATTCACACTACATATAAACTTAAAAATATATATAAAGTTTAATTTAACTTAATGTATACTCAAAACTTAAAAATGGTTCTCTTATGTCATGGCCCTTAAAATAAGGTTAGATGCAAGGTTGATGTAATGTTAATATCATGGTAAACTTCATGGCATGATGTTTTAAAATAATGATGGTCGATAATGTATTGGCTGTCAACAATTTTATTTAGTGGTCCCATTCACATGGGAAAGTTCAATGAATGTGTGGTCTCATCTCAATTAAAAGAAGCTTTTGGGCATTTTCATGGTCATGTCAAAATCAAATCCATTTGCTATGTTAATTTTCATATCAAAATTTAAAAAAAAATAAAATTAGCATAGAGCTATGAGCATGTAATCGAGAGTTGTCGAGTCAAAGATAAAGTTGGAATTAACGTTTGAGTACAATCAAGTTAAGTGAATCAAAGTTATTGAAAATGTTAAAAACTTAAAAGTCGACGTTAAAATGTAAGTTGAAATATTTTGGTTGTGTAATAAAGCTTTTGTAAAGTTATAGTGAAAGTTGAAATCAACTTAATATTTAAGTCGTCCCAAATCATGACATTAGTGCATTAATTAGGTTTCACAATATAGTGTCATAAATGTTTTGTTGGATGGAGATCTCATTGTAAGAGGAAATATATTTTTATGTAAGAAATTTCAGTTTCATAAAGAATATTGTAAATGTAAGCTAAAAAGACAAACCACATAGAAGAAGAAGACAAAAGAAGCATAAGGTATTAAAGTTAGACTTTTAGACATGAATAAAATAAGAAAAAGTCAAGGGCATATTGAAAATAAGAGAGAAGGATAGAGAAGCATGAAGAAACAAAGATAATTGCAAATGAAAATGAAAATGAAGCAAGTAAATGTGAGAGCGAAGAATGGATCAAGGTAAAATTATTAGTGAAAATAATATTGTGTGTAAATATAAATGGAGATACAAAATAAATTGAAATGAATACATAGAAAATGAAATCTATTAGAAGTTTGATGATCTTCTTTGATAATATTGTTTTTGATGATGAAAAAGAAGATGGACATGGTCCTATGTTTCTAAAAGGGATAGATTGTCCTCAAATGAAAATGTACTTGAAATTGTATGTAGCTCATCGAGATGATGGGTGGATATATGTTGTGATAAAGTAAGTATATCGAAGAATGTGATTGTTGATAGTTCATGGTAAATGAAAAATCACTTGTTATGAACAATGAATGTTCATGGTTAACAATAAACCACTTGGTGTAATGAATGGTTTGTGGTAAGTCGTGACCACTTTAGAAATGTGATGGTTAAGGGTAACCAATGTAAAACTCAAAGGATGTGATGGTTTAAGGCAATCCACAAAATCCCAAGATATGGTTATGGGTAAGAAAAAGAAACCATGAGATGATGATTATACATGCAAAGTAAAAGGTAAAAGTATAAATATTTGTAATTCAAGAATTGTTGATGAACAATATATGAGAAAAAAGTTCACAAAAAACAATAGATACAATGAGTCGCGACCCATGTATTCTAGCGTGATGGAGGAGCATATTTTCCCTATCAAACATGTAATGAAATCTCTAGAAAGTAATATCTTTCCTAAGAGGAAGTGTTTTCCTAGTAACTATGTAAATAAGAATATAGAAGGGAGATTTGGTTAAAGTTCTTTATTAATTTTGAGTAAACCGATTAGAGTAGTTAGCAAAAATTATGGAATTAGATATTCTCCATCTATTTATCTAAGCCCTTGAGGTATGAAAAGGGAAAGTAGATGAGAGCATGAGAAATAGAAAGAGATCCAGAGAGAGGGTCAAGAGTCTAGAAGAATGTAACGATTAGTAGGTTGGAGCAATGAATAGGAATGGGGAGATGAAATGTGGAATTTCTATGTAATAGAGATTGGTAATGGAATTATCGTGTTAAACCTTCGCTCATTGTAGGTATTTTTTGGTTTGATTTGTTTGTCCATTTGTTCACGTGTGTATATCTAGATCTAGGATTGTAAATCAAACTTATGCGATTGAGTTTTATCTTTTCTTTGCGCATATACAAGTAAATAATTGAAGGGTTCAATGAAGTCGATTGTGGGTGACAATCGCCCCTTGGTTAAGACTATGTGTGACCAAATCGATCTTATGTAAATGGAGGACAACACAATATGATCTCAATCAAAGATGAGCGAAGTCAAAAGGAGATGAAGAAGATAAATAAAGTAGGCTCTTGCAATTTGACTCATTGTTTAGTGACACTCCTTTTCCACAATTGTTTCATGTGATTGTTAACTCCAGCTATTGTTATTGTTGAGTGCAAATTAATTAAATTCTAACTGATGGAATGAGATTGATATCCTTTAATTGTGATCCAAGAGCTTTGATTCAAGATGAACTTGTCGTGGGTGAATACAACGTTGAACATCGATTCATGATACATTGTGGCTTAATTCCAGTTCGTGGTTGGTTTTCAATGCAAACCTAAATTATATTGGGTGCATTCAATGCCAAGAGTAATTTGTCTTGATTGTCTCATGGTTCGTAGTTGATGGTTCGAATCACATACAGATTATATTAGTAAATTTGTTTGTTTGTCATTGATAAAATGGATTGGATCGCCAAGTATGGTCACCATAATAGTGTGGATGTGGTTAACTGCTGGAATCCCCCTTGTTTCTTCAAGCAACAAGGTGTTTTTCTTTGTCTTGATAAACCATAACCTGGGCACATTGTATATGATCGTGGGCTTGTGGCACTCTATAGAAAGGAAAAATAACATTAGGGTTGATTGTGGACCAATAGAATTGAGTTTTGTGTATCTGTATCATCCAAATAGAGGACGAAAACTAAGATTGGTAAAAATATGTGACATCAGGTTTAAATTGTGAAGGAATTGTGATGGATTTGCAATTGAAACAAATGATGCATCTAGGGAGGAAAAATTCCTTGGCATAATGGTGTAATTATTTATTTGAGGGGATTCTAATCAAAATCGTGTAATGTCCATTTTCAGAAATTTTGGAGAAATGCACAAATTGGGCAAAATTCAAGCTTAACTAGTCATGACTCTAGAGGGTTCCAACTTTCACCAAATGGTCCTGAATTTGGAAGGAGATGGTATGGTGAGTCTTAAAATATCCCAAGGTGGTTTATGGATAATTTGTATCAGAATTTAGACCTATGAAAACTTGTTTGGGGATAATGATAAAAATACCAAAATTACTAGGAAATTGTGTTCAAATCCCCCCAAGGGTGATGGCCAAACTAGCTCTCCAAATCAAGTACGACCCTCCCAAATTTAAGAACAGAGTGTGGGAATGAGTATCAAACATCAATTACTGCCATTAATCATGTCTATTAAGTTCTGCAAGTGGATTATTATCTACAACATTTGTAGGGTAACTTTCATAGAAATTGCCTAAGGGAAAACTGCATTACTAGCTAAACTTTGACATAGGAAAGGTAGAATATATGGTTCTGAGAGTAATATGAAACATGGTGGAAATATATTGAATACAAATTCCTTCCTCAAAAGAATACAACTAAAAGGAAAACCCTCCCACAAATATGATACAATACTCCATGATTGAATCCAAAGTCATGGAAACTAGTGATTCAATGGCATGGGAATGCAAGAGTTTCACATATGGATTTCTTGGATTTCAACCCACAGAGCATAAGGACATGAAATTACAGAGTAACACATCATATATGGCTGTCACAACATCATCAAAATCAGAAAACATTCCTCATACAAATCTGATACAAGACTCCTTCAAGATTGAAGCCATAGTCATGGAAACTAGTGATTCAATGGGATGGGAATGTAAGCTTTTCACACATGAGTTTCTTGTATTTTGACCCACAGAGGATATGAAAATTAAATACATATTAATACATCATATATGGATGTCAAAACATCCTCAAACTCATAGAATATCTCTCATACAAATCTGGTATAAAACTACTTCAAGATTGAAGCCAAAATCCACGAAGACTAGTGATACAAGGGCATGGGTATGCAAGCTTTTCATACATGTATTTCTGATATTTCGACTTATAGAGCATGTGGAAATAATATTTAAGAGCCATAAATAATATATTGCTTCCCCATCATCCTAAAACTCATATAAATGTCCTCATACAAATATGATATAAAGCTACTTCAATATTGAAGCCAAATCCATGAAAACTAATTATTCAAGAGCATGGGGAATGCGAGCCTTTCATACATGTATTTATGATATTTAGACTTACAGAGAATATGAAGATGATATTAAAGATTCATACATCATAAATCAAATATTGAGCATCAACCATCCTTAACTAGGCGCACGAATCACTCCAACAATTGCACCATCAAATGAGAGTGTGGGGGAATGGAGAAGAAGGAATGAGAGAATGGGGAGATAGATAAGAATTCGACTATATGGACCTTCAAACTAAAAATAAAACTCCTTAATTAATATCCCATGATAGGTCTGAATGGAATGTCCATCAACCAACTTGGAAAGGAATCGAACTCCCTCGAAATTGGTTCACAAGCAGGGAGAGTGAACACTCACCGTGCAATGGACAAGCAAAAGCTCTCCAAAATGCCAAAGGAATATTAACAAATGATCCAAAACTATTCTCCTTTCTCATGAAATCCTTTTATTAACTTCATGAGGCCTCCTAAGGTCGAATTTCCCTCCATGAGATACCTCTAACTCATCTTAGTGCTCTAGTAACTATCATGACATTTGTCTTCCTCTTCATGCTCCAATTCTTTTCCCAATTCGAATGATTACCTATAACTCCAAAATTTGACCTCTTGGTGGCTATTTTTAGCCCTGTCATGTCATATTTGTCATATGTCAGCAATCAGGTGTGAATTTTTCATACTTGTCATAGAATCTTCCATAATTTTTTTCATAGAGTGCATAGAATCTCCTTCCAAGTGGCACACCTTGTCTTCTAGTCTCTTCCTCTTCCATAGGAGTTACCCTCCTTTACCAATTTGAATTACTTGTATCATTATATGATATTTGACACCACATAACCATCCAATACTGTTACATTACCCATGTGTTCGAATTTGGATGAATATCATGCTAAGTGTGCATGGAATCTAGTCACCCAAAGCATTAGAGGAAATTTGAGGTCTAAAATAGGCCTCCTAAGGAAAATAATAAAATAATAGTTAAAATAATAAAATAATATTTAAAATAATAAAATATTAGTTATTCATTTTGGAGGAAGAATGAAAAAAACTATTTTTTTTGTTCGTATTTTCGACATATCTCCCTGTGTTTTTACTCAAATTCCGAGTGGGAGAGCTCGTTGGATGCGGACTTTAATTCTGCATCCAATGAGTAGCGACACTGCATACTTTTGACAGGCCCCGCTACCCCAAAAACAAGAAATACCTGAAAAATTGTGATGATGACATCATCATCATGTTTTTTCAGGTATTTCTTGTTTTTGGGGTAGCGGGGCCTGTCAAAAGTATGCAGTGTGGGTACTCTTTGGATGCAGAATTAAATTCCGTATCCAACAAGCTCTCCTGCTCGAAATTTGAGTAAAAACACAGGGAGATATGTCGAAAATACAAACAAAAAAAGTAGTTTTCTTTTATGACAAATATGTCAATTCAACCATTATGGTTGACTCATTTTATTGAAATTCTATTGGTTCTTGAATTCCTACTCACAAAATTTATTGTTGGTGCGTTTTCTTATAAGGCCCATTTTAGACCTCAAATTTCCTCTAATGGGCTCCACAAGCTTCCAAGTGTCTTCATGAACCCATGCCACCTTATTTTCTTAGCATTTATCATTAATGGGCCCGTTTAAATATGAATATAGTAAACTAAAGTCCTTTTGGGTCCCATAGCCCCATATTACAAAATTTATGTCTCCATCTCAACCTGGGGAACTAGTAGGTTGGTGAAACATTATTTGCAAATAGTCTTATTTGGAAATCATTTAAATGGGGACATAACAAACCGAAATCATACAAACTAGTAAGCAATTCTAATGTAAATTAAATTCAGTCTTATATAGTTAAGAGGAAAGTAGAGCAAGTCTTGTTTTACCCTGCATCAATTGGTATGCATAGGAACGTTCTTGAAAGAAAATTTAATATTTTGGAAGAAGGTTTTATTAGAATAAAGCAAGTTCTAAGAGAAAAGGAAAATTTTGAAGAAGAATACCGTGATATGGAGTATATGAGCTCCTAGAGTTGAAGAATTAGATGAGATATTGTAGGTAGCCATGGTCTTTATGTTTTGCAATTGATTTTGGCCAAAGTATTTGTTGTTTGCAGGTAGCAGTGAGAGAAAGAGAAAATTGTGGCGACCTTATAGCTAGTGAAGATGGAGAAGAGAAGGTGAAATTTTTTCAAGAAGATGAGTAAGGTGCAAAAGCCTACAATTGAGGAATAACCAAGAATACCATAATTCCATGTTTAGTTAGTGGTAACCTTAGTGAGGTATTTTGTGGTAGTAGGGTGAGGAAACCTCTTGCATAAAATGATTATTGCAACTCACCGTGGAGCTAATGAAGATCAAAATGACGGAGAGAACTATAGGTAGTCAAGTAAAGTACTAAAAAGAGGAGAATCCATAAAGTAGATACCAAGAAATTTGGGATGGAATTGGTTCAGTTAAAGGAGAGACTCGGTATTTTGAAGGAGCTAATACAAGGGAGGGCTGGAGAAGACTAGAGATGTGGTTGGGAACTAAGAATTAGGGTTAGATGGCCTATTGTGCAATTATTTACAAGGAATCTTAGGCATAGATTCCACTACAACAAAATGGGTAATTAGCACCTAAAATAACATCGAAATTTAGTGTATTTTAGTTCACGAATTGAGAACTTTTATCGACGTAAAACTCGATGCAATAGTGCATGTTCACTTCAACGTTATAAATAGCACTAGAAATAACGCCAGATGTAATTCCTAGTATAACGTTGAATATAGAACTGGAAATGTGGACTCTAAAACAATGTCATATTTCGCGCCTAGATTAGATCCTACTTTATCACCTAAAATGGCACTAACAATAACACCTAATATTGCTTCCAATTTTTCTTCCATTTCTGCTTCTAGTTTTGCTCATAGTTGTGCTTCATGTTTTGATCCTAGTATTGCTCCTAGTCTTGCTTCTTGTTTTGCTTCTAGTATTTATTCTAGTTGTGCTTCTTGTTTTGTTTCTGGTAATGCATCGGATCATTGAGGCTTGGAAAATCGCAAGTAACAACAGTTAGGGATTCTCCCCAGTAAACATTCCCAACTAGCCCGTTACTGTTTGGTATGGGGAATCCATCTGGTTTATGGTCCGGATACCGTAGGTCAAGTAACAAAAATAAAGGGTTTTATTGGTTACGACGCGGTCCACCGTGTGTATTTTTAGTTTTTTGAATTTAGGTATGATATGTAAGTGCCTATTTAAAAATGCAGATTGATAGAGAATACGAGGAGCGGTCACAATGTGATGCACAGGTTCTTACCTATTGTCTTAACTCTCTCGCATCTAAACCACACACAGCAAGAAAAAACTAAAACTAACTATCTAACCTATCCCTAGGGAGCAAGATTATTATTCATCAATGAGTAATGTATTTTGTGCATGCATTAAGAAAAATCACAGATAGTTGTTACTTATTTCAAAACACATGAACATTTATAGATATATGAACAACCAGATAGCTAATTGTTTATGAACAGCATTCATTACTCATAGTGGAAATGTCATAGAATAAACTAGAGCGCATTCATAACAAGAACATAGGTTCAAAGAGTTAGAATGATCTCACAGTTAATGGATAACAGCTAAAAATGAAATAGTTCACATTCAACAAATCCATAGCACAGCATTTGAAACCTTCCACAAAGCTTTCTCCAACAGGAAACTTGTAATTTCTTTATGCTAAAGGAAATAGTTCTTCTTACATCATACTCTCACAAATCTATCTGGGAAAAAGTCCCTCTCTACAACTAACTCTCCTATATTTATACAAAAACAACAAAACCTTTGGGTTGCCCCTCGAGTGACCTTTGGGCTCCCCCAACCATTCAACCCCACAATTTTGTCTTTTAGTGGGTGCTCATGATTCATACGATATGTTACATTTCAGATTTAGATTTTAAGAGCACTTTATACAAAAGGGACCAGCTTGGTAACATATGAACTTTTCCCAAGCTTGGGCCTCTGCTGCTGTTGATCCATTTGAGATCTCAGACCTTAACTTTATCCTTCCTTTTTCTATCTCACTTTTTTATGCTTCAGCCTCTTCTTTCCTTGTTGCCTCCCTTCTCTTTTGACTTTTAGATATATCTTGCTTGCAATAGTCACCATGTTATGAACATAACAGATTTTAGACCATCTAGCGTTTAACGAAGTAACACAAAATTCACTAATACATGCATTCTGTAAAATGAACTATAAACAATATTAATGCATGAAAAGAAAAATGAAAAGGCAAAGAAAATCCTGCAAGCTGGGTCCAAGAAACCTCTAATCCCACTATCCCACTGAAACCATAATCCTGATAGAACAGACTCTTTATCTAAAAATGAGCCACATCTGAACTAACTCGAAACCTTGTGAAGAAAGCATGAGCCGAGACAATGCAATTGACACTCCTTAAAACACCAAACCCCAAACTGCGCTCTTAATCTCAGAAAACCTTGACTCGACCAGCACCCATGGGAAAATTCCGCCATCCCACAAAATAGAGTAACAGCACACAAAAAAAGGCGGGAAAACCCTACCAACATTCGAAAGCAAAAACGCTAAGCATCGGGCAGATAATCCACTTCGGTGGGCGGAAGTACTATAGCATCGGATGATTAGTTCACTGAGGAGCCACAACGGCGGAAGACCATCAGACTACGGGTTCCGCAACAAGAATAACGTCGATGATCGGAGGCTTTGAGCACTATGCATCAGACGATTAGTCCTCAACCTTTCCGCAATGTCAGCACTCCCAAATGCTAAAAACCCCTGATAGTTAAGTGTCGGAGATCAGAACCACTAAAGCATTGGCCGGGTAGTTCCCTACACAGCTGCAACGGTGGGAGATAGATTGACTAAAAGTTCCACAATCAAAATAAAACATCAGCGTTCAGAAGCTTCAGAGACTATGTATCGACGACCAAAGGCTCAATGCTACCTCCATATCGGCAACGCAAAGGACTAGTTCCCCGATCAATAGTCAAAAACCATTTCGATTACGAAAATAAAGCATCGTAAAGTAAGAAGTTGGTCAATAAAACCAAGGCATCGGCGAAAAAATAGAACTTACCATCGAGACGTTTATTAATTAGCTTCCGCAATGGCGGTTGTGTAGAGAACTACTGCTCCGATTCACTGTTCAAATGACCTCCGAAAAACCAAATAAAAAAAAGTTAAGTTCCAAAAAACTTTCGACTGGCCAGCGATAGAAAAAATTTGTTTCACCTCCGAAACAGCGGCGGCAAAGAGAACTAAAGTTTCGATTCAAACATAAATAGACTTCTGATAGCAATGAAGGAAATCATTCAGATCAAAGGACATCATTTTTAAATCAACTTTAAACTCCACAGTCCAAAGTATTGGCAGACAATAGCAGTTTTTCGAAAAGCATGAAAATAGTTGACCTCACTTCAACTTCAAACAATCCCAATTTGTAGCAGAACAAAAACAGAGTTCAGCAATCCAAACAATCCCAGGCAAAATAAAATTAAAAGGAGGGTCCAAAATTTAAAAAATTTGGGAAATAGTTGCAGCTGCAACAATTGGCGACTACCTGGTGAACCCAGATCTCTCGACAATTTCTTCCTTAAGTAACAGACTATTTGATAATAAAACCAACGTGTTGAATTCTTCTAGATGTCTGGATTTCCCAAATGGCAAATGTATGTACTTTTAATCATTGATGATAGTCCAGTTTAGGAAAATGGAAACCAATATTTCAAAGTCAAGATAACTCTTTTGAGGCCAGGAATATGAGTTTCATTTTTACCTCTGTCTTCGGGTAGCTTCCAGCTTGGACACCATAGGATTAGAACATATGGTAAACAGAAATATTCATTTATTCCTCATTCACATGCCATTTTGCACTTTTTGTGCTTTTGGAATTTGTCCTTTCTTTTGAGTCCTCCTGCATGCCTTTCTTTCTGAATTTTTATTCAGGCTCCTCTATCCATAGTGTCCTTTTGTGTGAGAGATGTATTGATTTTCAGCTCACGGACGGAGAAGAACTTTGGCAATTTTGTACTCATATGATTTAGTACTTGGTTTTGATACATATTGCTTTCTCAAGAGATTTTTGACTCTTATTTGCCTTTTGGCTTTCAATTCTTGGCATGGGATCATTTATATATAATATACTGTTTACCCTGCTTCATTTCCATGGGTCTTTTGCTGTCACCCCCTAAGACATTTTTAAATGTGAGATGGATGGAGCCTCGAAATAATATTCCAGGCCTTTTGATCCTGATTTATTTTACAAGGATTAAGTAGGAATTCAATGTGTTCATAGCCATTTAAGAAAACTGCTAAACTAGAGGAAATTCTTTCAAATAAATCAATAGTACACAGTCTTATAATCAATGATTTTTGTTAACTAGAATTCTGATGCTCTCCATGCAACCAAAAGTTTGCTTCTTTTATTGAAATCAATCAAAATCTAACTAAAACAAACAGAAATAAAATAAATAAAAAATAAACAACAAAATCAGTTTATTTATGTGCAAGATAATCAAGAAATAAAAACCAAGAAAAATAAAGTTTGAGAACTAAACCACTAACTGGTCAGTTCTCTGCCCACCCTTGTAAATCTGGCAGCTTGTAAGTTGAGGGGCTAGGATTGACTGCAAATTGAAAAAAGGCCTACCCATTATCAAAAACTACATCTACTATTTTACAATCAATCTCATCAACCCGTGAAAATCGAAGGAGATCGGGCTGGGTGTCTGGTGTACTGCTAGCTTCTTTTGCTTGGTAGTTTCCCGGTTCTAGCTCAATTAGATAATTTCCCAATACAGAATTCACCAGTTCATTCTTTTCTTCCAATTGAGTAACATTGTGTTTCATGTAGGGCTCTCTTAATATCTTTATCTAGTTTGGACTTCCCTTATGAGGCAACCACAGATGTGACCAATTTGATGCGAAATACCCATTTAGCCTTGCTGACCAATCTCGATTCAAAATAAGTCCATAAACATCACGTATGTCTGCTACCACAATATCAATGTACTGACATATCTTTTTATTGGCAAATAAGCGAATCAGAGCATCTTCCATTTCCCCGACTACTTTCACATTGGTCCTGTCCAGCTGAGTAACCTGCTAGGTAGTGGGTTTAGGTTGTCCATTGATCTTTTTGTAGACTGAAAGTGGCATAACATTGACTGCTAACCCTGATTCTACTAAACAATTGTGCACCTTATGGTTTAAAATCTCAAAAGTCAAGAGGAATGGTGGGGTTTTAAACCTAGCCTTACCTCCCACACTTGCTTCAACAATTTCTTCTATAGGTTGGTTGTTAGTGGGAAACTCTTTGTTTGGTACTTCAAGTGCTTTTAACAATCTTTTTTTTTTTTGAGGTACATTACACATTTCAAATAACGAAATATTTGCCTTATTCCTTTTAATGTCCTCCACAATATCGTACCCCATCTCAGGTGCTTTGAGATTTTCCTTGACATTAGGCTTATCAAGCATGTTGACTTGTTTCGGATCTTGACCGGTAATGGTAAATTCAGGTATTTTATCATCTGTATTGTTCGTCTGAATTTTCTTTACATTCTCCTGAAGTCTCTTAATTTTCGGGAGTATGGAATTGTCTTTATTTAACAAACCTTGAGTTCTCGTTATCACATTTGTTTCTGATGTTTCTTCCTATTTCAGTGAACCTTCCTCTTCTGTATCAAAAAGTGAGACACAGTCCCATAAAAACAGAGCATCATCCGCTTGTTTTTCTATGGATTTATTACCCTTTTCTTCCTCATCATCAGATTCTGTTAGTTTAGAGTCCAATAGTTGATTCATTACTAATGTCATCAAATTGATCCATTGAGGGCAATTTTTTTCATAATGAGGTTGCTGATGAAAGGTGCAAAAATTACCCATACCCACCTCAGTTAAATTCATTGATGCAGGACTATGTGGAGGAGGTTTAGATTGATTGTTGTCCTCTCTCCTTTCATAGTAAGGCTTGTATGCTTTATGAGACTCCTTTTCTTTTTCCAAATCTATCACTCTATTAGATAGTTTCGGCATCATTTTCAACATTCCTTCAAAAGTTTTTTCTCCCGACTCCTCAGGATAATCTTCTATGCTCTCTTTTTCAGCTTCTACTCTCTCAGCTTCTTCATAAGTTTTTGATAACGTAGGTTTGACTGTCATCTTGGAAAACATAGCCAAGTCGGGCCCCAAAGCTGAAGTATAGTATTCACTCAGAACTTTATCAGATGGTTTATCAGTTGCAGAAAAATTCTTAAGATAAGCAGCAAACCTTTAGGTGAAACTATGCACTTTTTCTTTTCTTTCTCTCTTTAAAGCACACAACCCTTTCATTAGAGCTGCATGAGTTTACTGGGCTGCATATTTACTTCTGAATATCCTTTCAAATGTGTCCCAGTCTGGGATTGAGTTTGCCGGAAGAGAAAAATACCATGAGGCTGCTGCTTCTTTCAGGGTATGTGGAAATAATCTGCAGACTACATTTTCATGTTCTCTAGCCCTTAGTCCTTCTATAGCCAAGTAAAAGCTTTGCAAATGATCATCTACCAAAATCTTTTCACTTGGGTCAAACTTGGGCAGCATTTTCTCAAAATCCTGAGGTAAGTCATGTAAAGGGGGTGCCAGGTTTAAAGGTGACCTAGCCCTCCAAGCAGGTGGTGGATTCGGTGGGTTGGGTGGCTGATTTGCATTCATGTTTTCCATGAGTCTGGGTGGAGAATGAGGTGGTGAGTGAACAAGGGTATGAATAGGTGAACAATAAGGTGTATCTGGGCCCAACTAATTCAGAGGTTGAATAACTTCTTGTAAGGTTGTTTCTACCATTTCTTCAACATCTCCAACCAACACTACGTCTTCCACTATAGGGTGGTCTTTCTTTCGATATTCTCTTCTGGGTAAGACATGAATAATTGGTAATCCTCCAATATTCTTCACATATGCCCTAGTATGTCTTCTCAGATCATTAACTACTTCGTTATCGACAAAATACATATGCTCTTTACCCTTCTCTTCAGGAATTGGATTGGGAAACAGACTGCTTTCAGAACTATCACCGGTGGAATAATCTCAAGAAAATAAGTTTCCTCAGCCAGCCATGTAGTCGTGGCCCTCCTTCTAGCGCCAAAAACTGTTGAGGCCTGGAAAATCACAGGTAACAACAGTTAGGGATTCTCCCCAATAAATGTTCCCAACTAGCCCGTTACTGTTTGGTATGGGGAATCTGTCCGGTTTACGGTCCGGCTACCGTAGGTCAAGAAACAAAAATAAAGGGTTTTACCGGTTACGTCCCGGTCCACCGTGTGTATTTTTAGTTTTTTGAATTTAGGTATGATATGCAAGTGCCTATTTAAAAATGCAGATTGATAGAGAATACGAGGAGCGGTCATAATGTGATGCGCCAGTTCTTACCTCTTGTCTTAACTCTCTCGCATCTAAACCACACACAGTAAGAAAAAACTAAAACTAACTATCTAACCTATCCCTAGGGAGCAAGATTATTATTCATCAATGAGTAATGTATTTTGTGCATGCATTAAGAAAAATCACAGATAGTTGTTACTTGTTTCAAAACACATAAACATTTATAGATATATGAACAACCAGATAGCTAATTGTTTATGAACAACATTCATTACTCATAGTGGAAATTTCATAGAATAAACTAGAG
The DNA here is from genome assembly GCA_001517045.1 of Pseudotsuga menziesii. Classification (NCBI taxonomy): domain Eukaryota; kingdom Viridiplantae; phylum Streptophyta; class Pinopsida; order Pinales; family Pinaceae; genus Pseudotsuga; species Pseudotsuga menziesii. The sequence goes on from LPNX010828327.1 coordinate 148,084, forward strand.
TGCATTCATAACAAGAACATAGGTTCAAAGAGTTAGAACGATCTCACAGTTAATGTATAACAACTGAAAATGAAATAGTTCACATTCAACAAATCCATAGCACAACATTTGAAACCTTCCACAAAGCTTTCTCCAACAGGAAACTTGTTTCTTTATGCAAAAGGAAATAGTTCTTCTTACATCATACTCTCACAAATCTATCTAGGAAAAAGTCCCTCTCTACAACTAACTCTCCTATATTTATACAAAAACAGCAAAGCCTTTGGGTTGCCCCTCGGGTGACCTTTGGGCTCCCCCAGCCGTTCAACCCCACAATTTTGTATTTTAGTGGGTGCTCATGATTCATACAATACGTTACATTTCAGATTTAGATTTTAAGAGCACTTTATAAAAAATGGACCAGCTTGGTAACACATGAACTTTTCCCAAGCCTGGGCCTCTGCTGCTGTTGATCCTTTTGAGATCTCAGACCTTCACTTTATCCTTCCTTTTTCTATCTCGCTTTTTTATGCTTCAGCCTCTTCTTTCCTTGTTGCCTCCCTTCTGTTTTGACTTTTAGATATATCTTGCTTGCAGTAGTCACCCTGTTATGAACATAGCATATTTTAGACCATCTAGAATTTAACAAAGTAACACAAACTGCACTAATACATGCATTCTGTAAAATGAACTATAAACAATATTAATGCGTGAAAAGAAAAATGATAAGGCAAAGAAAATCCTGCAAGCTGGGTCCGGGAAACCTCTAAGCCCGCTATCCTACTAAAACCACAATCCCAATAGAACAGACTCTTTATCTAAAAACGAGCCGCATTTGAACTAACTCGAAACCTTGTGAAGAAAGCATGAGCCGAGACAATGCAACCGACACTCCTCAAAACATCAAACCCCAAACTGCGCTCTTCATCTCAGAAAACCTTGACTCGATCAGCACCCATGGGAAAATTCCGCCATCCCACAAAATAGAGTAACAGCACAACAAAGATGGCGGGAATGTTGATGTATATGTAACTTCGGAATGTATTCTTATATGTATTTTATATATTGTAACCTGATGTTTATTCCGGGATGTTTCTATTATGTATTTGAGTCATGT
>LPNX010828328.1:6040-20039 GCA_001517045.1 Pseudotsuga menziesii
CCAAATCATCATAGTGGTGCTCCCGCCACTCTATGGAGGTCATCTATACTAGACATTAGCACCTGCATGCACAGTACTCCCACATCAAGGTTGATCTTAGTATCCGATACAATAAAAGCCACAAAAACCCAAACTCACACGATTCTCTTTCACAAAAGAGCATGAGTCATGCACTACACTAGTGTCAAAATAATTCTTAGTGCGACTGTACGTTGGTATTCTATGTGGCCATTACCATAAGAGATATGAATTGTTTCGTTGGGCTATCAGTGTGATTACCATTTTTCCACGCTACGGTAGGGAATGATATCAAATTCTCTCATGTTGTCATGCACAAGAATAAAAAAAATCTATGCGGTTAGTTTTTATGGCTAAAATATAGTCGTACTTCCAATGGGACCCCCTACTCTAAAACTACCCAGATAAAAATAACTAGAATGAGGTTCAAGCTTACCTAGATCTTAGAGCTCAGAAATCAATTGCAAGGATCTTTGGGAATTAGAAAAACTTGTTAGTTTTTCTATGTTAAATTACTTAGGATATTTATCTGAAAGAATAACAAGGACAACAATACATCAAAGATACCTAAGATACACAAGACAAAAATATTTTCATAGGGGAAACCATAAAGGAGAAAACCCCGCAAACTTCCTTAGAATGGTTCTGTCACAAACATAAGATGACAAGATAAAATAACCCAAGAACAATATCTTTGCAACAGCTCTTTGTCCCTCCTCTTCCTCTCTCCTAAAGCGCACATGAGAGAGAAAGTGAAGTGTGTGTCAAATGAGGAGGGCACCTCTCTATTTATATTCTTCCATTGAGTTAGTTAACTCAACCATTAGGTTGGCTAGGTTACTTGCAGGACCGACATACCTAAGAATACACATAAATACATTTCACTGTATTTAACCTGGGGACTATTTTCCCAACGTACAATGGAGGGTTTAAATCAGTGACCATACACAATGATGACATCTCGTAAAGGGGTAACACACATCCCTAATGGGGGTACAACAACATACAATGATAATATACATCACAATATATTTCGAAGTTACAAATACAACAACACTCCCTCTTAACTAGGAAGGTATTATCTCTCCACAACCATCAACACATCTGGTCATCGTCATTGAGTCATCATCGTCGTTGCTATCATTGTTCTCATCTTGCCCAACCTGTTGCATCTATCCATCATAGGAAGTTTATACAAATCCATCTCTTTTTCATGCTGGATGTAGGCCTAGACCTCATCTAGGTCTTTAAGTCATCAAGTAGGCATAGCTCATGACTTATTATATTGCCTATGCAAAACCTGAAAGAGAATCCCAGGACAAATTATATGCCTCTGCAAAACCTGAAGGATCTCCCAGGACTGATTATATGCCTCTGCAAAACTTGAAGGAGCATCCCAAGACTAATTATATGCCTCTACAAAACCTGAAGGATATCCCAGGACTAATTATATGCCTCTACAAAACCCGAAGGAGCATCCCAGGACTAATTATATGCCTCTACAAAACCTAAAGGATCTCCCAGAACTAATTATATGGCTCTGCAAAACCTAAAGGATCTCCCAAGACTAATTATATGCCTCTACAAAACCTGAAGGAGCATCCCAAGACTGATTATATGCCTCTACAAAACCTGAAGGATCTCCCAGGACTGATTATATTCCTCTGTAAAACCTAAAGGAGAATCCTAGGACTAATTATATTCCTTTGCAAAACCTAAAGGATCTCCCAAGACTAATTATATGCCTCTTGCAAAACATGAATCCCCTACTACCATCTCGTCATCTTAAGATCATCTCATTGTCACATGGAGCACATCCCAGATGCACACATCTCAACCATATTGGAACAACCATAGCCCTTACATATGCACCATGGGAGGACACAACTGCCACCATGTGATAAATTCTCTTGTGCATCTACATCTTCCAGACGCATCATATCCCTTTGAAGGGAACCTCGATCTGAAGTATGCCAAGTTTCTCTCTAAGGTATTTAAACTTCACTCTAGATAATGGCTTGGTCAACACATTAGTAATTTGCTCGTCCATCGCAACATATTGGAGCTTCACTACTCCTCTCAACACCATATCCTTGATATAGTGGTAATTGACCTCAATGTGCTTTGACTTGTCATGAAACACTGGGTTCTCGGACAACTTTACACAACTCTAGTTGTCACAAAAGATACAAGTCACCTCTAACTAGAGATCAAACAAATAAGGCAATAACTTCCTAATCCATACTGCCTCACAACTAGCTGAATAAGTTGCGACATACTCTGCTTTAGTTGTACTCAGTGCCATGCATGACTGCTTCTTGTTTAACCAAGATATCATACTTGATCCCATACTGAAGCAGCACCCCAAGGTGCTCTATATGGCACTGCCAGCCCAATCTGAATCAACATAACCCTACAGGTTAACCTTTTGATTCACGTCATATGTGAGCCCATAATCAATTGTACTCTTTAGATACCTCAATATATGCTTTACAACAACCATGTGAACTTGTCTTGGATTCGTTATGAACTAGCTCAAAGTGTTCACAACAAAGCATATGTCTAGTCTCATGTTTGTTAAGTATGCCAATGAGCCAATCATCTGACGATACATTGTGTTATCAACTGTCTCTATTGAAGCATCACACATTAGATTCAAATTTGATGCCATAGGTGTGGCTATCACCTTGCGGTCTAGTATTCTGGGTTTCTTTAGAATCTCCAGTGCATACTTTCCTTTACCAAGGAAAATCCCATCCGCATTATGCCACGCCTCCATGCCTAGGAAGCATTGTATCATCCCTAGGAATTTAAATTTGAACTCTATAGCAAGTCTCCTTCTTGCATCTTTAATGAGTTCCTATTCATCTGTCAGTAACAGGTCATCAATCCATAGTAGGAAAATCACTAGTCTTTCGCCTTCAACCTTTAAGCAAAAGTTGGGATCCGCTTTATTCTCATTAAATCCTAGGGCCATCAATAAGTTGTACATCTTGTTGTACCATGTTGAATTTGAGGATCTTCTGTAGCTACCCCCTCTGAAGCGGAGCATCATTATCCCTCTGTCTTTCGTACTCTATGTATTGAAACATTATGTACTAGAGTGACAAGTATCTTCCTCTTCTACAGATATTCTATGTATCCATCTAGTGTCACTGGATACCAAGATCCTCTATATTGATCTTTGATGAAAATTTCTTCTCACACCCATCTATGAGCTTGTCATCCTCTATAGGCTTTCATATTCAACCTTGTAGCAAATGTTAAGATCTTCATCACTCTAGGTGATCTTCAATTTCCTCATGTAATTGTATGTGATGTACAAGGCCTTCTTTAATTTGCACACATGATTATGTATGTCATGTGTCTCAACTACCAGCAGCTGCTCTACGTACACTTCCTCGTTGACTACGCCATTCAAGAATGTTGTCTTGATTTCAACTGGTGTATCTCACATCGCATACCTGCATGTATGGATCTAACGAATTGTACCTCACAACTGGTGCAAATGTCTCCTCGTAGTCTATGCCTTGTTTCTATGAGAAGCCTCATGCTATGAATCTTTCCTTGTATCCCACAATGTTGCCATCTACTACATGTTAGATCTTGTAGATCCATATGGAATACACTGCATACTTCCCTTTAGGTCTCGACACTACATCTAAGACATCATTCCTCTTGATCAACTGGTACTCTTGATCATAGTCTCCTTCCCTTTCTTCTTGGCTACTTCTTCATAGTTGGAAGGATCTGCATCAATGATGTTAATCAACAGTGTCACATAACTAGAGTGTTTCTAAGGCCTCTTGCTTTCTTTGGAAGTCTCGTCATACTATTATTCATCTTGGATGATTTCTCATGCCCAAGGTGATCTCCATATCTCGAGGTGGATCTACCGTTCTCTTTGTATTCTTCTAAAGCTATTTCTTTTTCCATGGTGTCTCTGACATGGGAAGCTTCAAGTTCCTCTTTTAAACTATTGTTACTTGTTCTTCGGAATGATCTACAAGTCAAGTTCAGTTACATGATTATAAACATCTCATAATTTCCAAAACATAGTGACAAATATATGTCACATAGTCATGCAACTATCTTAGCCAATGTTACAACATTCATCCATATCCCATACACATACAGTAACTTCTAGATTCCTTCTACCCCAATGTTATTAAGAGTGTGTACTACTCCTAATATGTCAGCAAAGAGGTTTTAATCTAGACAAATGTAATGTTGTACAACATCATTGACTTCTTATCCATTATTTGTAATTCAGTAGTATAAATGCAAACAATCAAACATGCATAATACATCAACTGAATATAAACAAGTGCACAACCAAAAAATACCATAAAATAACAATTGAATACGCGTCTTTATTTTTTTGGTGGGTAGACTTCTTCTTGAGCCTTCAGCTTCAACTGCATCATTTCTTATCCAAATGTTGAGATGGATAAGAGGTTCTTCATGAGTTGAGTCCTTCATATTCCTCATCACTTGAGCAATCTAATTTGAATTGTGAGAGATTGATCTTCGGCTGCTCCCATCTTCTCTTTTCTTATTATGAGTTGAGATTCTTCTTGTGTGAACTCTTCCTAAAGTCTTTTGAAGGTAATAAACTTCCTTCTGGCACACATTCCGCGAATGAATGAATCCCATGATCTTAGGAGGCAATTCAAGGTGGTTATAACAATCTCTTCTTCTTCTTCAATTGATTCATCATAGCATCGAACAATCCCTTTTAGTGTCTTCAAGGATGACACATGAGGGATGAGATGATATTTAATAGAATCTACAATGATTCTCTTGGCTCTAGACTTAGCCTCATCTCTCTCTGGCTCTTATAACTTCCTTACTGAAATACTGATCCAAGACATTTTCTTTAAGGATCACGGAGGTCTTATACTTCCATACTCGGGTTGTCAGATTCACCAAGCATGTCATCAATTTGGGTGTGATTATTCATTTTGAAATGAGAACCTCAAATGTAAATAACAAAGATTTATATCTTACTGATTTGAGGTGTCTAACCTGGTTTCAGAGCTGGCCAATATAAGTTTTTGTCAAGGAAAAAAAAAACCTAATTTTTCAAACTTTTGATTGCATAGAAATATGGGCATCTTCAAGGCGAGTTTTCCAATGTACTCCTTTTATGAAAATAGTGGTGGGAAGCTCTCAGGATAGGAATCCCTAGTTTTCCAATTTCTTATGCAGAATCATATGATATTTATACTACTGTATCTCTGAATTTTCGGCTCCTTACAGTATTAAACTTCTCAATGATAGCCTTATATGTCTTCTTTACAATCCCATAGGTTAGAGAAGAAATGGATTCTCCAAGTGGGACGTATGCTGATTTTCCCAAGGTGACTATTTTCAGGACTGTTCTGAATAGAAAACTTGTACGGACATCCACATGTCACTATTTCACATTTTGGGTATGAAAAGTGGACCACTGAAACTAAATTCTATTCCCTACCTAAAAAATCTTGCTAAATTTCATTTGTACCTTCCTAGCCCGAGATATAGCAATTATCCCTATGTCACATGTTTATGATTGTATTCTAGAGGAAGCTAGAACCATGATTTGGAGGAACCATATCTCCTCAAGTATAGTGAATCTGAGGCTGAAACGTTTACACAATGTAGAGCGATAATTCCTCTTCATCCTGTAAGAGTTTCAGCTTATGAGCATTCTCCAATCTCACATTATAGCAAAAGTACTAAGATGACTAAATTCAGTATTCTAGGATTTTTAGGCATGAAACTCTAATTTCCATTAACTGCCATTGTAGCTATATTTGGGCTGCACTGTGCCTTCTTTTAGAGTGGCTCTGATACCATGTTATTTTTTCTAATTTAATTTACTTGGAATATTTATCTGAAAGAATAACAATCACAACAATACATCAAAGATACATAATATACACAAGACATAGAGATTTTCATCGGGGAAACCATAAAGGAGAAAACCATGCAAACTTCCTCAGAATAGTTTCGTCACAAATATAAGATGACAAGATAAAATAACCCAAAAACAATATCTATGCGACAGCTCTCTGACCCTCATCCTTCTCTCTCTCCTAAAGAGTACATGAGAGAGAAAGTGAAGTGTGTGTTGAATGAGGAGGGAACCTCTCTATTTATATTCTTCTATTGAGTTAGTTAACTCAACCACTAGGTCACTCAGGTTACTTGTGGGGCCAACCTACCCAAGAATACACATAAATACATTTTACTTTATTTAACATGGGGACTATTTCCCCGACTTACAATGGAGGGTTTACCTCAGTGACCATACACAATGATGACATCCCGTAAATGAGTAACACACATCCCCAATGGGGGTACAACAACATACAATGATAATATACATCAGAATATCTTCTGAAGTTACAAATACGACAACAACATTCTCTGTGGGGTATGAAAAATGAAAATTACAAATGATTTTGAGAAGCATGCCCCACCCCTATTTATAGACCTTTGGCCCCAATTTCAAACCTTATTAGGATGAAACTGTAACGCTATTTGAAAAACCATTCACACAACCACGATCAGTGCATCGACATCTATGAAGTGACACTTCTTGCTCTTTCACCTAAAAAGTTTCATCCACCACCAATTTTTCATGCACTCCATGGGTGCGCCATGTTTTTGGCTATTATAACTCATATAACCAAGGGAATATAACTCACAATGCTTATTGAGTGTAAATTCAAAGGAAAAGGAATCAAGGTCCTTGAAAGAAAAAAAACTTCAAGAACTTTGATTACCCAACAATTCAACTCTAAAAATTTATCAATTTCACAATAATTCTTCAATGCTTCATTACATACCTCATATATTAATTCCCAACATACTGAAAATTTTGAGGTGGATGAGACTTATCGTAATAACTAGGTGTATATGAGGTCATCCCAAAACCAAATTGAGGTGTTGGGATGTAATGACCTTATTCAGACTCTTAGGGAAACCTTGAACATCCTCCTCCATAACCATAATCCCACCCACAAACCACAATTCAAACAATGGCATTTGAATTTAAAATTTTCCTTTTCTCCTTTAATGAGATACATGGAGGGGATGCAAAGATTAATATTGTTAAACTTGAATTATGAAATAAAGTAGAAGATGTATCCCTTTTATGCTTTAAAGCCCCATACTCCAATCCAAAGGAAGTGTTTGGTAATTCATTAGCTTGCCTATTATGCTGGTAAAGAACAAAGGACATGATACAACTCAAAAGAATCAAAATGACATTTTTTTTTCAATTTTGAATATGATTCTAGCAAGTTCTTTGTTCTACTATGGTATAATGAAAGGCCTCTACCTAGGTCTTAGTTATATCACTATATTTAATATTTTAAAAATACACCATTTCAAACACTTTCAAACAAAACGAGAATTCTGCAACATTCCACATGTTTGCACATGTTTCCATATGTATGCCACTCATTAAATAAAACGAGCGAGACAAGTTTATTGCTTCCTATGCAACACAGGTTGAAGCCGAAGAATTTCATGGTAAAACACCACATGAATAGCTTTGTTAAAAAACATAGGAGTATCAGGTGTGAGAGTAGCACACACACACACAGACAGATTTTGTATTGTCTTCAAATGACTGTGGGTCATCTTCAGCTATTGAGCTTCCTGGAGGGAAAATGGTTGTGGAACTTGTGGCCACATGGAATGACCTGACCAATAGGATGGATCCTATTTCATCCAATCGTTGAAGGTCGCATGGTAGTGGAGCTTGTGGCCACATGGAATCGTGGGTGTACCCTTTCTTGTAGAGCTTTCCATGTGGAGAAGATGGTCATTGCTCACATTTGGTGTTAGAGCCTAAATTCAAAATAAAATAATAAGTATAAAAATAAATAAATAAATAAATAAAATTGTTATTAAATATTTTACGAGGTTTTACTTTATCCATTGATGAGTTTTTATAGGTTGATGCAGTATCATATAAAATGTGATAGTGAATTATAGTGAATCTCCATGTCAATACAAGATTCAATTAAATAGTCCATAGAACTGTTGTTCAGGAATAAACACCCTTATAACCAAGGGTCTAGGGTTACCAACGTACTCTTAAAACTTGTAGACAATTAGCTTTAAAGTACAGAAAGGAAATAGGAAGATATAATGGACTCACCCGATTAACGACGGTTGATCCAAGATTTGTCTTCTCCCACTCTGCTCCTCTCCAAAGCTTTCAAGGATGCACCTCCTTCACCTACAAAGAGAAAATCCTCCAAATACAATCTTATACATGTATATATGACAAGTTAGATAAACAAGATATAGAGTGCTTCATCATAAATATTCATCAAACCATGATACATAAAAGAGAGTCAACACAAAGTTGGAAGAAGGATTCTCTTTATTAACAATAGTGAATGAGATAAGTGTACAACCCAACGCCTGAAACAAGGACTCCTCTGCAACCAAAGGATTCTGAGTTCTGCTGCTCCAAATACTTCTGAAGCTATACCACCAACATAACTTTGCTCTCCAAGTATGATTAATTAATTCCCTCCCCAAGGCCTCTATTTATACTTAGGAAAATAAAGCAGTTTGGTTGAGGAGGTTGAGACAGTTAAGACAGTTAATGTTTAAGGCTTAAGAAATCTCCATTAATCATGTTTTATTATTTTTAATGTCTAATGGAGGAGTACACGAGTATTTATACTGGAAACCCATGTATGACACGCGAGTTTCTATAAGGGAAACCTGCATATAGATCTGTACGCAAGTTGCAATGACAATACTCGCGTACAGTACGCGGTATGTTGTGGAGATAGTCGCGTATGTATGCGAGTTGCTGTGGAAAGAGTCACGTACAGCAATCAACATGTAAAAAGGTAAAAATGGCAAGCTAGGTGGATAGTGAATGCATCTCATGTCATGCCCATCTATAGTGTTTTAGGCAACCTTCAATCCATAAGTGTCCTTTTGTGTGCCAACAAATGCAGTGTCGGCACTCGGACAGAGAAGTGCCATTTGGGTTGATAACAGAACCAAGGGCATATAATTCATAATGCTTATTGAGTGTAAACTCAAAGGAAGGGGAATCAAGGTCCTTGAAAGAACAACAAATTACAAAACTTTGATTACCCAACAATTCAACTCTAAAACTTTATCAATTTCACAATCACTCTTCAATGCTTCATTGCATACCTCATATATTAATTCCCAACATACTGAAAAATTTGAGGTGGATGAGACTTATCTAAATAACTAGGTCTAGCTGAGGTCATACAAAACCAAATTGAGGTGTTGGGATGTTATGACCTTATTCGGACTGTTATGGAAACCTTGAACATCCTCCTCCATAACCATAATACCACCTGCAAACCACAATTCAAACAATGGCATTTGACTTTAAGGATTTCCTTTTCTCCTTTAATGAGATACATGGAGGGGATGCAAAGATTAATCTTCTTAAAATTGAATGATTATAAAATAAAGTAGAATATGTCTCCCTTTTATGCTTTAAAAACCCATACTCCAATCCAAAGGTAGAGTTTGGTAATTCATTAGCTTTCCTATTATGCTAGCAAAGAACGAAGGACATGATACAACTCAAAAGAAACAAAATGACGTTTTTCTTCAATTCTGAATATGATTCTAGGAATTTCTATGTTCTACTATGGTATAAAATGCCTCTACCTAGGTGTTAGTTATATCACGATATTTAACATTTTAAAAATACACCATTTCAAACACTTGCAAACAAAACAGGCATTCTGCACACATTTCCAGTCAAAGAAATTCATGGTAAAACACCACAGGAATAGCTTTGTTAAAAAACAGAGGAGTATCAGGTGTGAGAGCAGCACACACACACACAGACAGATTATGTATTGGCTAAAAATGTGTGTGGGTCATCTTCAGTTATTGAGCTTTCTAGAGGGAAAATGGCGGCGGAGCTTATGGCCGCATGGAATGACCTGACCAATAGAATGAATCCTATTTCATCCAAGTAATCGTTGAAGGCCGCATGGTACTGGAGCTTGTGGCTGCATGGAATTGTGGGTGTACCCTTTGTTGCAGAGCTTTCCATGTGGAGAAGATGGTCGTCCCTCACATTTGGTATTAGATCCTAACTTCAAAATAAAACAATAAGTATAAAAATAAAAACTAAATTGTTAGTAAATATTTTATGAGGTTTTGCTTTATCCATTGATGATTTTTTATAGGTTGATGAAGTAGCATATAAAATGTGATAGTGAATCATAGTGAATCTCCATGTTAATGCAAGACAGTATGTGCATACATGTATGATTTCTTATATATATATATATATATATATATATATATATATATATATATATCATGTTAAAGTTGCAATGAATGGTATTACGTGTATATTTTATTAATGTTATATCAACAAATAAATAAATAAATAATAAGATGGAAATTAAGATGATTCCAGTGATGTGAAGGATTAAGTATATATTATAAAATCAACCACAATTCTCCATTTCCAATCCATAATATACATAGAAATTTTAATGTGCAGTTTAACCTTTGGAGAACTCGCTTTGTATGGAATTTACAAGGGAGTAATATCGTTTACTAAGATAATTGTTGATTTGTTCTTGGTGATTATACTGATACATATTATTTATTCAAGAAAAGAAGGAATGAGAAAATTTTAGGGTCATAACAACAAAAATAACATAGCCACAAGGTTCCCTTTAACCTGTGGAACCAAATCATCAGAGTGGTGCTCCCGCCACTCTATGGAGGTCATATTTGTCATCCATTAGCACCTGTATGCACAATACTCCCACATCAAGAATGATCTTAGTATCCCATACAGTAAAAGCCATAAAAACCCAAACTCATGCGATTCTCTTTCACAAAAGAGCCTAAGTTGTGCACTACACTAGTTCCAAAATCGTGCTTAGCACGATTTTACGTTGGTATTCTACGTGGCCATTACCACACGAGATATGAATTATTTCGTTGTGTTATCAGTGTGATTGACCCATGAATAGTCGCGCAGAATCAGTGCGTGGATGTTGTAATCACTCAGATCACTAAGTTACCAGTAATACACATATAGAATCATATAATCATAACAGAGACAAGAGACGAGATAGTAGGTTGAATAACAACTTTATATTACTCAAAACACATACGATTTTATACAAACATCAAAACCGAACCAACGTATCTAGCTCAACAGCTTATTATATATTATTACAAAACAGTTATGAATAACTACTTGTCAGTTCGATCAACCGACACGACCTTTGGAGGCTGACCTAATCTCTAATTAGTCGGCTCACCGACTAGCTCCTCCAACAGTGGCCTAAGTGAAAATTTCTTGCGTAGGGCGTGAATTTACCATTTTTCCATGCTATAGTATGGCACAATATCAAATTCTCTCATGTTGTCACACATGAGAATACCGAAAACCTACACGGTCAGTTTTTATGGCTAAAAACTAGTCACACTTCCAATGGGACCCCCTACTCTAAAAAATACCCAAACAAAAATAACTCGGATGAGGTTCAAGATTACCTAGATCTCGGAGCTCAGATATCAAATGCATGGATCTCTTGGAATCATCAAAACTCCCTCCAAAGTATGAAAAATGAACGTTACAAATGATTTTGAGAAGCATGCCCCACCCCTACTTTTAGACCTTTGGCCCCAATTTCAAACCTTGTTACGAACAAACCGTAACTCTATTTAACAAACCATTCACACAACCACGATCAATGCATCGAGATCTGCGAAGTGACACTTCTCCCTCTTTGGCCTAAAAGCTTTCATCCAACACCAATTTTTCATGCACTCCATAGGTGCACCATGTTTTTGGATATTATTTCTGCAGTGTCAATAAATTTTCCATGATATTTATTACACTTGGGTATATGCATCATCTGTGTAGGATTCTAACCAGAGCATGGATATTTTAACCCCCTGTCCATAGTAGTGCAAGACTCATATCACAGGTATCATCCTGAAACTAGCATATAAGCAATGTTTCCCCCATGTTTACAATGCATTTATTAATATTCCCATCGATAACCATAGGATCTTAATTTCTATTCATGATGTGCCATAAACATTATCACTACAAATAACATTTTTTCCCCCATGGGTGTTCATACCATTGCAAACCCTATCACAATTTGGCACCCATGAAGTTGAACCCCCACAAGTCCAAGGAATTTGATCCAATTTAAAAATATCAACCTGTAGTTCATCATTTATAGTTGTGCATTTACTCTTCCCCTTTCGATAGTCGATTCCCTCGAATTCCTTTTCACGTGTTACAATCTAGATTCAAAATTGACCACTCATACCCCCATGAGAAATTCATTATTTGCAATCTCCCTCATATCATTGCCCTCACCGACAGAACGATGGGCCCCCCTCCCTTCGAAGACACAAATTCTATTCAGTTATTCCCTCGAGAACAATATGCATGCCATTGCTTCATGGGTCACCTATCTTCGCGCTTGCAAATAACTCTCACAAATTATCGCAACAACACTCCCTCAATCTTGAAGATATAATTCCAATTGACTACAATAGGGGACAATACAAGATTCAATGAAATAGACCATAGAACCAAGGGTATATAACTCACAATATTTATTGAGTGTAAATTCAAAGGAAGGGGCATCGAGGTCCCTTGAAATAACAACAACTTCTAGAACTTTGATTACCCAACAATTTAACTCGAAGACTTTATCAATTTCACAATCACTCTTCAATGCTTCAATACATACCTCATATATTAATTCCCAACATACTGAAAAATTTGAGGTGGATGAGACTTATCGTAATAACTAGGTATAGTTGAGGTCATACCAAAACCAAATTGAGGTGTTTGGATATATGAACTTATTCGGATTGTTAAGGAAACCTTGAACATCCTCCTCCATAACCATAATCCCACCCACAAACCACAATTTAAACAATGCATTTGACTTTAAGGATTCCCTTTTCTCCTTTAATGAAATACATGGATGGGATACAAAGATTAATCTTGTTAAACTTGAATGATTATGAAATAAAGTAGAAGATGTCTCTCTTTTATTCTTTAAAACCCCATACACCAATCCAAAGGTAGATTTTGATAATTCATTAGCCAGCATATTATGTTGGCAAAGAATGAAGGACGTGATACAACTCAAAAGACTCAAAATGACATTTTTTCTCAATTCTGAATATGATTCTAGCAATTTATTTGTTCTACTATGGTATAATGAAATGCCTTTACCTAGCTGTTAGTTGTCTCACGATATTGAATATTTTAAAAATATACCATTTCAAAGACTTGCAAACAAAATGAGAATTCTGCAACATTCCACATGTCTGCACATGTTTCCATTTGTATGCCATTCATTAAATAAAATGAGTGAGGAAATTTTATTGTTTCCTCTGCAACACAGGTTAAAGTCGAATAATTTCATGGTAAAACGCCACACGAATAGCTTTGTTAAAAAAAAAAGGAGTATCAGGTGTGAGAGTAGTACACACACACACAGATGATGTATTAGCTAAAAATGTTTGTGGGTCATCTTCATTTATTGAGCTTCCTGGAGGGAAAATGGTGGTGGAGCTTGTGGCCGCATGGAATGACCTGACCAATAGAATGAATCCTATTTCATCCAAGTAATTGTTTAAGGCCGCATGGTAGTGGAGCTTGTGGCTGCATGGAATTGTGGGTGTACCCTTTGCTGCAGAGCTTTCCATGTGGAGAAGATGGTAGTCGCTCACGGTATTAGAGCCTAAATTAAAAATAAAACAATAAGTATAAAAACAAATATAAATAAAAAGTAAATTGTTAGTAAATATTTTACAAGGTTTTACTTTATCCATTGATGAGTTTTTAAAGGTTGATGCAGTAGCATATAAAATTTGATATTGAATCATAGTGAATCTCCATGTTAATGCAAGGTAGTATGTGCATACATGCATGATTTCTTCTATATATATATATATATAT
>LPNX010828328.1:20248-31341 GCA_001517045.1 Pseudotsuga menziesii
ACTCTATGGAGGTCATCTCTATCATCCATTAGCACCTGCATGCACAATACTCCCACATCAAGGTTAATCTCAGTATCCTATACAGTTAAAGCCTAAAAAACCCAAACTCACATGATTCTCCTTCAGAAAAGAGAAAATCGCTACACTAGTGTCAAAATCGTTCTTAGCGTGACTATCAAAATTGTTCTTAGCGTGACTGTACGTTGGTATTCTACGTGGCCATTACCACATGAGATATGAATTCTTTCGTTGTGATATTAGTGTGATTGACCCATGAACAATCGTGGAAAATCAGTGTGTGGCCTAAGTGCAATTTTCTTGCATAGGGAGTGACTTCACTGTTTTGTCCACACTACAGTAGGGCACAATATCAAATTATCTAGTGTTGTCACACTCGAGAATACCAAAAACCTACGCGGGCAGTTTTATGGCTAAAATCTAGTCGTACTTCCAATGGGACCCCCTACTCTAAAAAATTCCTATATAAAAATAACTAGGATGGGTTTCAAGCTTACCTAGATCTCGGAGCTCACAAATCAAATGCATGGATCTCTGGGAATCAATAAAACTCTCTCCAGAGTATGAAAAATGAACGTTACAAATTATTTTAAGAAGCTTGCCCCACCCCTATTTATAGACCTTTTTCCCCAATTTCAAACCTTGTTACGACCAAACCGTAACTCTATTTGACGAACAATTCACACAACCACAATCAGTGCATCGAGATCTACGAAGTGACACTTCTCACTCTTTTACCTAAAAAATTTCATCCAACACCAATTTTTCATGCACTCCATAGGTCCGCCATGTATTTTGCTATTATTTTTTACATTTTCAATACCTTTGCCATGATGTTTATTACACTTGGGTATATGCATCATGTGTGCAGGATTCTAACTAGAGCATAGAGATTTTAACCCCCCATCCACAATAGTGCAGGACTCATATCACAGGTATCATCCTGAAACTAGCATATAGGAAACGTTTTCCCCATGTTTACAATGCATTTATCAATATTCCTACCGATAACCATAGGATCCTAATTTCTAGTCATGATGTGCCATTAACATTATCACTACTAATATAATTTTTCCCCCATGGGTGTGCATACCATTACAAACCTTGTCACAATTTGGCACCCATGAAGTTGAACCCCCACAAGTCCGAGGAATTTGATCCAGTTTAAAAAGATCAACCTGTAGTTCATCATTTTATAGTTGTTCATTTAATCGTCCTCCTTCAATAGTTGATGCCCTCGAATTCCTCGGCACATGTTACAATCTAGCACAATTGACCACTCATACCCCCATGAGAAATTCACTATTTGCAACCTCCCTCATATCATTTCCCTCACCAAGAGAACAATTGGGACCCCTCCCTTCGAAGACAAATTCTATTCAGTTATTCCCTCAAGAACAATCTGTATGGAATTGCTTCATGGGGCACTTGTCTTCGCGCTCACATATAACCCTAAAAAATTCTCACGAGAACACTCCCCAAATCTTGAAGATATAATTCCAATTGACTGCAATATGGGACAATACAAGATTCAATGAAATAGACCATAGAACCAAGGGCATATAACTCACAATTCTTATTGAGTTTAAATTCAAAGGAAGGGGTATCAATATCCTTGAAAGAACAACAACTTCCATAACTTTGATTACCCAACAATTAAACTTTAAAACTTTATCAATTTCACAATCACTCTTCAATGCTTCATTACATACCTCATATATTAATTCCCAACATACTGAAAAATTTGAGGTGGGTGAGACTAATCGTAATAACTAGGTGTAGCTGAGGTCATACCAAAACCAAATTGAGGTGTTGGGATGTTATGACCTTATTTGGACTATTAGTGAAACCTTGAACATCCTCCTCCATAACTATAATACCACCCGCAAACCACAATTCAGACAATGGCTTTTGACGTTAAGGATTTCCTTTTCTCCTTTAATGAGATACATGGAGGGGATGCAAAGATTAATCTTGTTAAACTTGAATTATTATGAAATAAATTAAAAGATGTCTCCCTTTTTATGCTTTAAAATGCCATACTCCAATCCAAAGTTAAAGTTTGGTAATTCATTAGCTTACCTATTATGCTGGCAAAGAACAAAGGACATGATATAACTCAAAAGATCAAAATGAAGTTTTTTTTCAATTCCAAATATGATTCTAGCAAGTTCTATGTTCTACTATGGTATAATGAAAGGCCTCTACCTAGTTGTTAGTTATCTCATGATATTTAATATATTAAAAATAAACCATTTCAAACACTTGCAAACAAAACGGGCACTATGCAACATTCCACATGTATGGACACGTTGCTATCCATATGCCACTCATTAAATAAAACGACTAACATGATTTTATTGCTGGCTCTGCAACACAGGTTGAAGTCGATGAAATTCATGGTAAAACACCACAAGAATAGCTTTGTTAAAAAAAAAAGTATCAGGTGTGAGAGCAGCACACGCATACAAATAGATTATGTATTGGATAAAAATGAGTATGGGTCATCTTCAGTTATTGAGCTTCCTAGAGGGAAAATGGTGGTGGAGCTTGTGGCCACATGGAATGACCTAACCGATATAATGAATCCTATTTGGTCCAAGTAATCATTGAAGTCTGCATGGTAGTGGAGCTTGTGGCCGCATGGAATCGTGGGTGTACCCTTTGCTGTAGAGCTTGCCATGTGGAGAAGACGGTCGTCCCCCACTATCAAAAGCTCTTACTGTAGCTTGTATCCAGTTAATGTACAGGTACAACGATAATTTTGTTTAGTTTCTAGAAAATGTGAACTTGAAACCTGATAATGTGCCTTTGAGTTGGAAAAAAGGGGCCATCAGTTCCTTTCCGTTGAAATCATTGATTGCATATGATTGTTAGTTATCAGAGATCTGATTGAAACCTTTTATCTTTCTGACAAATTTCATTAGCTCGTAATTACCCATATGCTTTTTGCACGGGGATTCAATTAGTGCTTTAAGTGTTTTAGGACTTTCACCTTCCTTTTCCATTAATGTAGTGACTGCCTATGCCAAATTAAAATTTAGATATCACAAGAATCAATAAGCAAATTTGAACACTTAATGGTCAAGCGAACGAAAAAATTTAGTGTAATGATTGCTACCTTTAACCACACTTTGGCTTAGGCCTTCTAGCCACGTCGAGCGTATTTTATTTGATACTAGGCTAGGAATTGAACCCAGAACCTAAACCCCACCATCGAAATGCTCAACCGTGGGATACACACCCCTTTCATTATTGACACCCTTAACCATTTTATTTAAAGGCGTAGATTACTACCTCCAACACCTCCTCGAGTCACGCTTAGACTCACGATTGTTGGCCATAGAAATTGAACAGAAGACCTATGCTCCCCCTTCCCTTCAATTCAAACTTTTGCTCAGGCATCCTAGTCACCTCAAGTCTAATCAATCTGATGGTGCTAAGCAAATAATTAAATCTAGGATCTACTTCTGGCCAGTGGGCTACTCTACCACTATGCTCCTTTCATGCCGAACACCTTTAACAATTTCACCTAAAGGTGTGGATTACTACCTCCAACTTCCCCCTTAAGCCACGCTTTGGCTCATAATTATTGGTCATACTAATTAAGCGTGACATGTCCCATGCTTGTAGTTTTCTTTACCACTGATAAGATAAGATAAGATAACTTCATTGATGTCCAAGGAATAAGCAGGAATGTAGGTTAAGTGTAAATACTTGAGCTACATGAGACTTCATGATGGGAACCCTTAATGTTTTGATCTAAAGCCATGGAGAGATAAATCCAACAAACATTATCGAATCTTGTACCGTGATTAATGCCCAAGGTTGTTAAGGACCAATAGACAAGGAGAGCCACATTCTTATTCTTGATTATAAGCGAAGATTACTTGAAAAGTTAAAATTCCACATCTACCTAGTGTTAACCCCAAGTTCTGCTTGCATTATTGGAGGGCTAAGATCCAGCAAGATTCTATAAAGTTGGTTACATTTTTCATTGATCCAAGCACACACATTGATCAGAGTTCTTTCTTAGAGTCAACAAAGTTCGAGACTGATTTTTTAGCAGTTGTTTTTTTGGGTAACCTAATATCAGGGGGCCCACATGACAGTGACTCATACACTCATGATTCTTGTAGAAAAGTGAGTCCAACAAGACTGCATTTTTTTTTCTTGATGATATGCTACCAAGGATCTTATGATATGGTGAAGCACACCTCTAACATTGTTCCTAATTTGAACAAAAAGTGGCTTGAACTTTGAAGGACCCTATGGTGCAACGGAGTGGACGTTCCAGTCAATTAAGAAATGAAACTTATCCTTTAAACACAAGGTTTTGGGGTGGCATTTTCTCTAGTAAGGGTTTTCGGTCAAGTGTATGCTTCATAAAACTGGTGCTATAGATTTTTCTTGTGTTCTATGTAAACACAAGGTTTCGGGGTGGCTTTTCCTTTGGCAAGGGTTACCTGTCAAGTGTAGGCCTCATAAAATTGGTGTTATATATTTTGCTTATGTTCTAAATTATATGTGCTCAAGATGAAACGATATAACATGTTATTTTAGAGATGTTGGGATGTCAAGGTGTTTTGGACATGTTTTAGGTTGAGTATCACTAGTTATTCATTGCCCCACTTTCTCGGAAAGGTCCCCTTCTAGGAAACACTTGGATGATCAAGGACAATCACAAATCGTTGTGGCACTTAGTATGGTTTTTTTCTATTGCTTTTATTTGGAAACATACATGTAAATTTAATTTAAGGAGGATCCCTCCCTTTTAACTTAGGGGATTTGAGGATTTTTAAGAAAAGTAGTTGGCTTTGCTTGTGAAATTCAAGCTCAGTGTCTTTCATTATTATGTTGAGTCCCTTTATCTTGGTGCACAAGAGCATATGTTTTCATTTTTGGATTTTTTAGGGTGGGATATTCCTAGTATCCACTTTTTTCGTGTGATGTAACTTTCTGACCTATGAGGTACTTATTTGTTCCATTAAGTAAAATATGTAGCATTTCAAACAAAAAATCCTTGGAATTCATGTTAGCTATTTCTTTGACTAACTCTGGCATTCTCTCAGCATAGCTAGATTCCATTAGGTATATAGTGGTTGTAGGAAAAAGTAACTATGTTCTTACAAGTTCTTTGGGCATTTTTAAGGCCTTGGAAATGTAGAAAATCTAGGGCACACATTAGATACATGATTATAAAAAATAATTGATCACTGATTTGTATACTAGTTGCCATGTGAAGAGTGCAACAACAAGCACTTCCATGTTAGTATTTCCATGTCAGCAGTTCCCACATCAGGATTTGAGATGCCTTTGTGCTGACGATAAAATTTAGAAAATGAGGAAATGGCAAAGAGAAGGACAGGAAAGGAGGTAATTAAGGACATTAGCTAGGAGAAGGGTTTGTTTATAAAAGTGAAATTGCCTTGCGATTCAGAGAAGTTTGAGGCTTTCCCTACAAAATTTGAGGAGTGAGTCCTTATGGAGGAGAAGAGACACTACTAAAAGGAATGGGAGGAAGAAGGGAGTGACTATGGTGATCATTTATATTGTATGTTTTATGCATACCATATTGAAACATTTTTTTTCCAATAAAGGCTTGGCAAGTGAAAATATTTATGGTGAATGAATGGATGATACATTGTTTTACGAGATTAAAATGGTTTTCTTGTTGGTCAGACAATTTGGGGACTGAGCTTTTTACTTTAAAATGTTATTGTTGTTTCAAGTTTCTTGAATTCCATTCAGTTATGAGTCTGTTTATGATTTCAATATATACTCTTTTGGAACTAAATTGAACAACTAGCCTATTATAAATGATGTTATATTTGTTGTTCTTAGGTTTCCATTGTTACTCGCCTTTAACTGCTTGAAATTCATGCACTTACTTTGATTGGACAAAATTTTAATATTCGCATACCAATGATTCTTAGGCTGAAGCAGAAGTCATAATTGTTTGTCTTTTGAGAGAACTAGTTGAGGTTGATGCCTTTAGTAGGCATGATTTAAATCTCCATCTTGGTCATGGAGTTACTCATTTATTGCATGATTGCTTGGGAGTAAATAAAATACCAACAAGAGTCGACATTTTGGATGATGACAATGCCTATGCGCTGAGAATATTTCGTTTAGCATACCATGATGTAAGGGTTGTGATCCTAGAAGTTGTTGCCCGATTGGATATAATGAGGCATTTAATGCATCTCCCAAAAGACTGTCAACAAACACTGGCTCTTGATTTCATGCAAGTATATGCACCTCTTTCCCATGCAATAGGCACTAGCAACTTAGCATTAGAGCTTGAAGACCTTGCTTTCCAGTCTTTATTTCCAAATTCATATTCATTTGTAGATGCATGTTAAGAAACCATGGAACATGGGGTGAAGCCATTTTAAATGAATATAAATTCCGACTATTTCAAGCTCCACAGAAAGATTATGAATTGGAAACGATGGTGGATAACATCTCTATATAAGGAGGATACAAAAGCCATTTTATCACTATGAAGAAACTTTTGAAAGATGGTCATTAACCAAAGGAAGTATATGACATACTAGGCTTACGAGTTGTCTTAAAACCTAGGAGAGGGAAGGATGCACATGAGATAGGATTGAAGGCATGCTATAGGGTATGCGAATTTATTCAATCCTTTTGGAAAGAAATGCCACAAAGAATGAAATACTACATTCCTAAGCCAAAAAATGGATATGAGAGCCTACATTTAACAATTTATCCAAATGAGAGTAATTTTAAATCCCCTTGCATGGATATCCAAATTCGCACAGCTTATATGGATGCCAAGGATGTAAGCGGGGATGCATATAATGGTTTGTACAAGGGAGGGCTAATAGATCTAGAGCAGGTAGGTACCTTCGAGCAATCCTTACTTCATTATTCATGAAAAACCTGAACTCTTGTGATTTTTGTTGATGTTCTTTGTATTTATGAAATTCAGAAATTATGAGAATATTTTAAAAACTTGTTTATTGTTTAGAAGTTGCATTCAACTAGACATTGTTCTCTGGCATGGATGGGAAACAAATATCATAGTTAAGTCATCAGGCACAAAAAAATTTCATTTCCCACCTCATTTTGAATTTGATCACTGCCAATCCTATGTTTTTGCATAGTTTGGTTGATGCCCCACCTCAAGAAAGGATTAATACATGCATACATATTTTGAGATTGTTATCTCCATGTTATCTCACATTTTTCTCCATGTAGGGGAAAATAAAATGTTTCTCATTTATATTTAATCAGAAAAACACTAGCATGTAAATGAATTTTGTTGTGGAAAGATTGATCTTTTCCTAGAAAGAGTCTCTGCTGAAGAATGGAAATGATATTTGAGTGACTAATTTCATAGATACAAACTTTTGTCTAGGTGCTTAAGAATATTTTGAAGTTTTAGATACTGTCCTTTTTAGTTGAAATTTTTTTTTATTCTAAAGAACTCTACAGGAACTTGTGAGCCTTAAGCAGTTGATCAATCTCAATTATAACTCTAGATGGTAATGTATTTTTTAAACATACTTAATCACCCTCTAGTTCACGAATTAAAGGAACTTATACTTGTCTTCATGTTGCATCTTTGCACAGCTACTTTCTTCTGCAGTTTAATCTATGTTGATTTTCATTTCACTTTGTTGGCATACCACGGTCTTTTTAAAATTTAAATTAATTTAATGGTTCTGTGAGGTAGAATACACCATTTTATATGCCCTCTAAAGAAGTGGTCCAGTATGTTTTCCGTATCTGGAAGTGCTTTGTGATTTGTTATGACAACATATCTTATAGGCACATTGTTATGTTATCTTTGAGATCCATCTTACTAATTTTATCTACATATTGGAAAATAAAGTAAAACAAATTGACACATATACATTGCATAACATGATAGTTCCAACATGTGGCCCTTGGACATTAGCACACAAGGGTTATAACATTGAGGTGAAGGTTTGATAGTTTGAAGGTACTAAATGCATGATGTTATTGTAGAAATCAATGGCAGACTATAAGTGAAGTCCTTACCTTGCTATATATTGGAACCTTCCATAGGATTATATGCACATGATTGTTAGTATAAGTGTCTAGAATCCAACCATTTCACTTGTTAATTTTGGACTAGGTTCATCCCTGTTCATTCATCCTTGGAAAGTATTGATAGTACTGATTGTATAGATATGCAAGAGCAACTAGATGGATATCTAGTGCCTCATAAGTGAAAAAAGAACCTTACCTGAGTTGGCTTATGAAGTCTCCATGCTTTATCCCCTATGTTGTGTGAGACATGGGCACAATAAAATTTTCAGAAATGGGTATGAGTTTTGGAAATCAAAGCTCAAAATTTTAGGAAATGAGAAACACACACATTCATTTTTTTATTAAATTATAAAAAATAGAAAAAATTAACAAAGAATTATAACCATAAGTATATAAGTTTTATTTTTTAAACACCACTAAATTCTTACCGTTAAGATTCCAAAATTCGTTAAATTATAAAAAATGAAAAAAGTAACAAAAAATTATAACCATAAGTATATAAGTGTCATCATTCAAACACCATTAAACTTATTACTAACATTGAGATTCCCAAACTCACTGGTTGTACTCATAAACACGTCCAAATTTGTTGTTTCATTCCCAAACTTGTTGCTACACTCAATGGTGAGAAATAAATGTTGTAGACAGTTTATTCATAAAAAAATTGCTTGGAAAACACTACTGTATCGTTTTTGTAACAATTAAATGTGCCAATGCAATCAATTAATGATTTAAAAAAATATTTTGTTTATTTTTTATCAAGGGATATGGGAACCTCTACGTAATGCAAAAAAAGGGTGTTTTCTAGACTTTTTTTCATTAGAAATGCAGGTCCCATATGTGTACCCTTTTCAGGGTGAAATCGAAAGGTGTTTCCAACTATATCCTGATTGTTTGCCACATACAAAACATTTCAAAGCAAGAAACAACACCCCCTAGTGGATTTTTTGTCAATGCCCTCAACAGACCCCATGCCCTAAGGCCTGAGGAACCTCCTCCGGAATTTCTAACGCTTTGTCACTCGCATCTTATTATCCTTGTGACTTAATTTTTTGATGTGATTGATGGTCTTGGATGATTTCAAGTTCTTTGATTGATTTTCCATATTGACCTTCTTATTGCTTGAACTAGCACCCCTTCACACAGCAAGGCTATGTAGACCAAGTTCTAGTGATGGTAAGCTAAAGAGGGGTTAAACCCAATGTCGCCACAGTCGAACTTCTTAATGAGATACATGGAAGGATGCAAAGATTAATCTTGTTAAACTTGAATGATTATGAAATAAAGTAGAAGATGTCTTCCTTTTATGCTTTAAAACCCCATACTCCAATCCGAAGGTAGAGTTTGGTAATTCATTAGCTTTCCTATTATGCTGGCAAAGAACGAAGGGCATGATACAACTCAAAAGAATCAAAATAAAATTTGTTTTCAATTCCGAATATGATTCTATCAAGTTCTT
This sequence comes from Pseudotsuga menziesii, assembly GCA_001517045.1. Classification (NCBI taxonomy): domain Eukaryota; kingdom Viridiplantae; phylum Streptophyta; class Pinopsida; order Pinales; family Pinaceae; genus Pseudotsuga; species Pseudotsuga menziesii. The sequence continues at coordinate 29,772 of LPNX010828328.1, forward strand.
TGTTCTACTATCATATAATGAAAGGCCTCTACCTAGCTATTAGTTATCTCACGATATTTAATATTTTAAAAATACACCATTTCAAACACTTGCAAACAAAATTGGCATTCTACAACATTCCACGTGTATGCACACATTTCCATCCATATGCCACTCATAAAATAAAAAGAGCGACACTAATTTCTTGTTGGCTCTGCAACATAGGTTGAAGTGGAATAATTTCATGGTAAAACACCACATGAATAGATTTGTTAAAAAACAAAGGAGTATCAGGTGTGAGAGCAGCACACGCACACAGACAGATTATGTATTGGCTAAAAATGAGTGTGGGTCATCTTCAGTTATTGAGCTTCCTAGAGGGAAAATGGTGGTAGATCTTGTGGTCGCATGGAATAACCTGACCGATAGATTGAATCCTATTTCGTCCAAGTAATCATTGAAGGTCACATGGTAGTGGATCTTGTGGCCACATGGAATCGTGGGTGTACCCTTTGCTACAGAGCTTGCCATGTGGAGAAGGTGGTCGTCCCCCACTATCAAAATCTCTTTCTATAGCTTTTATCCTTGCTAATGTCCAGGTACAACAATAATTTTGTTTAGTTTATAGAAAATGTCAACTTGAAACCTAATAATGTGCCTTTGAGTTGGAAAAAAGGGGCCATCGGTTCCTTTCAGTTGAAATCATTGATTGCATATGATTGTTAGTTATCAAGGATCTGAATGAAACCTGTTATCTTTCTGCCAAATGACATTAGCTCGGCATTACCCATACGCTTTTTGCATGGGGATTCAATTAGTACTTTAAGTGTTTTAGGACTTGCACCTGCCTTTTCCATTAATGTACACTGCCTATGCTGAATTAACAATCAGATATCACAAGAATCAATAATCCAATTTGAACAGTAAATGATCAAGTGAAAATATTTAGTGTAATGATTGATACCTTTAACCACACTTTGGCCCAGGACTTCTAGCCACATCGAGCGTATTTTATTTGATATCGGGCTAGGATTTGAACCCAGGACCTACACCCCACCATTGAACTTCTCAACCCTAGGATACACAACCCTTTCATTATTGACACCCTTAACCATTTGATTTAAAGGTGTAGATTGCTACCTCCAACACCTCCTCAAGTCACGCTTAGACTCACGATTGTTGGCCATAGAAATTGAACAGAAGACCTATGCTCCCCCTTCCCTTCATTTCACACTTTTTCTTATGCATCCTAGCCACCTCAAGTCTACTTGATCTGATTCCAACCAAAGAATCAAATCCAGGATCTACTTTTTTCCAATGGGCTACTCTACCACTATGCTCCTTTCATGCCAAGCACCTTTAACAATTTCACATAAAGGTGTGGATTACTACCTCCAACTTCCCCCTTAAGCCATGATTTGGCTCATGATTATTGGTCATACTAATTAAACGTGACATGTCCCATGCTTGTAGTTTTCTTTGCCTTTGATAAGATAAGATAAGATAACTTCATTGATGTCCAGGGAATGAGCAGGAATGTAGGTTAAGTGTAAATACTTGAGCTACATGGCACTTCATGACGGGAACCCTT
>LPNX010828345.1:10840-91633 GCA_001517045.1 Pseudotsuga menziesii
ATGCAATCCTATCTCTACTCCAATGGAACAAAAAATGAAGCTCACATCAAGCGAAGGAAAAGAATTTGAGGATGTGACCAAGTATCGACAACTTCTAGGAAGACTTATCTACCTTACAACAACTAGACCAGATATTTCTTATGTTGTTGGCATACTTTCAAGGTTAATGCATAAACCTTGTGAAGGACACTGGTCAGCTGCAAAAAGAGTTCTAAGATACTTGAAGGGGACTCAAGACGTTGGACTCAAGTACTCTAAGGTGGATGACTTCAAACTTATTGGGTACTCAGACTCAGATTTTGATGGCGATAAGGAGACAGGAGTATCAACTTCTAGATACACTATGAGTCTTGGATCAGTAGCTGTCTCATGGAGATCACGCAAACAGTCAGTTCCGGCAGATTCAACAACAGAAGCAGAATATGTGGCTGCAGCTGAAGCAACGAAAGAAATAGTATGGCTCAGGAAGATACTTGAAGATTTGCAAGAAAAACAAGAGAACTCCACTCCATTATTGATCGACAATACTTCTGCAATCAAGCTGGCTAAGAATCCCAGATTCCATGATCGAACCAAACACATCAACACAAAGTATCATTTGATTCGACATCATGTAGAGGCCAAGACAGTCCATCTTCGACATTATTCCACAAATGATCAAGTTGCAGACATCTTCACCAAAGCGCTTGGACGATAAAAGTTTCAAAGATTCAGAAACATGCTTGGACTTACTAACACCCTTTCGGATTAAGGTGGGGATTGTTGGAATATAATCCGTCGGGATTATACGTTATTGTAAATATTAGGAATATGAAGAGACTCTTGGATGTGTGATCCCAAGAGTCATTGTAGATGTATAAATAAAGGCATTCTATGGAGAAAAAATATGAATTCGGGAGTTATTTCACTTGACAAATCTACCCTCCATCTTTGTAGGTGTACTGAAGCACTTGTCAGATAGGGATTGGCCCATGTTTGTCTCAGCATAACGGGGAGCGGCCTTCATAATTCCATCATTACTAATACAAGTACCTATAGGTGGATTTGCTTCCTGTAGTTTTTTATCCCTTAACTCGGCCTTATGAATATCATCAACTTCGGATTTTACTGGAGCTTTACGCTTCCTACGAGTTTTAGGGGGAGGGTTTGGCCAATACTGTGTTGGCCCTAGTTTACTTTCAACCAAAAACTCATCCCAATATTTACAGCTAAGAGACAGCTAATGCTGGATTAAAATTTTAATTAGACCGTGGTGGAACAAACTCCTATCAGGATTGCCTACGGTATTTTGCACCGAATGTGCCATTTTCTTTAGACTTTGCAATAAGTAAAATGGAAGATTGAGCTTAGAACCTTTCAATGCTAACAGTAGTCGCAGATGATAATAATGCAAATGAGAGAATCGGCCATCACAAGATACATACCTGACTAGGATTTCATAAAATGCTCGCCATTCTGGTTTTAAAAATTTAACTGAAACCCCAATCTTCAACTTTGCATTGGCAGGTAAGGGCAACAGTAAAGAACAACATCTCTTCTTATCAACCTTTCCTCCTTTAAACCATCACTCTCCAATTTGAGGAAGCTTCGTAGCTTCTGCAATCTTATCTTAATCAATTATAAACTTAAAATCCCCAATCTGAGCTACATTTTCCTTAAAACTCATAGCAAATCATTTGGTAACCTCCACGTTATGGCCGCTAAAACATATGAAAAACTGACCCCATCCAATCTTTTTGAATAATAGAGCATCTTTCTCATCGGCTTCAACCAGCTCAGGTCCTGAAATTTCAAATCGGCTGAGTGGAGCCATTGTTTCCTCACTACAACTCTGGTTATGGGTTGAAACGAATGAAGTCGTGAAAATCGAAGGAATAGGCACCCAAGTATAAGGCATTACGTGAAATGTCAAATCCTCAATTGATTCATACATGACAGAGACGAGAACCCCAATTTTGGCCATGTTAACCAAATTTGGAAATGATGAGAACAACAGCCAGTGTTTTTCGCTATGATAAATGGACAGACTAGCCACGACTAACTGAAATTCTTCATAAAGCGGTATGTAAAAATTTCAAACTCTAATTAATCCTTCATATCAAAAATCATTCAATTCAGGGATTATAAATTGAAACATTAATAACACCCAGTCTGGAATGATGGACTCGTACAACATCATGAATGGGAATGGCTATCAGTCATTCATGGAATTGAATTCTACTGATACGATTTCATCATTAAACCCACAGCTGTCAATTAAATTGATAGGTGTTAAACAAATCCTCATACCAATACGAATTCAATCTTTATGCAGCGATCCTTGTAACAGATGTTATCAATTTAGCCATACGAATCATGTATCTTAATCATAACTATCAATTGATAATAACCCCAGATTACACGTCGAAGGCAATCGTGTTCATAAATAGGATGATGTGGAGTTATCATAATAATCCGTAATGTTCTTAGGGTTTCTGAAATTACAACTAAATAGCAATCACCATTCACACTCAAACCATATATATACATGTAATTTTATTTTGAAATATAGTTTTAAATAATTTATGAAATCCTAATCACTTATGACTCAAAACAAGATGTGATAGGATACAAAGCTCGTAAAACTATTATGATTATATTTATGTGACACATGAAAATTTTGAAATAATATACATTCATTTGCACTCTCGCTATTTTGTGTTATATATGTACAATTTTACAAAGCAATGATACGATATTAGAAGATTAAGTTATATGTGAAATATGAACCTTATGTTTAATGAAAATATTTTTAATTAATAAATCACCTTTAGTTATAAGGATTTCAAAAACTTGTAATAATAAATATCTTATCGATACCAAGTTTCAAACAAATTCAAAATGTATCTTCATTAAAAAACTAATTAGCATACTATACCTTAAATCTCTTAAATCAATATATATAATCGAATGAATTAATTAATGATAAAATTGATCATATATAAAATTTACAAGACTGACAGCTGCTAATTTGTCAAATTTATGAAAGTGTTTTCATAAATTTCTAATACGACTCTTAACTCTTCTATAATTGAGAGTACCTTCAGAATCGAAGATTCTGAAGGCACTCTTTTATAATCTTTTTTAAAAATAAATCTTAGAAGAGAGCTGATCATTTTTTCATTATAACAGAAAAAATGAAGAGGTTGTTGCTGACTTCCAACAGGTCTACAACTTCCTCTTTGATATACTTATCAAGATCATTCTCTTGGAGAATGAGACCAATCTTGTATTCCCATGCTAAGAAATTCTCTATGCCTTATAGCTTGTCCTCAAGCTTAGTGCTTGGGGCCATCTTGTCAGAAAATCACAAAAAATTAAAATTCTGCGGAATGAGAAACTGAGCTTACTAGGAGATGCGCTTGACTGAGGCGATTTGACTGGTGTGCTTGGTTTCTGGAGATCTCAAGTCTTCACCTTCCAAATCAGACTTGTGAGATTCAGCACTGCAACTTCTTGTTGTTTTCGGGTTCTACAGTTTTTTGGTGCAGCTATCAAACTAGGGTTTGACTTTCCCGGAGACTCACTCACCCAAAAACCGCGATTCCAGGCTCAATAGATGCGCTCTGGGAGGGCACAACTTTCTATGCAAGCAGTTTTCCAAAAATCAAAATTTTTCCTAAAACCCTAATTTCTTCCAGGGAGAGAGAGAGAGAGAGGGATTTTTCACCTTGTGAAAGCTGTCCTATTTAGGTTAGCTCTGATACCATGTTAAAATTCCATATTCTAAGCTAGATTATCAGCGTTTAATTTCAATTTCATAACAAAAGCATATATACGGGATCATTGAGAGAAACAGTATCACAAGAACAACACATATTTATCCTAGGAAAACCCTAAAGGGAAAAACCCAGCAAAATCTTCCTCAATATAGATGCCCCAAAAAGATAAAAGGTAAAACCCAAAAAGACTGATCCTCCTCCTTCTCCAGCTACGAATCTTTCTCTCTCTCTCTTATGCTCTACACAAGTGAGTGTGTGTGTATCAAATGAGGAGTGCCTCCCTCTATTTATATTCTTCCGTTCACTTAATATTAGACTTATTTATGTAGGCTCGAGTAATCCTAATTCAGTTATGTAGGCTCGAGTAACCACAACTAGGATAATAATAACCTGACTTACAACGGACGGGACTTCCTCATGACTTTTAGTAATTCTCCCGATAGGAACATCGGGGTATAAAGTAATGCAAGTGATTCTCCCGATAGGAGCATCGAGGACCACTAAAATATATTTTAGAATATTCTTCGAAGTTACAATAATTCAACATGTGGCACATAGGATAAACATTTGAGGTTATCAATTTGTTTATTTGCTTCCCTACTTTTCAAGATCTAAGAGTTCATGTTTTATTAAGTTGTATTGCATGATCTTTTGGTTTTCTAACCATGGGATGTACCAAATCTAATATCTTTGTTGCAAGTGTGACAGTTTCTTGTTTGCATATCATCATCCCAAGTAAAAGGTTGAGCTAAGTTGCATCTCCTTTTCTTGGATCCGAACTAAAACACCTTTTTTGTTTCACCTTTAAACCTTCAGGTAGTCCAGAAGATTCAAGATTGAGTAGTTGTTTTTGCTCTTTTCTACAAAAGAACCTACAACTCTTTCTCAGATTACTTGATTTTTGCAAAGTTAAAATCAGATCTATGAGGCTAATCACTCTTGTTTTACTTTCTTTCATTTCTAGATCTAGGAATTGTTTCAACTTTACATTTAAAAGCTTGGATCTAGTTAGTACTTGAAGTAGCATAACAGTTCTATCTTTGCACAAGTACTATGTATAAATTTTTAGTGTATCTTATTGACTAACCTACTAATTTATCAATCATTAGCTCACTAGTTTTTAGCAGGTTGGAGGAAAAATAGGAGGAGTTGCTGCCGAATTTTCATATTTTTTGTCATCCGGAGCATCCAAAATTCCCCCTTCTTCATTCCCCTTCTATGGAAATCTTTGTAAGCCTTTTTTTATCATTTTCTAGGATCAAAAGGCAGCCCCATTCATAAAAATCATATTGTAATAATATTAATAAAAAGCAAGTGGGATTACAGCTCCCACTACCCCCTTCCCCCATTTGGGGGAGGCCTGTATCTACCCATTGTGTGATTATTTACTTTTGTGAATATTTAGATTAAGTTTAGTTTTAGTTTGATTATAATGCATTAAAACTTTATTTTTACTTGATTGTAGAACTAATCCGGCATTACTTTACCGAGTTACCCAAAAGAATCCATTCGATTGCGGAAAAGATACTCTTTACCGTAGGAAATAGTGTAGTCATTTTTATTCTTTTTCTTTGAGGTATCATTATTATATTTTAGCTTTGGAAAGTAATACTAACCCGACATTGATCTACTGAATTACCCAAAGAGCTTGCTCATTTGGGGAAAAGATATTACTTGTCGCAGTAATTACTCTCACCACTTTTACCTTTCTCGTCTTACAATACCAATTTGGAATCAATAATTGGTCATTCTAATGTATGCTCTTTCCCATCGCAGGTTAGACCTGAGATTTGGGATAATCAAAAGAAATAATTTGCACGAATTAATTCCTCACATTTAATTAAGCAAACTTTCATTAATAAAAGCAACTTTCCCAAAAATTACGGAAATCTAACGTAACGATCCTGAGAAATAGAGGGCAACTTCTTTAGGGAAAGAGGGAACAACTAGAAAGCGACCATGGGGTCCTATTAGGATACATCCTTGTTGGTGTAGTGTTGAACACCCCCCTACAACTCCATCTAACCCACATTTTCCCATGTGGAGCCACTCTTCTCAGAATCCAGACATATTCTCAGTTCTTCATAGTATATCGAGAATCCCCTTCCCCATAACTTAATTCATTCTTAATAACTTTAAAACTGACGAAGACTCCACTTGCACTAAATTTACAGCTTTCAACAACATTAGACTCCATTCAGCACTGCACTATCTTCAATTTCATATTTTTCTTTCAGGTCATTTATGTTACAATTTCCATATATATTTTCATGTTGTTGTTATATGAATTTTACTTGAAAGTAGTTTGTTTTAGTATTGATTTATCATAACTCCTAACAAAAACAATTCATTCATAACTAAATAGAAGTAAGAGCCTTAGAAACTCTTTCATAGGGACTAACCCCCTTGGCTCTGTTAGGAGTGGCCTAAACGAAGGAGTCAGGATCAGGTGACAGCACCTGACTCGAGACTTTCCCCCAAGGACGCAATTAGCAAATTGAATATTTCTGATGTGATAATTCCCCCCGGGTGTGTGAAAGGTGGAAATAGTGAGAATCCTCTTGTGAGATGAAAACCAAGAGAAAGCGTTGATTTTAGGAAGGTTGTTAGGTTTCCATGTCTTCCTTTATATTCTAGAACAAGGTGGTTGTTTTAGATTTTCCATAAGAAGCATGTACCATTCCTTAACAGATTATCTTCATGCTTCTCCCCAACCTCTGCAGACTCGATCCCTTTTATGTGATGGATATTTTCCTTGAATATTAGAGACGAGGTTACTATAAGCATGAGAGAGATGAGTTGGAACTTCAACGTTCTTCCAAAATTTCCATGCCCCATTTCTTATCCAATTTGACAAATCATGTCATGAGAGGTAGCCATTGGAGGTAAGTCATTCTTTGATGTCCAAAAGTTTTGGAATCGAATTGAGAGGAGGATTACCCTAAATGCTATCAATCCACATCTTTATACATTTTCCATTATCTGGTATCTAGTACAAATGATATTTTATTAGACTTACTATTGATTTGCAAAGACTCCAGATGTTGGTTCCTTTTCATTTTAACTCTATATCCAAACATTGAAGACAATGCTTGCTTATATATTTTTCCCTTAATATTTCTTCCCACCGTTCCTTTTTGTCTGATACCAATCTCTAGAGAATTTTGGCTCCCAACACTTTATTCATAAGCCTTGGTTCTCGAATTCCCAATCCTTCCTTGGCAATCAAGCCTCTGGCAGTGTCCCATTTAACGAGGTGATACTTCTTGGTTATAGTTGTCCCCCCTTTCCAGATGAACCTTCTTAACTCCTTACTGATATTATTCATGATGCCTGCAAGGGACAAAAATATTGAATAAATCAAAATGTGAAGAGATGAGAAAATAGATTTGAGAGTTATTTTATCAACCATATTTATCCATCTAATTCCCTAAGATTGCACTTTATCTTTAATCTTTTGAATAATGAATTGTCAATCTATTGATTTTTAATCCTTTTATGGAAATTGATACTCCAAGGTACTTGAAAGAGGACCATCCAAGTTGTAGATTGTAGCTGAGAATCCTAGAAATAGATGTTAAGATGCAAGGGGAACAATTCCTGCCATAAATATTGCATTTCTTATCATTGGATAGACCTCCATAAGCATTAAGGAAGAGATATAGAGTTCCTTTGAATTTATGAGCGACCTTCTTAGATGCACTGCTAAGGAGGATTGTATCATCTACAAACTGAGCGTGGTTCACTGGTTGCACCCCTCAAGCTATGGACATACCAGGAATATCACCATTATTTATTTGAAGATTGTTTTTTATGCTAAGAGATTCTACTAGAATGATATATAATAAAGGGGGTGTTATATAAAAAATATAACATAATACAATATATAATAATAATTAATAGGTTTTATAAAAAAGAGGTGTTTTATCAAAAAGACATGACCATTAATAAAGGGGGTATATACATCAAACCTTCAAGTTGTAATAGCATATATCTTATCTCATATTCATATATTTTACTCATAATTTATTATGGCTTATTCGATATTCCAAATATTTTGGTAATCTTTGTGTGAGAAAACTTTTGTTCGACTAATTTGGTATCAAAGTGAATCTGATCTAGCATTGTCCATTATTTTAGACTTTGTCTAAACTTGGATTTTGGCCATCATTTCTAGGTTTCTCAAAATCTAGGACCTTTTCCAAAATCCCAAAGAAGGTTTAGTCACAATTTTGAAGCAAATCAAGTTAATCTAAAAACATATTATTATGCTGCAAAATTTAAAGACAAACATAAATGAAGGAATCCAAGTATACGAGAAAGTAAATAAAATAAAATAAAAAAAGAGAAAAACTAAATAAAAGGATAAGTATTAAACCAATACATGGTTTTATGAAACCACATATGGTTTTATTTAGTATATTATAATTATAAAGAATTTTTACAAGGTATATATGAGGAAATTTTTATTTTTGAAAAAAAATCAAAATATATTATTTATATTTCATAAAGTGCAAGAGACATTCACAAAACGAAAAAATTGACAAAAAAATAAATGGAGCTTAACAACAAGAAGGAAGATTCCCTCAAACTTTTAAAAAATACGTGGATGCAGTATTAAAATATTATGGGATTATTCAAGGAAATAATTTTTGCATAGTTATTTGTCCGGCCATCAAGAAAAACCACATAAATGTTGACCTAACAAACCAATTTAAGGTTTAAGAACTATATGTAATTGAAAATGGCATGGTTTTTTCTAATCATAAATATGAAATTAAGAACCTACAACTATCTATTGATGATTACAAGGTCATAACTCAATTCATGTATCAATGCATCAAGACCAAGCTTATATAATTCTTGGGTCACCCTAGATGGATACATTGGGTACCTTCATGTTCAACAAAAGGGAAAAGGTTTTGAATTTCCTTGTAAAAAGAAGAAAATCACATTTTATGATGTCATAACGAAGTCAGATTTAGAAGTTGTGTCGGGTGAAGACTTCAAGGATATCTCAAAGGTGTTTTCACAAGAAGATCATAAATCAATTCAGAAGATGCAGAAAGAGTTTGATAAAGTCATCATGGATCAAAAAGAAGAGATCTCTTGTCTAATAGATCATAATAAAAATTTACTTGTTCAAATCAAGAAGACAAAGGATAAAATACAATGCAATCAAAATTTAGTAGAGGGTATTCAAGGTCTCTAGCAAAAATTATCAGGAAAAGACAATGAAAATTCCTCCTTGAAGAAGGTTAATCAAGAATTGCTAAAGCAAATAAAAATGTTAAGAGAAAGAGAGCAAGAGAATCAATATGCTCAAACTAAATTCGACAAGTCGGATTATAAGGAAGAACTCTTACGCTTAAGTAGACACAATCAATACTTACTCATACAAATTAGAAAATTAAAGCATGATAAGAAATCTTTACCAAAAGAGTTAGATCACAAAAGATTAATTATCGACAAAGAAACAATTACTGACCCAATAGCAAATTCATCAGACGGTCAAATTCAAACACCAAAAAGGGGAACCAATACAAAGTCAAATGGTTCTCAAAATCATAAGAATGTTTATACTAACAAATCACTACAAACATCAAGACAATAAGGTTCCGAATAAAAATTACACAAGATTAGGATTCCATATCATCATCCAAATCATAAACATCGATATGAACAACTACAAGGTCAAAAGGAACACAAACAGACGAGTTGTGATTTCAAAACATAATGGAGACAAAATCAAGATACTGGGTGGAAGCAAAAAATGAGAAGTTCTATCCAAATAATCGATCAACAAACAATTCCATTGGAGGTGGACCACTTCACAAATGACCCAACATTTTCACTCAATGTTTGAAAGAACGTATCGTCACATTTCATCAAGCATTACAGCTACCAACACAAAAGATCATGAGAAAGATTTGCGAGCAAAGAACAAAGGATAAAAGTCTTCCATAATCATGCTTTGAGGACAAAGAATCTTTAAGAGGAAGGAAATGTTATATAAAATAATATAACATAATACAATGTAAATATAAATAATAATAAGAATAACAATAATTAATTAATTAAGAAGTTTTATAAAAAAGAGAGGTGTCTTATCAAAAATACATGACCATTAGTAATGGGGGTATATATATCAAACCTTCAAGTTGTAATATCATATATATTATCTCATATTCATATATTTTACTCATTATTTATATGGCTTATTCGATAGTCCAAATATTTTGGTAATCTTTGTGTGAGCGAACTTTTATTTGGCTCAGGGGGTAGTGGACATCCCTGCCTTAATCCTCTTGAAGCACTAAAAAAAGGAGTTGTATGTCCATTTACCAAAAGGGAAATCTATGGATTTCCTATATAGGATCTAATCCACTTGATGAAGATGGGGGAGAATCCAAATTTTTCCACAACCCTAAAAAGGAATTGATGCCTTACATGATCGAAAGCATTGGATAAATCTAGCTTTATAGACATTACCATATCCTTCATATTCATGTTGGAGGGTATCGCTTCCTAGACTACAATAATTTTATCAAGTATTTGTCATATTAATATGAAACCTCCTTGATTTGTAGAACTCAGCTTTGGGAGGACTCTTTTCATTCTTTGAGGTAAGATTTTTGTTAAAATATTATAGGAGGAATTACACAAGGATATAGGCTTGAATCTATCTATAGAAGTTGGATAATTTTGTTTGGGAACAAGAGAAATGAAGGATTTTGTAGCCCCACCAATGCAATCCATATGCCTTGTCTAGTCAAGCATTCTTCATAAATCCTTCATTATTATGCTCCAACAGTTTAAAAAAAAACTAATCGGGAAGTCGTTTGAACCTAGGGATTTATCTACATGAAGGGACCACACTACTTCTGACATCTCTAATTATGTTATTGGTTTACAAAGGATTTCATTTTCTTCAGTAGTAACTGCATCTGGGATACAATCATATAGGGGGGAATGGCCTAGAGATCAGCATCTACCTCTTCTTTGTATAAGATTTTGTAAAAGTTGTTGGCCTCCTTTTTATTTCATTGTGTCGAATTAGTTGAACCCAATTTATGCCTTTCATATATAGAATAGTGTTCCTCCTTAGCCTTTATTTACATTTATTATGGAAGTATTTTGTGTTCCTATCTCCTGCCTTCAACCAAAGGCTTCTTGATCTTAATCTACATTGTTCTTCCTCCTTTGTGATTAAATATTGAACCTTTAAATCTAGCTCTTGTTCCTTCTCCAGAATTTCTCATGTCATAGGACTTACTTCAATTTCTCTTTGCAACATGTCAAACTATTATTGTGCTAGATTATTTTTTGTTCTTGGATCTTTGTAGCACGTCTTAGCCCAGTTCTTGAGAGCTTTTTTTACTCACCATAGTTTGGGCTCCAAAATTTAGCTTGGTGATCCTTCCACATTATTATTTTAGGTTGATTTTATGACCTCCATGACCCCTTCCAATCTTAACCAGACTACATTAAATCTAAAAGGAATAGGAACTTAATTCTTGATTTTAGAAAGAAAGAGAAATATTGGCTTATGGTCTAAGATAGTTGAAGGAAGAATTTTTGAAATAGGAATATAATCATTTAACATGAGAGAGTTGCTTATCAGAACATGATCTAGTCTAGCCGCGATGTGTCCCAGCCCTAGACTTATGTTGTTCCATGTGTATTTCCCTTACCTGGGATTAATTTCTATTAGGTTCCAGTCAATTTTTAGGTCTTTGTTGGAGGAGCTATTCGGTGAGCCGACTAGTCGAACAGCCGACTGATTAGGAGATCAGTTCGGCTGCATAAGGTCGTGTTGGTTGACCGAACTGACAAGTAGTTATATGTAATTGTTTGTAAATCATATATATTAGGATGTTGAGCTAGATGAGAACTCGGTTCAGTTCTGTGTATGTATGGACCCTCATGATATAATATAATCTGTTGTTCTATATCTATGTTCTTGTCTCTTATGTATGTTATGTCTGTATGATTCAATGTGTATTATTGGTAACCCTCTGTGATCTGTGAGATTACAACATTGGTTCTGTTGCTGGTACTGTACATATCTGAGATGACCATAAGCAGATGATATCATAACAGGAGATTAAGAACTAGTGGGAGCGTAAGATAGCAAATTATTTGCAGAATTACGCAAGGAGAAATAGATTAACCACTGCTCAAGTGAAGGAGAAATTCTTCACTGAAACTCATGAGAAGTTCGTAGAATCGGTACCCCAGCTTTTGAAAAAACTTCTGGATGAAAAATCCGTAAGCAACTAAGGACCAAGAGCTGCTAGAGAAACTGATTCGAGGGGGACGAAAAAACCTGTCGAAGTGGTTTGAAAAGATCACAGACGAATTTTGCGAGGAGCAAGCCATAGAAGAAAGAACTTCGGTAGAAACCATTCAGAGAAAATTCTATACAGACCTTACCGAGCAGTTCCTGTGCTCCCTACCGACCCTACTGTTCAAATTCCTGATAGAAAAAGGAGTGGGTCATATTTTAGAACCTCGTTCATCACTACTGAACCGCCACCAAATTCTAACTGGGCGGAGAAACATAAAAAGTGGGAGTGGGAATATTTCCTAAGCAAGTAAACAGAACTATTCGAGCTTTCTAAAGCATCGGGTAGGCTATGGGGGGGGTAGCTAGTCGTATGTCGGGGTAAAGTGAAGAGGATTCTAGTCGACTAAAAGAAGATACCATCACCAACAATGAAAAGTCAACCTAAAAAGTAAATCGAACGAACAGTGACACACAAAGGTACAACAGATTTATAGAAAGTAGAGAGAGAGAAGAGGCTGAAAAGAAGGGAAGAAAGAAGAGAATGGGCTATAGCACTGCAAAGAGGAATGAATACTAAGGTGACATACCAAGAAAGAAATCCGCCAGAATCAGGTCATGACTGACAGGAAGAAGGCATGGATGAAGAAGCATCACCCATGGAAGAAGACTTGTGGATAGAGCAGCGTGAAGCTCTCCAAATAGAAGTTCCCCAGGAGATAAGACCTCTGTCTCCAATGAATCCGAGTACCAGGATACAAGCCATTGTCGAAGAAGACCTAAGACTAAGAGCTGGTGAGTTTGGTATATGGATCTGACTAGACAACGAGGTAAATGATGATAATCATCTAGTGATCCGTTGACCAGAGGAAGGAAACTGGGTAACACTTTAGGCATACCCTTCCAACCGAAGTATCCACTTACTTTACCCGACACATGAAGGAGCACCCCCCTGCCAAACACAGCTTTAGAAAATATAGAACAGTCGGACCTACAGACAAATCAGTGCAGTTGGACATCGACAGGAGAAGTCGATCCGAACCGACTACTTGTCAGAGAAGAAACAACAAACAAACGACCAATGGGAACAAAATTTTCGTCGACAACAGCTCTGCACAACGAGACAAGCAAAACATCCCACCGCCGCCACCTCCAAAAGGAGACAGCGACAGCGGTTTTGACATGGGTCACAGATCAGCACATATCCCTCTATACGAGGGTGATGAAGATCCTCGACGAAATTGGTTTGTCTGTGAGTCAATATGGGAGGCAAATCAGGTTACAGCTGAAGATCGAAAAATGGCACAATTCGTCGCTGCCTTGAGGAAAAGAGCACTAACGTGGTACATGACCTATATTGAGAGAACTCCCTAAGCATCTAAAGCAAAAATTAAAGCACAATTCTTGTATTTCTTTAAAACTCTAGATGCAAAACATCTGGCAGCCAAAAAGTTGAAAACAACATCTCAAAATCTGGCAGAGTCTGTCTGAGAGTATGACAAACGATGGAAAGAACTCCTCAGCCAACTGGATTATGTAATTGATGAACAACTATTAATTCAATGGTTTCTTGCAGGTCTATCACAAAAAATTCAGCGACACATAAGCTTGGAGACGTTTAAAACGTACGAAGATGCGCTGACCAAAGCTCTGCAAGTGGAGATGGACAAAGATTTCCCAGCATATCCCACGGATACTAGACTGGAAGAACAGCTAGAAATCATTGAAAGAGCTGAACCTCGAGAATCAGGATGTCTGGTGCACAAAATGCTCAACAGTCGGACACACTAAAGATAACTGTCGACAAGACATAAGTCGACAGGACGTTCGATTTGTGCAGACAAAGTGCTTCTGCAACATCTGCCAAGAACATGGAGAACACACAATGAAATATTGCCCGTATAACATGAAAAACGGCAAAGCTTCTTGGTTTGAAATCTGTGAAATAAAAAGTCACGCAACGGTCGGCTACCACTTAAAATTAAAGAACCGACAAAACTACAAAGCAGTCTACCAGACAAACATAGTTACGCAGAACAACGATAACAACCAGGGAAGCAATGATCAAAACAAAACGAATAATCAAAGATATGAAGGTTGTCGATATGAGCGTTGGTTCGACAACCGTCGTGGAGGATATGGAGGTCGAGGTCGATTCTCTGGGAATCACGACAATCGACCATGTCGGCCCATCCAATGTTTTACATGCTATAAAGAAGGTCATTGATATGCATACTGCCCATACAAGGACAGAACCGATTTAAAATTTTGTACTAGTTTTGGAGTCGGCGATCACTCATTAGAGGATTATCCTACTATGCTTAATAAAATCAATAAAAAAAATGTTAATGTCTTGTCGTGCATTCAAAAACATGATGTAATCAACACGAAGAACCTGCATATAGTAACCCGACAAGGGACAAAAAATAGGATTGATAATCCACGCATAAGTAAAATAAAATAAAAGAACGATTATCCTAACCCAGCTACACAAAAACAATTGTATAATGACGCAACAAATATATTTAAAGAATTTGCTAGACAAGAAGAAGCTGATGATAGTCGACAAAGCACAGTTAAATAATTAATACGTTTAGTACAAGATGATAAAGTGGTATCTAAATTCATTGAATTATTGTATAATATGAAGCATAGCAATAATATAGAAAAACAAACAAAAGACATATGCAATCTAAACCAAAAGGACAAAAGTGATGCCGACCCACTTGTCAACCTAGAAATTGAAGGATACCATGTTCGACAAGTTGTATTTGACTTCGGCTCATAAGTAAATATTATGACTCGTGACACTTGGGAACAATTGGGTAGACCTCGACTATATGAGTCAGGAATATACCTCAAATTAGCCGACCAAGGTCTGATCGAACCTATCGGAGTGTGGAGAAATGTCGATACCACAATAAAAGGAATATCGATCAAAGTCGACTTTGAAATTATTGACCCTAAGGAAGGATCCAGTTCCTTCCCAGCTTTAGTAGGTCGACCTTGGGGAAGAAAAATGAAAGCATCGATATCTTTAGACAAAGAAAGGATAAAACTAAAGGGGAATGGACAAAAATTCATAGTACCTATCCATCCATCCCAAGGAGAACCTTGGATAGAACCTATTGATGACGAAGTCGACATCCGACAATTATATCAAATACAAAATAATGAAGATTACACAGAACCTAATATCAATGGTGAGCTTCACTTAGGCAATAAAGATTCAGTAGGATGCAACTTGAACGCAGAATTATATGATTGGGAAGTCGAAAACTACAAGACACAAGCAAGAGGTTGCTGGACCATTCAGACAGTACATAAGAAACCAGTCCAACAATGTTTCTTAGTTTCCATTGTCCCAAAAATATTCGGAAAAAAAGCAGGGAATACCCTACCTTAAAACCAACAAATGTAAGTATCAAACAAATCCCAAGATACAAAGAAAGAGAATCACCAGTTATGCATATAGAACAAGTATCTAAAAACATTGGTGAACATGGCCGACTACAAAGCCTAGTAGAAACCTTCACAGGACAAGCCGCTAGATGGTGGGATACCCATCAATCAAGATTGCAAACATGGACAACAACTTCGACTTACTTTGTAGAAATATTTGGAGGAAAAAGGCTAACCAAACAATCCCAAATACCTATGTTCATCCAGGGGCAAGACCTAGAAGAACACATAAGAACATGCAAAAGAGAGTGGAAATGACTTGGATATAAAGACGAACGTACATGGCCACACTTGTTTCCATTGACACTATCTGACTTACCAAACAAATGGTACAAAATGGAAGAAGAACGGGGTGAAACATTTCAATGGCACGAGCTTAGAGAGAACTTCATCAAATACTTCAGCTTTATACCACAAAACGAAAAGTTAGTCAAAACTGTAAAACAAATCAAATCATTTATAGAACCCACCGGGAACAACACCCTAAAACAAAATTATGACCGACCGATAATAACATGTAATAACATACATACCAAGAAATACCACAATCAACAAGACTACAAATGGAAAATGAAAATCCGAAAGGGGAAATCTTTCGATGGAAATCATACCATTCAGAAACAACAAAACCAATCCGCACAATACTTAAAGTCGAGACAATCAACAAAGAAGATATCGATCGAATGACTACAGCAAACTTTCCTGCTACATTTTCACAATTCAAAGAAGGGAGCCGACCGATCAATGAAGCCAAAGCACCAGAATGGTTAGATGCCAAAGTGAAAACTAAAGAATTTGACATATCAAACGATGATCGACCAAAAATAGCAAAAATTGGCGATTACTGGAGTGAAGAACAAACAACCGAAATAGTAAACTTACTGAAAGAATTCCAGGATGTATTCGCCAGAGACTACAAAGATCTCAAAGGTCTAGTCCATGAAATGGGATAATTGAAGATCAACATTAAACCTGATGCCCGACCTGTAAAGAAGAGGCCATATAAATTAGCTCATAAATACAAAGAGATAGTCAAGAAAGAGATTGATAATATGCTTGCAGCAGGAATTATTTACCCTATTGACCAATCGGAATGGGCAAGTCCAATGGTTGTACATCCAAATAAATATGACCCGACAAAGCTATGGATCTGTGTTGATTTCAGAGAATTAAACAAAGTCACCTTAACAAACCCATTCCCAACACCCTATGCAGATGAAATCCTAAATGAAGTCGCAGGACATGAATGCTACTCGTTTACAGATGGATTCTCAGGTTACAACCAAGTACCAATAGCCAAAGAAGACCAGAAAAAGACAACATTTGTATGTGAATTCGGCTCATTTGCCTACAAGGTTATGTCATTTGGTCTAAAAAACGCACATGCAGTATTTTCGAGAATAGTGGTCAAAACATTTCAAGAATATATCTACAAAACAATGACTGTATATTTCGATGATTGGACAATATACTCTATGTTGAAAGATCACTGCAAATAGCTAAGGCTCATGTTGGAACGATGCCGACAAATCCAACTATCTCTAAACATAAGGAAATGCATATTCCTAACTCCTATAGGGATACTATTATGACACATTGTATGCAAAGAGGGCATCAAGGTCGACTTTGCAAAAATAAAAATTATCCTCGACTTAAAACCACTAGTGAACCCAAAACAAGTTAGGATACTACTTGGTCATACAGGATATTATAGGAAATTTATGAGATACTACTCAGATATGGCCTATCCATTGGAAGAACTATTAAGAGAAGATCAGGAGTTCGACTAGATAGATGAATGTAACATATCATTTGAAACACTAAAAGGGAATCTAGTAGAGGCACCCATCCTAAGGTTCCCGAATTGGTCGATCAAATTTCACGTACATATCAACGCATCAGGCCTAGCAATAGGAGCGATCTTAACACAACCAGGGGACGACGGAATGGATTACCCCATAGTTTACAACAGCAAAAAACTAAATAAGGTAGAAATAAACTATTCGACAACAGAAAGAGAAGCATTAGGAATGGTTTTTGCACTCCAGAAGTATCAGCATTACCTATTAGCCAACCCTTTCATCTTTTATACCAACCACCAAGCATTAAAATACCTTGTAAACAAACCCTTACACCATGGGAGAGTTTGTCAATGGCTACTACTATTCCAAGAATTTGAATTTGAAGTCGTTGTTAGACCAGGAAAATTAAATGTCAGACCCGACCACTTATTGCAAATCGACACAGGAGAGGAGCCGATAGGAGTCGAAGACGACCTACCGGATGCACATTTATTTTGAATAGAAGAAGTACCAGCAGAATTAGAGGAAATAGCTCAATTCTTAGAAAGTGGTCAAGCACCAAAGGGCATGAGCACGAAAAAGAAACAAATCTTAGCTATAAAAGCTACACCATATATCCTCATAAATGGAATTTTATATAAAATGGGCCTGGACAACATCCTCAGAAGATGTGTATTAGAACATGAAAGAGATAATATCATGTACGAAGGACACTATGGACTGGCAGGAGGAAATTTTCAACCATACACAATTGCCAAGAATATCCAACAGTCAGGGCTATGGTGGCCGACACTATACAAATATTGTAAAAAGTTTGTTAGCCAATATGACAGATGTCAACGATTGGGTCGACCTTTGCCTAGTACAAAAATGCCCTTGATATCAGTAAACCCAAGTTTGACATTTGAAATTTGGGCCATCGACTTCATAGGACCATTCACGATAGCAACAAAAAGAACAGGTGCAAGGTACATAATAACCGCAGTAGAATATGTAACCAAGTGGGCAGAAGCAGAACCAGTCGACACATGTTCTAGTGAGATAGCTGCTAAATTTATCTACGAAAATATAATTACTATATTTGGATGCCCATTAACCCTAATCAGTGACCAAGGTCCACACTTTATTAACAAAACCATCAAAGCACTAACAGACAAGTTCAAAATTGACCACCGACGTAGTATAGCTTATCACCCTCAATCGAATGGAGCAATAGATGAATTCAACAAAACATTAACAAGGAGTCTAACAAAAATCTGCAATACCGACAAAGATGATTGGGACGAAAAGATACCTGCAGTACTATGGGCTTACAGAACAACATACAAGCGTTTGACCGACCAAACACCATTCTGACTAGTCTATGGCCAAGAAGCAGTTGTTCCACTACATTTTCGACGGCAAACACCTATCATAGCAGATATTTTACATGTCGATGTCGAAGAAGGCAAGAAGGACCGACTGATGCAATTAAGCAAGCTAGAGGAACACCAATTGATCGCTCTACAACATCAAGAAATCCAAAAACAGCAGCAAAAGGCTTGGCATGATCGCAATATCAAAAACAAAAATCTGTCGGTAGGGGACCTCGCCTTACTATACAACAGTCGAGTAAAAGGAAAACCCAAAAAGTTACACACATAATGGATGGGACCTTACATTGTCAAAGAGATTTATGCCAACAGATCAGTCCAACTAAGGACGTTACAAGGCATAATATTTTGGAAACATGTTAATGGTGCTCGACTAAAATGGTACAAAAATTAAAACAAGTTCAAAAAAAAAAAGAACATACATACATATAACGACCATAATTGTCAGACAAAAACTATAAAAATCCAAAAAGCCTAAAAACAACAAAACAAAACCAACACCCATAACCCAGGATGACAGGAAATTTCGCAAGATATAATAACCAGCGCTTCGACAACTGACATCAAACCCATCGACATACCACCATCGACCATTCACATGATCGACATCGACCGATGACCCCGAAGTTCAAATCACGCCTTCATGACTACGGACAAAAGGAGCGCCAAAATCAAATCGTAATAAACACAAACTCTAGAGACCGTGCTGGACCATCACTTTCGCCATTAATACATCCATCGACAGAAATGTCACCCGCTCCATCTATAAATATTGGACCAGGAAAAGATCATTTATCGTATTTTGAAGAGATAGAACAATTCAGCAGTCAGAAAATTAAGAAACAAGAACCTATAAGAAAAGTCGACCAAGAGACCGACGAGATGGCCCCGCAGCAAACCAGAGTTGCAGCTACAAAAACAAGGGATCTACAATCAGCGGAAACCCCACTCACGAGATGACTAAGAAACATCAAGAACGCCAAGGTACAAGAAACCTCATGGGCGAAAACTTGGGCCAAAATCAAGGAATGGACTTATGTCAACAAGAAATAGACACAAGAAGCAGAGAAGATAAACCACAACTCCATTATGAACTACATGAACACACCGTTCATGGCGAGTTTTGGAGGAACGAAAGAAACAACGATAAAATTCATTATCAGTTGATACCACAACGAAAAATTTTACTTCGACAGACTAGTAGAAATCTCTGGCAAAGTCATATACAAGATGATTGGTCTCTCAAACCAAGGTGACCCTGTCCCTGTCGGCATAAAAGAAGGATTGGTAAAATGATTCACAGGGACACCATCAGGAAAAAATTCAAAAGGGCTAATGATCAGTCAAATACAAGCCCAAACGCCACAAATTCTTAGCCAAAATCATAGCAACAGGGCTCACCACTACAGGACGAGGGAGTGATATGAAGCTAGACATGTTAGAAGTGATAGACACAATAGAAAAAACATGAAAAGTGTACAAGTGGGCTCAGTATGTCGCCAACATGCTCAAATCTATATGTGAGAAGTGTCATGAGTCGGTCGAAATTGTAAGGTTCCCATCTCTGATACTTTGGATAGTGATGTACCACTTGTGCCCAGTCTGGGACAAACAGTTCCAAGAACCACACAAATACCACATGTGGAGGTTCAAGCCATTTGCGCAGAATGGAACAGTAAGGGAATTAGCAAGCGGAAAAGTACTATTGGAAAACTGGTTCCAAAACTTAAAAATCCAAACAACCAGATGGAGGGTGCCTCAGAACGTCCGAAGAAGTCTGTCGAAAACAGCACACATCCAACTAGAACTTGACCACACTGCAGTCTGGTATATGCAGGGAGAAAAGGCAAAAGCAAAACCTCTCGACTATTACCCAACAGTCGAAGAGATTTTCCAAGAGCTAGCTCGACAATCAAATACAAAATTATCAATACCATCAAAGGCTAAAGAAGTAAACCTACCAATTGAAGAACCACTAATTGACCAGGAGGAGGAGGACTATGAACTTCGAATATATATCAGCACCTTCATGTCGGAAGAGACACCAGCAGAGGACACTAACAAACTACAAATAACAACTTTACCACCACCAACCTAAAGGGGAAGTACACCGATTGAGCATCAGGTGGCTAAACCAGTGGAGAAAAACATCATTCTAGTTATCAACAGGAGGGAGGAGAAGGACTAGAGGAAGACATTGAATCTGACAACCCAGAATACGCTATAACCAAAGACAAAATCAGAAAACTAGCAAGGGAAATAGCAGCCGCAAGAAAAAAGGAAACTTAGGCAAAAGGGAAGGGGAAGCGCAAGCTTATCCTCTCGGGATCAGAAGATGAAGACGAACTAGTAGCTACGGCCGTCGACATCATAGAAGATGTTGTAGTGAACAAAGTTCCAGTCGAGACGCAGTTCAGACGCTTCGTCGA
This sequence comes from Pseudotsuga menziesii, assembly GCA_001517045.1. Taxonomy (NCBI): domain Eukaryota; kingdom Viridiplantae; phylum Streptophyta; class Pinopsida; order Pinales; family Pinaceae; genus Pseudotsuga; species Pseudotsuga menziesii. Next base: position 31,955 of record LPNX010828345.1, read on the forward strand.
GTCAGGAGCAAAGCACGGGAGGCCAAAAAAGGCAAAAACTACAACCCCTTCAATCGACGAAAACATTATCGACCTAGTGTCTACACCTCCACCCCCATCTCCAACCCAAACTACACAGGAAGACACCACACAGATACCCACCATAAGCCCAATCGACATTTGCAAAAATGCTATGCCATAAACCCTAAAAGAGAGGTTCGACGAGGATGGAGACTTCCAAGCATTCATTGAAAAACTTCTAGAACTGTTTACTTCAGCCCATAAAATTTCTACCAAGTGCTTCCTGGTCGAATCTAGCACAACATGCAAACTCCTAGCACAGCAACTTGGCCAGATACCACAAAAACCAAGAACTATAGCAACCACTAAGTCAACTTTTGTAACAAATCCTGACACCTCTTCCGAAATTGTTGCAAGTCGCACCACATCAATTATACCCTTAGATAACCCCCAACCAACACTGGCCAATGAACCAGTTGGAGGTATGGAAGAAGATAACCAGGCCGACATGGTAGAAATCAATAAGGTAATCAACAACTTGTTCTTTGATGACCTCGACGACTCACCACTAGAAGTCAACACTCCATTGTTTCCTGACAATATCCCCACTACACCAATTACACCCGACCATTCACCATCTCCACCACCACTTCCCAATCCAGAACCTCTAACAAACCCTAAACCATCTGTACCAAATCCTCCAGATACACATCCAGCTACAGATCCCACCTACGAGAGTCAACCAGAAGTCACACTAACCGTTGAAGATCAGCAACTAGAAAACCAACCACAGGAAAACCCAACACTTGCAGATCCACAGGCACAACAACAGACAGAACAACATAAACACAAGAGAAAAAGAGACAAAAAGAAGAAGGAACATCACAAAGAGAAAAGGCCGACAAGGATCCACCTTAGTCAGCTGGGATCGACTACTGCAGTCGACACAACAAAACTAAGAGACGGAGAGTTGGGACAACTCCTAGAAACTCTAGACACCGAGGCAAAAACAAGAAGCCAAACCAGACGACAACAAGTCGACGACATTAAGAATGAACAAGTCAAATTCTTGTCAAAATGCAGAAACTTAGCTCAAACTATAATACCAGGGCCGATGGAAGCCGAAACCGACAAGCCACTAGAAAAAGCATATCAACTATTTGAGAGTGTGGTGGTGACCCTACAAGTACACATACAAATTACAAAAGAAGATCAAAAAGAAGAGACATCTAGATTATTAATGCAACAGTACACAGCATTCTCAGAAGCTTACAAAGTGCTGCAAGACCACTTGGAAGAATCTGTCATCACAGAGGAAGTACTTTGTGATTAGCCTACTTATTACGGACAAGTATTTCAATAGACCCAACAAACTCGAGAATATATTCAAACATTGGAAAGGATAAAAAGCACTGAAGAAGCACTGAGAAATACAATACAAGATCAAATCGTATTGGAGACAGCCAAACTACAGAGACTAGAAAGACAAGCACACCAGTGGGTACAGCAAGCACTCCCAAACTTGGATAGACTAGATACAATCTGCTCGCAAACGAAAAGACTACTAGAAGCAGCAGAAGAAAAAGATCAATTCTTGGGACCCGACATGGAAAGTATAGAAGACCTGCCCATCCAGGAGAAGATGTTGACTTTATCAAGCATTACAACATTGACCATCGACATCCAAAAAGTACTACAAAGTTGGACAGAATTTCAACACAATTGGTCGTTACTGCGGAAACAATTGTTGAAGTATGCATACAAAAACGACCAACCATCCGACTGCATAGCCCATGAAAACAAACAACAAAGTAACTATCTCAGACAGTACAAATTTTGAGTACCTCCCCTATTTCTTCGGAACAAATAAATATTTTATTCCTGGGGGAGATGTTGGAGGAGCTAGTCAGTGAGCAGACTAGTCGAACAACTGACTGATTAGGATACCAGGTCGGCTGCATAAGGTCGTGTCGGTTGGCCGAACCAACAGGTAGTTATATGAAACTATTTGTAAATCATATATATTAGGATGTTGAGCTAGATGAAAACTCGGTTTAGTTATGTGTATGTATGGACCCTCATGATATAATATAATATGTTGTTCTATATCTATGTTATTGTCTCTTGTGTCTGTTATGTCTGTATGATTCAATGTGTATTATTGGTAACCCTCTGTGATCTGTGAGATTACAACAGTCTTCCATATTCTCCCCATAAGGGTTCCTGACCTTAGATCCTCCTCTTCACTCCCAAGGAGAGACCGTTGTGTTAAAGTCTCCCATGATAATACAATACTCCAAATTTCACATTTCTCCCAAGGAGACTAGTGATCTCCAAAAAGATTATTTTATCGTGCAGTGTTGGACCATATATGTTACATACCCTTATGATTTATTTAATATCCTGCTTCTCAAACTCGATAATCAGTCGGTTTTGATTCTTAAGAGATGAGATCATCTTGTACTAATTGTTATCCCACTATGTCACAAGGCCTCTAGAGAAGCCTTACGCACCTATTGCTAATCCTTCTCCTTTCTTCTAGATATGTCCCAATTTCTTGGTGCATGTATATTTTTCCATTTTTGTCTCCAAGATAAGAAATATGGAGGCCTTTTCTTATCTAATCATATTCTTTAATGTCTCTATTTTTTGCTTCCCTCCTAACCCTCTGCAATTCCAAGAGACCACTTTCATTATTTCTTGTTATAAGTCAGACTCAACCTATCCTTCTTTTCCTCCCCTGCTCCTTGTGGTTGTTTACTTGATGCTATTATTTCGATATGTTGATCTAAGTTGGTTTTTTTACCCATCGCTTTGCCCCTTACTGCTTCCATCTCCTTGTGAAACCTATTTGGTTTCCTTCCCTTTTTTGAGGGGGCCTATGACTCTTCATCCTTTCTCTAATGATTGCTCCAGGGTAGCCTTTGACCTTGATATTTTAATTGATCCTCCAGAGTTCATGGAGGACTCCAGTCTGATCTCTTTGTATGCTTATGAAGGGAGAACTGGGGAATAGTTATCTTACTGCCCTATTTCCTAGATAACTAGTTGAGGATCTTGGATATTATTGTCCTGGATTTTGGGGGAGTCATTTTTCTTCCTCTTCCTCGTCGTTTGTTTCCCTTGATAAACATGATATCTATTTGTTTGAGAGGATTCTTGATGCATGGGATGTTGCTTACTAGGATCAGATTTCTTCCCTTTTCTTTTACTTGATTCCAGTCTTCCTCTTGTTTTCCTTCTAAATCTTGTTGGTTTTGCTTCAGATAGTGCCTTGCAAAGTGTTCATTTTCATGACAAACTTTGCATTTGAAAGGTAATTTCTCATAGTCCACCATTTACAAGTGATTCCATCCTTCCATCAAAATATTTCTATCTTCTAAGATCCCTTTCTCCAAGTCCACCTCGTGACACATATTCTTGCACATGAAAATAATGGGGGTTTTAGCTATGATTTGCCAATGTACCTTCCGAGGGTATTCCAAATAGCTCATAAATATTCATCACTCTAGCAATGCAAAAGGAGATGCGAAATTTTTACCCATATCGACACAACTGATGGAATGTCATTTTCAGGATCAAAATAAACATCCCACTAATTTAAATACATTCCTTTTGGCCCCATGAAATACAAGCCATTTCAAAATATTAATTCCTTTTCCTCCTTCTTTCAATGATTAATACAAAGAACCCTCTTCCACAAAAATTGTGTTGAACATTTCCTTGTATTAGAGGCCTCTTGTTTTTGTTCAACCATATTTCAATGGAACGAGCGAAGGGCAATAATCTAGTGAAATGCCCAACTAGTCCCATTTCAAAGTAAAAAATTGCTTTATGCTTTGAAATTTTAGAGATTATCTTAACTTCAGGAATCACAACTCTCTTTATAAATTTGGATTCCAAGGAGAATGCTCGACCAAAGCAGGGGAATCTTGAACCACTCATCTAAAACTCTCATCCAAAAGATGCATCCTCTCCTGTGGTGCAAGGTTCAGAGGAGGATCCATGGGGTTAGAAAACCTAACCAAAAACCCTAGACACAAAAGCTTGGCACCAAAAACAGCTCACTCTGACAGGAATAAAGTAACTTAAGTTATGATGATATCATATTATATCACAACTGTAGATCTTGAATGGCATAGGATTTAATCTCAGCCATTAGATCTAAATAACATCCTCATGAATGTTGATTGTACATCATTAGGAGTCACTCTCCAAGACTTTTGTGGTATCAAGTCAGGACATTGTGTTGTATCAAGTCCTATCTATGTCCTCATGTATTGAGGTGGATGCATGTACTGTGATCTTGTGTTGTATTAAGACTAGTCTTGTGTTGTATCAAGGTTGTGGACTTGTGTTGTATCAATTCTATACTTGTGTTGTATCAAGTCAATGATTCTCATAGACGGTACCCTATGAGAATGGATCTCCAATTATGGAGATGGACTTGTATTGTATCAATTTGTGTGGTTATACTATGTGATATAGTACTAGTCATGGTCACTGAGTGCTATAAGTCCCCTTTAGGGCTTAGCTACCCCTAAAATGAATTACTTTAGCATATGACTATATGGCCTGGGGTAATATATATGATCATCAGTATGTATGGAATAATTATTATGAGTATGATATGATAAGATGGATAAATAATACACATATGTACCATGCATTAATTATTTAATAATAATAAGATAAAGCATAGAGAAAAAGAATTTGAATTTCCCATGAAAATGTCTGAGTTAACTCAAGTTATAAAGATTAAATAAAATATGAATGCCTCAATCAGTGCCTCAGTCAAAGCATCAGTTGAACTATTAATGAATGTAATTAGTTAAGTAAAGTATATCTCAATGTTCATCAATCGGCATGCATCGGTGAACTAAAGAGATCCATGCAAAAGTTAATAATAGAAATCGTGCATGGATGGCACAAAGAGTGAAGCATTGATGACACTTAAGTTAGCCTGTAATCTAAGTGATCAACAGTTAGTTAAAGATTGATTTTAAGTCAGTTATCATCCAGTTCAAGTCAGTTAACATTCAGTTCAAGTAAATTAGCATTCAGTTCAAGTCAGTTAACATTCAGTTCAAGACAGTTAGCATTCAGTTCAAGCCAGTTCACTTTCAGTTGAAGAAAATGAACATTCAGTTAAAGATAATTGAGGAAAGGAAGGGCGCTAATGTTTGCATGGAGGGATTTCTAACTAGCTCCTCCTTATGAGTGCATTATGTGGTGCTCTCAGCATGTTTACTGAGCCTCCTATGCGCTACCTTCTACATGCTAGGGTTTTTGGCTTGTTATTAATACGCTAGGCATATGGAAAGTTCAATACAGTTGCATACAATCATTTTTGCAAGGTTACATTGGATCCGTCTTCTCTATTGTTGTGGTAATATCTCTTATCGGGTAATCTACTTGTGTGTTGTAAACCATTCTCTTCAAATCTATCTATCATACCCAAATAATCGTTTGGTTTTTTATCCTCCATGTTTGGAGGGTTTTCCCAGGATATATCTTGTCTCTTATGGTTAATTATTTTATGTGGTTGATTTATATGTGGTTAATTTATGAGAATCATATGTGCTGAAAATGATCAATAGAAGTTTTAAATTTCAAGCATTTTCGATTTTGCTTAAAACATCAACATGGTATCAGAGCATAAGGCATGAAAGAGATTAGTTTGCAACAAACTAAGCCTACGTAGATATTGAAGTGTTGAGAAAAATATTGCAACCTGTTGATGCCTGGAAAAATCCCAGGTACCGACAGTAGGGATTCTCCCCAATAACCATTCCCAATTATATCGTTTATCGTTTGGAATGGGGAATCCATCCGGTTAGCAACCTGGCTACCGTAGAATTAAAGAATTATTTAAATCTATTTTACCGCTTGTGGCTCGGTCCATCGTTTATGTATTTTATATTTTAAGATGAAATGCAAGTGCCTAGACTAAATGCACTGAATTCTAGTGATTGTTGAAACTGAAACCTCACGAGTAGTTAGCCACACGTGAGTTGCGCAGGTTCTTACCTCTTGCCTTACATGAATCCATCACTTACCAACCACCATAGGAAAAGAAAAAATTATATTCTAATCTATTCTAACTATCTATCTAATCTATCCCCAGGGAGAAAATTTTATATCAGAATGAGTAATATAGTGTACTGTTTGCATGTAGAATCCTACAGGTAGCTGTTAAATTCTTCATACATAAATACAGCAGAAATATAACACAAAGATAGCTTTGTTAAGTTAAAACATCCATTACTCATTTATTGCACAAGATTTGAAATAGAAAATAAAACCATTCATAAACTGCATAAATAATTCAACATGTTGGAACGATCTCACAGTTATGCAGCAAGCTAAAACAGAAGTAGTTCACATTCAGCAATTCACATAATCCATCTTGAAAATCGTACAGTCCTTCCTCCAACAAAATTTTGGTTCTCTTTATTTATAAAAGAAGTAGTTCTAATACTAATAGCTCCAGCCTATATCAGCTAGAAAAAGTCCTCTATCTATTCTTCTCTACCTCTACTTATACTTTTACAAAATGACTCTTCAGCTACCCTAGCCTCTTAGGCTTCCTTAACTCTTCGATTACAAAATTCTGTCCTTTAGTGTGCTCACTAGGAATGTTGAATTTTCTTTAAAATTGTTTAGATGATATCTTTAAACAATTAGCCACTAGAAGACCACTGAAAGAACAACATGCACCAAAACATAAGAACACAAGAACACAGATAGTTTCCTCGGGGAAACCACAAGGGAGAAAACCCCGCAAAACTTCCTCAGCATAGAACTCAACCAATGCAGTGTAAGACTCAGACAACAGCTTCCTCCTTCTTTCTCTTGCACTAGCACTTCTCTCTCTTTCTAATAACATCTTGAGTGAGTGAGTACAAATGAAGGGAGGTGCCTCCTATTTATATTCTTTTGTTGACTTGACCTCTAACTTAGTGGGGTCGACTTAACTAGCTCCTAGGGCCGACTTGTCCAACTGGACATTGCAAATAGCATTTATTATAAGGACACTTGGGTACTAATGACCCGACTTACATATGGAGATTTACATTGCTTCTTTTAATGAATTTAACAAGACCAAACTCATCTCCATAGGGAGGAATACAACATTACTTGGAATATCTTCTGAAGTTACAATAAAATTAACACTCCCTCTTAACTAGGAAGGTATTCAACATCTGCTACTACAACTGTACAACTGTCTGGTGAGACTCTATATGTCATAGGAAGTTTTGGAACACTTGTCTAACATATTCATCATCGATCTCAATTGGAACATCTTTTGTAATCTTCATCTTATAGTCTTCTTTTTTTGTATATTCTCGAACATCTTTGTTTTGTCTTTGTCATCTTTTGGATCTGCTTCTTTGTCTTTTGTACAACTTCAATTATATTTTATTTGTATTCTACTTGAATCAACTTCTAATCCTTCTTCCGTAACATCAGATGTGAATACTAAATCATCTTATGTCACATCAGTATGTAAATACCGAATCTTCTTCATTTCTATTATCTGCAATATCAGTGTAAGGATATTGACAATATCAACAATCATCATTTGCTTGTTAGTGCTAAAAACTCAACCATAACTTATGCTAGATCATTATATGCATAATCAGCATAAAGATGCTGGAACATCGATATCATTATCAGTAGTTGAGTACTGAAATAAAAAGCGGCTACAAACATCAATGTATCATTATTGATACTAACTCAATCAGTCATCAAGAATAATCATCTCAAGAAATCATCAAGCATAACATCAAACATCAACAATAAACTACTAACAGTATCTGTAGCAATCATCAAGCATCTCATCTGACATCAACACTCAGTATAGTAATATTGTAACAACCATCAAGAAATCATCAACAACCAACAATATAATAATACTGTATCAAGCATCTCAACAGTCATCAGCAATCAGTATATCAATACTGAAACATCTATCAAGCTTTTCAGCAGTTAGCAACAATCAACAGTTAGCAATATTGTAACAACCATTAGCATCTCAGTAGTCTTCAAAAATCAAAATAGCAATACTAAAACATTTATCAATCTTTTCAACAGTCATCAACAATCAACAATATAGCAATACTAAGGATACAACTTGCCCTTCATTATCTTCGGAGTAACATCACAGTAAGTTATATGGCAGATCCATCTGGGCATTTTGTCTAACTTACTAACTCTTTCAAGCCAAACAAGCCTAGTTAGACAGATGGATCTCCCTGGGGACCAAACAAGCCTTTTTTGGCTTACTAACCCTTTCGAGCCAAACAAGCCTAGCTAGACGTACCCTCCCCTAGATTGACCTACTCACCACTGCATCCAACATCTGATGTCACTCCCTCTTTTGAGAGAGGTCCTTTCTAACCATACCAAGCTTGTCTCGAAAGTATTCAAACTTTACATGAGCCAGAGGTTTAATCAACACATCTGCTACTTGTTCCTCAGTGGGAACATACTTGATCTTTACAGCTCTCTTATGCACCATGTCCCATATGAAATGATATTTGATCTCAATGTGTTTCGACTTATCATGAAATACGGGATTCTCTATCATCTTGATACAACTCTGATTATCACAAAGGATATCAGTGGCATCTATCTCTGCATTGAATAACCCTAACAACATATTTCGAAGCCATACTGCTTCACTACAGGCTGAACAAGATGCAATATATTTTTCCTCAGCTGTGCTAAGTGCAATACTGGTCTACTTTCTACTAAACCAAGAGATCATGCCAGATCCCAAACTGAAACAACATCCCGATGTACTCTTCCTATCTTTGTCACTTCCACCCCAATCTAAATCTACATATCCATGCAACTTGATCTCTCCATTGGATGTATATCTGAGCCCATAATCTAAAGTTCCCTTTAGATACCTCATCACATGCTTTGCACCAATTATATGAACGTGTTTAGGATTCACCATGTACTGACTTAATGTGTTTACTGCAAAACATATATCTGGTCTGGTATTGGTGAGGTACATCAACGAACCAATGATTTGTCTATATAGTGTAACATCAACAGCTTTTGAGGTGTCATCATTCAATAGCTTCAAGCTAGAAGTCATTGGAGTGATCATAGCTTTGCAATCTAGCATTCCAAATCTTTTCAAGATTTCAACAGTATAATTTCCTTGATTTAGAAAAATCTCATCGGAATGTTGCCATACTTCAAGACCTAGAAAGTAGTGCATCATTCCAAGGTCCTTCATTTCGAATTCTGCAACAAGCCTCTTCTTACATTCAATAATTGACTTATCTTCACCCGTCAAAAACAGATCATCTACATATAGTAACAAAATTAAAACTCCATCTTTATCAACCTTGTAGTAAAGGTTGGAGTCTGCTTTACTCTTGGTAAATCCTAAGCTCATTAGGAATCCATCGATCCTTCCATAACATGCTCTAGGTGCTTTCTTTAATCTATACAATGCTTTCTTTAGTCGACATACATGAGTCTCTTAATCATTTATCTCGAATCCTTGTGGTTGTTCGATATATACTTCTTCTTCAATTATTCCATTTAGGAATGTCATCTTTATGTCCATTTGATGTAGCTTCCATTTCATGTTGGAGGCCAAGGCAATAACAGTCCTTATAGAGGTGTATCTTGCCACTGGGGAAAAAGTCTCTTCATAATCAATTCCCTCTTTCTAAGAGAATCCTCGGGCTACAAATCTGGCCTTATATTTTTCTATTCTTCCATTTTTTAAGAGCTTAGTTTTGAATATCCATTTAGAGGATACCACTGATTTTTCCTTTGGTCTGGGTACTATTTCCCATACATCATTCTTCATAATAGATTGGTATTCTTCGACCATTGCATCAACCCACTCCTTTTGCTTTATTGCTTCTTCAAAACAAGATGGTTCTTTATCAACTAGATCACTCATCAAAGCCATGTCACTAGGCTAAGTCTTTGGCTTCTTCCTTTCTCAGATGACTCCTTCGGGAGCACCAAGTCTTTTTGCTTCTTCAATTGCTTCACGATCCCAGGCAGGTTTCCTCTTTCGAGAAATCAGTTCACTTGGTAAATCTTCAGGTAGATGGGGTTCAGTCATATCATGATCTTTAGATATCGGGTCTTCTTCTTCAACTCTGACTTCTTTAGGACTTTCAATAGTTTTGGGAGTTCCATGATCCTCTTCATCTTCTTTGTCTTTTCTTTTGATTTCTTGAAGGCTGAATCTTCATCAAATGTAACATATCTGCTAAGCTCAATTTGACGGTACCCAGGGATATATATTCGATAGGATTTTGATTGTTCACTATATCCTACGAACAATCATTTCTTTCCTGAAGGATCCAGTTTTGATCTCTTCTCCTTAGGAATATGAATGTATACATGACAACCAAAAATATTAAGATAAATTACCTCTGGTATTTCATCAAAGAACATTTCTTCTAGAGTTTTATTCCCAATAGCACTGTGAGAGATTCGATTCTAAACATATATTGTTGTTCATTTTGCTTCTTCCCATAGGTACATAGGGAGATCTTGGTCATGTATCATAGCTTTCATAGATTCCATGATATATCTATTCTTTCTTTCCACCACACCATTTTGTTGCGGATTGCAGGAAATGGTGAGCTCCCTCTTAATTCCAACCTCTTTATAGAAATCATTGAACTCATTTGAAGTAAATTCTCCTCCAAGGTCTCACCTCAAAATATTGATTTTCTTTTTCGAAAGGTTTTCACCTAGAGCTTTAAACTCTTTGAATATTTCAAATACTTCATCCTTCTTTTTCAAGAAGTATATTCAAGTCTTTCTGGAGTAGTCATTAATCAAGGAGGCATAGTAAGAGTACCCACTTAATGAAGTGGTTTGCATTGGCCCACAGATATCTGAGTGAATAATATCTAGGATCCCTTTTGCCTTACTATTACTTTTCAGAAAGGGATTCTTAGTATTCTTCCCTTCCTTCATGTTTTACCTGAATTTATGGTAAACCAGTTACCACCTTGCTTACAATTGGAATAGCCTTGTAGTGAACATGAGCAAGCATTATGTTCCATAGCTCATTTGGATTGATGGTACTAGTTGTTAATGCAGAATCTGTATGTCCCTTTAGTTTGTAGAGACCTCCTTCTTCAACTCCAATCTCTACTGCATCATCGATAGTTTTGCCTTTGTTCCACTTGAGTACTTTTCCATCGATAAAGGCAACTCTGGAGCCTTTATTGTCTAAGGATGAAATGGGAATATTCTTCTTTAGTCCTAGGACATATAGGACATCCTTCATCTTCATAGGTTTTTCGGAATCCAATTTATAAGATGCTTCTCCTAGCCCTTTAATTGGATATTGAGAGTCATCTCCAAGCATTACTTTGTGTGGAGATTCCTTTTGTTCAAGGCATGAAAGTGACTCCTTGAAACCAGTCATGTGTTTGGAGGCACCACTATCAATCAGCCAGGTATCATTTCTTAGTGAGATTGATCCAATTAGGGCAAAGATCAAAACATACTCATCACTGGAATCTTCATCCTTTTTTGTTTCCTCTTCTTCTTCTTGATCACTGTCTTCAACAGCATGTGCTTGAAACCTTCTCGTCTTCTTGAGTCTTTCTACTTTCATGGGACAGTTGATTTCAATGTGTCCTAACTTGTGACAATTGAAGCATTCAAATCTTGAGAAACCTCTTTTGGGTCTTTTAAACCCTCGAGTCTTAAGAGGATGGTCATGGCTCTTTCTTTTGCCTTTGGTATGGGAAATTAAAGCTTGATCCTCATTGTCATTTAGATTTTCTTCTCTAGTTGCTATCCTCTCTTCTTCCTGGACACATTCTTCCCATAAATTACGGAATTTGGTTAGATTCCTTCTTGAACAAATTCCTCGAATGAAAGCTTCCCAATCTCTTGGAAGGCCATTCAAGTTTGTCATTACAAACTCTGCTTCTTCAACCATGTCACCGATGGCTTCTAACTGATCCTTGATTTGAGCTACTCTTGTGAAGTAAGATTGCATAGTTTCTTACTTCTGAGCTTTTACACCTTTGAGTTGATTTCTCGGGATCATCTTTATGTTAATGTTCCTCCCTTCAAATAGACTTGATAGGGACTTAAAAGTTTCTTTTGGAGTCTCCATGGATGACACCTGAGGGATCAGGCTATATTTAATTGAATCAGCTATGATTCTATTAGCTATGATCATATCCTTCTTGTGCTTGGCTTTAGATTCAGCTTCTTCTGGTTCTTTCACTTCCTCTTTCACAAATTGATCTAGATCATTCTCTTGGAGGATGAGCATGATTCTGTACTTCCATGTTCTTAATTTTTCATCCCATTCAATATTTTCATCTAGCTTGGTATTCTTTGTCATCTTTAAGAAACTGAGAACCTCAAATGGAAATAGATAAAAGAATACTTACTTGCAGAAGACAACACTTGATTCTGAGGTTCTAGGGTTTGGAGTAGAAACCCTAATTTTGCAGCTGGGATCACAAGTAAAGATGAATGATGGAAAAGATGCGCCCTCCTGAGACGAGGTATACTATATCTTCCTTTTTCTGAGATTGATGATGAAAACCCTGGAAAATTGAAACCCTATTTTGTCCCAGCAGCAGTAACATGTCCAAAATTGAAAATTATTGGATTTTATTTTTGTCACCACGAAAAGATGTGCCCTTCAGAGGCGAGTTGGAGGAGCCTTCTTTTCTGGTTGATCTGTCGATAGGTTTGCTAAGAACAACAAACCCTAGTTATGCAGTGTCTCCTTTTAGGGTGGCTCTGATACCATTTTGAATTTTCTTTAAAATTGTTTAGATGATATCTTTAAACAATTTGCCACTAGAAGATCACTGAAAGAACAACATGCACAAAAACATAAGATCACAAGAACACAGATATTTTCCTTAGGGAAACCACAAGGGAGAAAACCCCGCGAAATTTCCTCAGCAGAGAACTCAACCTGTGCAGCGTAAGACTCAGGCAACAGCTTCCTCCTTCTTTCTCTTGCGCTACCACTTCTCTCTCTTGCTAAGAACGGCTTGAGTGAGTGAGTACAAATGAAGGGAGGCGCCTCCTATTTATATTCTTCTGTAGACTTGACCTCTAACTTACTAGGGCCGACTTCACTAGCTCCCAGGGCCAACTTGTCCAACTGAACATTGCAAATAGCATTTATTATAACGACATTTGGGTACTAATGACCTGACTTACATCTGAAGATTTACATTGCTTCTTTTAATGACTTTGACAAGACCAATCTCATCTCCGTAGGGAGGAATACAACATTACTTGGAATATATTCCGAAGTTACAATAAAATTAACAAGGAAAACTGGAATGAATACAAAATATTACATAACATTTTCCACATGTGAATAAAACAAGACATATTAGGTGGGCCCAGCCAATCCATCCAAGAATTGTTTCCATGTAGTAGTATCTGCAGCTATGGTCCTGAAGTCCATAGGTTCCAATAGTCTAACTGTTACTTCATGTATGGACACCTGGGACTTTATCTCTGCCGCTCCTGGTGGAGTGACTCTGAGTTGGTCTTCCAACACGTAATTGCTGACTACAGCTTGTGCAACCAAACTTTTTACTACTTTCTCATTAAGTCCTTTAACCTGTTGTATGTTAATCCCACCTTCCGGTAGCCTGTCAAGAAGGTACCTCAAATGCTCTTCTTGACCTGGAAACTCCTGAATTCTCTTTGTTGCAGAGGTCTATCATCTATTATGTGTTGTAATCACCCTTTTGTAAAAATCCATGCATTTATCCAACTTTTTCCCGACCGTGGGTGTCAGTCTTGCAACAGCCTTACTGCTAAAATCCATGAGTTCATACTCGATCTTCAAATTATTCATACTCTTTTGAGGCACATTTTCTGGAAACTCTGCATTAGTCTCCAACCAAATCAGTTGACCTTGGATAATTTCTGCAATTTGTAGATTTCTCGTTCTGAAGTCAGTGGATATTACCGAGATCTCTTGTAATCTAGTTGTTGCCTGCTTAATCTTGTAGACCTCGTCTACAAGTTTTAACTGAACTTGATATATTTTTCTTCTAAGCAAAAGAGCGTGCTCTCGGAGAGGTGTGATATCCATTTTCCGCTCATTTATTTCGTTAAACTGAATCTCCAAAGAATTATTTTGTGCCTCCAATTCTGCAACTCGGGCCTTTAACTCCTCTATTTGCTTATCAGTTGCGGCCCTTTGTGTCTCTAGCCCTGAAATCTTACCCTGTAGGTCTTTCTTTTCTCCATCAATAATAGTGTTTGACAATACCAAGGCCTCCTTTTCTACTTCCAAGACCTGGTAGGCCTCCTGGAGCCTTTCTAAATCTGAAAGCGTGGCTTCATGCTTCCTTTTTGCTTCTCAACCTTCCCCTTCTTCTTTCCTCAGGGTCTCTTTCATTTGTGCCATCTTTTCTTTGTATTGGTCTACGTCTCCTTTCAGTTTTCTAACATTATAAGCACTTGCATGTGCAGCTGCAACACTAATCGAGGCCATTTGTTCTGGATCTTCATCGGTATTTTTCATGATAGCCTTTTCAGTAACTGCGGTTACTTTAGGCTGGGTACCCATTTTCAACTTCTTTTCATATCTCCAAACAATGGTTTTCCGCTTAGAATAAAAAAACCCTTGACCCAGACTTGCAACTACATGCTGCTTAGATGGAGTAAAGGGTACTAATCCTAACTCAACAATAGAGAGGTGGCCTCCTGATAATATATCTCCTGAAGTAGAAGGAAATTTTTGTTGGATTGTCCTGGGAAGAATTTTGTTCCTGGCTCTCCCTATCTTGGTCCTCTTGCTCCTTATGTCTCAGTTCCTCAACTATCCTCTTTGCTTCTTCTTTTGCTCAGTCAGCTGACTCCTTTTGTATTCTTTCTTCTTCTTCCTTTCAATTTTTCTCCTCTTATTATTTTTCCTTAGAAGCTTCCTCTTCGTTTTCTCTCTAAGCCTCTTCAACTAACAATTTATTTTCTCCCTCGACTAACCTTAATGTTTCTTCTTCTTTTTCTTTCTAAGCAGCTTCTTCTTCCTGTATTTTCTGTTCAGTGGTGCTCTGCTGCTGCCCTTGTCTCCTAAAACTGTGATTTTCCTCTTGAAACGCTTGTTCATAGCAGTCATATTACAAGCATTGTGGTATACTTCCTCATCTTTATCCAAGTGACCAGAGTATTCAAAATTTACCTTCACAAGTGCTCGGTGGGTAGCAACCTTTCCCTGAGAATTGTTTCTATGAAAACTCTTCTCACCAAAATGGAAATTTTCCAGGTCTTTCACAACATCCGATGCGCTTTTGAATTTGGAGAATTTATAACTGCCAACATAGAAAGGCATTGGTGGGAAGACCTCCTTCTTCATATCGAATAGAAAACTCTTGAATCCATCTAAAAAGAGTTATCTTATTGCTTCCTTATGCACTATATAATTAGTGGCATACTTGGGGAGTAGTGAAGGGGATTTAGTTCCTCTATATATTCTCAAATAAGTGCCCTCCTCAGAGAAGAAATAATATCCATATTCCCTTATAGCTTCTAAATCACCTTCGGACATACATTTACATTCTTCAAGAAAAATCAACCGATAAAGTGGCATTAGGAATTCCTCACATATGAGCTTGTAACAATTGTGATACTTGTGGGCCCATAAAATTTGGTATGTTGTGTAAATGGGCGCTTTTCCCTCCTTCCAACTGCAGTTCAGCTTCTCTAATGGGTGCAGGCAAAGTATACAATCGATAAAAAATGATCCCATGTAGAACTCATATTTTTGCTAGAGAATTCCTCCCAATGCTGCAGATATATAGGAAGACAAGCTATTAACTATGATGTCTGCCCAGTTGAAAACAGTACCTTCCATGGTCACATGATACATCATTGGCATCCAACCAATCTTATAAAATTTCCCATTAGCTCTGCCGAAAATCTTGTTAAGCATCAGAGCTACCAGCCTGTATGGAGTGCGCAGACTGGCGGTCTCATATTCACCAGATTGTCTTTGTCGAAATGACTTTCCCTCTGTCATCGTCATTTTTGTGCATCCAATATAATCAATAGTCAAACTATTTATCCAATCATCGATCAGGATGACCTCTGAGACTGGCAGGTTGTAGGCTTGGGCTATGTATGCGGGGGTAAAGGAGGTGAAACCATTTTCTTCAACATTATACATAATCATATCCCTCACATTCGTCTTAGGCAAAATCCAGTCGATCACCTCGGCACAAGGGAACAACTCCGGTCACATAAATCCTCGAAACCTGCATCAAGGACCTTTTGATCTTGCAGCATAGGGTATATCTACCCCCACTTGAATTCTAGCTCGACTCCGGTGACTGATTTGGTGTCTTCATAAATTATTTCTACCATAGGCATGATTTCTAGGTCCGACTCTTCTTTAAATAATTTAGCTTTCTTCTTCCCTTTCTTGGGCATGGTATCGAATGCAAACTGAGGTTGTACAAAAACACCAAAACATGTATTAGAATCCCTACGATTATAAGCCACATGTATTCATGTACATAAGGAAATGAAGAAAAACTTGCAAGACATATAAGAAAAAAAAACAAGTCATTTCCTTTCTAGAACAAGCTTGACCAGTATTTCTTTTACCGCATCATCTTGATCCATCGGAAAATGACTTTGTACTGTAAAACTCTGCATACCACCAAAATCCAAACCTAAGGTAAGGTCAAAACTGGGACGATAAAACCTACTACGCATGCGGGTTCAAAATGTTGTCTCGAGAGCTCTGCTTTCAAACATCTAGCATTCTAAGTCATGATCCCAGGGATCTATCAAAACGGATTTTTAAATCCTATGCATGGCCTCTTTTATGAAACTCGCAGCCTGCAAAGAAAAACAATCCAGAGAAAAACATGGTGATGCCATGGCACCGGCCACCAGGGCCAACACCTTCTGACGGGAAACCTAGGTTAAGAAACCGAAGGAAAGACGACCTCTGGGTTAGATCTTTGCTCACCCCTATCCCCACAAAAAATACAAACCATGTGAGGTAGGGTCGGTGAAAAACCTAGGCTATCTCAGTCTCATCATTACACAACCAGGGCTTTGAGCCACCCATGCCTAAACGGTCTAAGCGGTCTCGGACAGGAAAAGGTTGGGAGTAGGTAGAAGGAAAACCATGGCCAGTTGTAAGCTAGGTCAAAAAAATGGACGGTCGGGTCAGAATGTTTGCTACACACCGAATAAGAGGCTAAGGAGAAAGCTTTTAAATCATGACGAAAACCACGACAACCCTAGTCTTGTACAATGAAAAACCTCAACCACTTCGCTAAACCATAACAAGTATAACTTTAAATACCAATGTCCCAACCCAAGAAAACATGGCAAAGATTCGAAACCTACCTGGCACAAGGTGTTTTGCATATTGGTGAAGGCTCGGCGCCAAAAATGCTACATGGGATTCCAAATGGAAAACTTCCGCAAGCGCGTGCTCAACACCGGATGTAATCAACACACTGTAAAAAAACATAACAGTCCGTGATGAAAAAACCTAGGCTTATATAAGGAGAAAAAAGAAAAAGCATTGAATTCAGGAATTTATGACGCACGCACGATTGAAACATCGTATGGCGCCCACAGTAGATTTCATCAACGAAAAATTGCATCAACGGGCGAGATAAAAAAAAAAACTTCCAACCGTGTCGGCTCAAAAACGATGACTCTGCCACAACGATCGCATTGCTTCCTTATAAAGATTCGTGAAAGCATCAGTATGGGTCATCCGATGTTTCAGCGATGAAGGATCGGCTGCAAACCATGAATTTTTCCACCTTAATTGGAAATAAAAATTCAATACAACTGACACCGGTGGAGAAAATTATTGGAAACTCCCGACCCAAAGCATGTCGGCAAACTCGCAAGGGAAAAGGATTGGCAACAAAAACTTAAATGATCCGACAACATCGGCGCCAAAAGGAAAAGATAACCACCACTATCGGTGAAACAACCCAACGAAGAACGTCGGCTTCAAAAGGCAGGACTCTGCCGATAGTATCGGCTGGAAATCAATAATCTTTCCGACAAAGGCTGAAATCCCTGAGCATAAACAATTGCAAAATCGGTTGAAAGGGTATCAGATGAAAAATCGGAACTTCCCTGCTGTGTCAACGAACTCCGAAAAATCCTTTCGACACATCAGATCAAAAATCATCATGAAATCGGCTAGAAAACGTCGGGTTGAAAAGCAAAACTTATCCATCGTGTGAGCAAAATTGCGGAAAATATTTCGACACATCGGATCAAAAATGAGTTTTCACTTGGGGAAAAATTTTCGAACTTGCTTAGAAAAAACCAAGTCATTGATAACAAACTTTCTTAAGGAGCAAAAAATGTCTAAGTAAGATCAAAAGCTAAGAAATCAAAGTGAGGCCCTAAAACATAAAAAAAAATTGGGGTAGTGGTTGCAGCTGCAACACAACCATGACATCAAACCCTATTCAACCAGAGGATCGACTTGAAGGCACGTCAAACTTCAACACATCGAAAGAGAGGGTGTTGAATATTCTTGAAGAGCATGATCTTGATTCATTCATGACCATTGTGGTAGAGGAACCTACCACCAACAAAATGTGAATCAAATTCAATAAGAATCAAGCAAAGTCCAAGCATATAATCCTTGATTTGGTTAAAGACAATCTCATGTCCATGATCATTCCATTAAAGATCACGAGGGAGTGTTTTGATACACTCACCAATTTTTTCAAGAAGAAGGCATCGAGTTAAGAAGAGGGGTGCATCCAAAGCAAGGTTGTGTACACTAAAGAGGATAATATTTTCCTCATGGCAAGAATGAATAAAGGGAGAAAGCCTTTCACTACAAAGAAGCTCTTCCATTCAAGTGAATAAAGAAGGATTTGTGTATTCTCCACAAGGGTGTAGAGATCAAAAGGGAGCCCACACAAATCAATAAACGATAAGCACTATATATTTTTATTGTTATATGATGTTATAAATCAAATCTAAAGGCTTTTGAATGTGTTTCATGAATTTCATAGAGATGTTTGTATTCCTAGACTTTGGAATTGTGTTGAGCATATACATTATTGTTTGTCTTTTATTAGCAAATTGTCGATGTCATGAGTCCACATTATGTGATATGATATAGAACTGATATAAGACTTATGCAGGATTGATATATACTTATATAGGACTGATATAAATCTGAAAATACCCTTCATAATACATGATATAGAGGGTTACATGCTTGCTTCATGACCTTTCAACATAGGACTGCATGATTGGTCATAATATATCCGATAAAGGGCTTCATGTTTGCTTCAGGAGATATGAACATGGGGCTGCATATTTCCTTCATAAAATATAAATTTTTCAACTGATATAGGACTAATATTGTGAGAATTGATACACAGTTGGATCTAGAATCCAAAGAAACACTCACAATTCGCTATAGTTTACAAAACATGAACAAAATAGCTTATAAGTCTGAAATTGCATTCACACATTAAGTCAATAATAGATATTATTGTCACTGTATAACATTTAACTATGTATAGAACGTGTATATAGTACAATAGGGAAAAATCATGTGGCCTTGGAGGCCCTGTGAAAGCATACAAGTGGCAGCCCAACATTTGACCCTCAAACCCCCCTAGGTGGACCAATAAGCCTCAAACTCATCCCAAACGGTCACGAATCCTAATGTGAACGTGGGAAAGGCATGTTGGAACATCAATGAAGGTATGGAAGGCGTGGGTGAGCACATGGGTGAGTGGGAGTGGCTCTAAGTGAGCAATAAATGCCCAAAATAGTTCAAAAACCACCCAAACCAAGCACTATCGCCTCAAGTTGGACCAAATCCATGAAATTGGGAAAGGGGAGTGCATTCTTGGTTGACTACTATCAATTTGGGCTTGAGCGTTAGAATGATCAACCTGGAGTGCATCAACTGTGCAGAATGATCAACCATGAGCGCATCAATTATGGCAAATGATCAATTTCCCTAAGTCTAACCATAGAAATCACTGCATAGAAGAAAATTAAAGTGTCTAAGGTCTAATATTATGGTCATAAGGATGGATTATTCTCTAACGCCCCCCCTTAAGCTTGACTTAGTACTGCTTAACCAAAAATATCATGGAGGCCTTGGCAACAAAGACTCAAGTCACCTCATACAACAAAAAATTTATTTGTCCATGAAAACAAGGAAAAGAGGAAAACCACATGGAAACAAAACCTCTCCTCAAAAATGGACATGGAGCCAAAAATATAAAAGTGAATGGAAGCCATCACCATGTATCACTCACCCCAAGAAGAGATCACAGGTAGGTGAAGGTCTTCTCTGTGAAGCACTTGGTGAAAATATTAGCAGTTTGCTCTACATAAGGGCAATACTGCAAGGCTATCACCTGATCATGCACCAAGCTCCAGATGTAGTGCATGTGTATCTTAATTTGTTTGGTACTATGTCTCTATACTGGATCTATGGAAATATTGATTGCAATTTGATTTTCACACCAAATTACTGTGGGTGAATCAAGTGCAACTACAAGTTCCCGAAGAATGCCTTGAAACCACACACATTGTGTAGCTGCATTCATGAAGAAACCGTATCCAGCTGGTCAGTTAATAGTCGAATCTGATTTTCATATTGAATGATAATAATGAATAATATATTAGATGATGAATACAATGTACAATAATCTCACCTTTTATACGGATTGAGCCAACATAGTGAAGGGTTACACCCTTTCACTAGTAACCTAATAATCTAATTAATTATAATTAATAATATTTAATTAAATATTCACAACATTGCCTTCCCCTTGGGAAAATATTTGTCCTCAAAGCTTGAGTATTTTCCTAATGTTGTCCTTCATTCTGATTCGGTGTCGGTATTAGAATCGGACGAGATTTCTTGTGTAGAGACTTGCACTTCCTTTCCATTGATGATTCTACAATGTATTGTCTGATTGTTCCTACATTTAAGGCCACAGGTCCAGTCATCACTGCATCGACGACATGTGTTTTTATTTTTTTCTATTATCAGAATAATTGTTAGATGACTTTGACCTATTTTCCATTTCATAGGCATGTGATTGAGGTTTGTGACATTGATGGTTAGGTGACCAAGTATCTTCACAGTACCTACATTGTGCCTCTTTTTCTTGTCAATAATGGTTATCACCTCTTGTTCTTATTCCTTCCCATTTGTGTTCTGCGGCTTTGGCTTTATATATTGCTACTTATACACTAGGTATGTCATGTAACTTTAACTCTTTTTGGAGGTATGGTTTAAGACCTCCTAAATAGGTTTCGAGTATTTGTTTGTCAGACAACCCAAATACTCATGTCGATAAGGATTCCCACTGATGTGTGAATTCCTTGATGCTTCCAACCTGTTGTAATCTGGTAAGTTTACTGAAAAATTCATCTTCTTTGATTCCTTGAAACCTATTAAAAAAATCATTTTTGAACAAGTTCCAAGCGTAGGTAAAATTATCTCTCTTCCACCATAAGTACCAATTATAGGCGTACCCTTCCATATGCATTGACGCATACTTCACCTTCTCCTCCTCAGATTGAATATTGTAAATGTCGAAGTATTCTTCCGCCTTGTTTATCCAAGCAATGCATTGGTCTTCACTTCCATTGTATTTTGACAACTCTATTTTTGCCTTAGATGGGTACACTTTGTATGGACGATATTAATTGTCTTTTTCTTTACAATTTGATGGTGGCTCGGAACTACTGGACGATGCAAGTGACATATTTGAACTATTTTGTTGTTATTGGAAATTTTTAACCTTTTTATTCTCTACTATCTTACTGATAGCTTCTATTTTTCTCTTTAATCATGCCTCCATATCTGGCAGTACTTGTTTTTCTAACTCTTTCTTAAGTGCCACATTGTTAATCTTTATTTCTTTTTGCAATTCTTCTTGATTCTTGGAAAGTGCTTCCTGTGTGGAAATATGAACTTATGCTTCTAGCATATATGGACTGCTGACTTGGTCTGTTTTAGGCATTAGTCTTTGTAACACCTCGATTAATGTATTATGGTTCTATGTCATGGTGCTCATGTTCTGTGTTAAGGTGTTTATGTTTTGAGTCATGGTACTCATTTTGTCATCCAAGTCTTTTTGTTTTTCGTTCAGGATGTCAAATTTTTCATCCAACCTTCTTTCTAATACCAGAACAAGCTCGTCTTTGAGTACTGTATGGTTATTTTCATCTCTTCCTTCAAGATTTTTTGGTTAGTGACAAGGGACTTGATGTCCTTCTCAATTTTTTTGATTTTCTCTTTCAATTCCGCCATGTTCTTGGACCTTGTATGCATAAGAGTGTTCTTCGAAGCTATTTTGGCTTGTGTGGTGTGAAATTTTTTTTTCTAAAGATGGTGAGGTTTAAGGAATAATAATTAATTATTATATAATAAAATATTTATTTTATTATTTTATATAATAAAACAAAAAATTGAACTATTATAAATATATTATAATAATTCAAATCAAAGCAAAACACCGGGTTGAAGTTGGAAAGCAAAACCAAACCATGTGTTGGTTTTACTTTATCTTTTCTTTCTTTACTTTTGTTTTCCTTTCTTTTGTTTTTTTTTACTTTTTTTTATTTTAACTTTTCTTTTTAACTTTTTTCTTTCTTTTAACTTTTCTTTTTAACTTTTTTCTTTCTTTTCTTTACCCCTTTTTTTTACGTTTTCTTTTTTTTCTTTTCTTTTTTGGACAATGTCCTATATTTTAGGGAAACCCTAAAACTAAATTTACACAAAGTGTAAATATGGCCAAGGGCAGTATAGCTATGATAACACTTGGAGCAACCGTATCTGGTTGGTCGGTTAATAGTCGAATTCGACTTTCATATTGAATGATAAATAATGAACAATATATTAGATGATGGATACAATGTATAATAAGCTCGCCTTTTATACGGCTTGAGCCAACATAGTGAAGGGTTACACCCTTTCACTAGTAACCTAATAATCTAATTCATTATAATTAATAATATTTAATTAAATATTCACAACAATTCACTGCTCCTTTGTAATCGGCCTCAACTGAAGAAAGGGAAATGGTGTGTTTTTTCTTGCTTGAACAGCGTATGGGACCATTGGAAAGCATGAATACATAACTTGAAGTGGACTTCCTGTCATTGGGATCGCCATCCCAAACAGAATCAGAAAATCCAACTAGTTCTAGTGGAGAACTAGCAGCATAGTGTACCCCAAAGTTCATGGTGCCTTGTACATACTAAAGAATCCTCTTGGATGCCTTCCAATGGATATCATGAGGTTGCTTCATATATCTAGCTACATCACCTACAGCTTATGCTAAATCAGGTCTAGAATGAGTAAGGTACAACAAACTCTCGACTAGTTTCCTATACAATGAGTTGTCCACCAATGGAGAGACACCAACTTCACCTAGTTTGATACCAGAAAGGAATGGGCACTTGTCTGAATTACATTCAACCATTTGAAACTTCATTAATAGGTCTACAGCATACTTTTGTTGGCTAAACATTATCCCTTCTTCAAGTTGAACAATTTCCAAACCAAGAAATTGTTTTAACAAGCCAAGATCAGTCATTGAAAATTCACTGTGCAAAGATGCTTTGATTGACCCAATTTATTTGGTGCAGCTACCTGTAATCTAAATGTCATCAACATAGAGTACTATGACCTACAATACATCACCAATATGCTTCAAATAAACATTATGATTAGACATGCATCTTATAAAGCCAAGTGAAAACAAAAATTTGTCCATCTTGGCATACCAAGCCCTTGCGGCTTGCTTGAGGCCATAGAGAGACTTATTTAACCTGCATACAAGAGAAGGATCCTCTTGGAAACCTTCAGGTTGCTTCATATATATCTCCTCATGTAGGCCACCATTAAGAAATTCACTTTTGACATCCATGTGGTGAACCTCCCAGTGCTTGCTTGTAGCGGTGGCTAAAACTAGCCTGATAGAGTCCATCTTTCCAGCCGGTGTAAATGCCTCTGTATAGTCCACTCCTTGGAATTCAAAGAAGAATTTGACAACCAATATGGAATTATACTTTATATCAGACCCATCAGCAGCAATTTTGGTCCTATAGACCCATTTTCATTGCACTAGCTTCCTCTTGTGAGGCAAAGGAACCAATTCCCAAGTCTCATTTTCCTGTAGAGAGTTGAACTCTTCTTGCATGGGTGTTTTCCATATTGGGTCAATTTATGCTTCCTGATATGACTGTGGATCAGATCCAACCATCGTGAAACATTTCTCAGCAAGATACACTTCACTTGCAAAAGAATCAGTGTGAAATTGTGATATAGTCTTCCTAGGATCTATTGGATTGCCAGCTAAATCCCCAGCTGCTTCTATGGTTTTTTCTTCCCACTTGGGACTAGTGGGGTGGTCATGTTCAGAAACATCATCTTCAGTCATATAAGAATCATAAATATCATAAAATTATTCATCACTTACATCATCTTGTGGTGAAAGAGATGAGCATTCCCCTGGTGCTAGTTCAAAATCTGGAATGGCTTCTTCTTCGAATTGCACACTTATTTCTATGAAAGTATTTTGAGTTGAGGGATCAAAGAGCTTGTATCCCTTTTTATCTTCACCATATCTCACTATGATTCACTCATTTCTTTGTGGCTTCAAGGATATATTCTTTTTTTTTAAGGAATTCTATCCCAAGCCCTTGAGCCAAAAATACTAAAATGTGAAATATTTGGCTTGTGACCAAACCAAGCCTCATATGGTGTTTTTCCATCCACTGATTTGTGAAGATCTATTTTCTAAATGTATGCAGCACAATTAATGGATTCATCCCATAGATTAGGATTCAAATCCTTAGCTTCAATCATACAGGTTTCCATCTCCTTGAACACCATGTTCTTCCTCTCTGCCACGCCATTTTGTTGTGGTGTGTAGGGGACCGAATGTTGCATTTGGATGCCACATTATTCACAAAGTTGCTGCAAATTCTTGTTCACGTACTCTTTACCATTATCAGTATGAAGCACTTTGATCTTGTTCCCACATTGATTCTCAACCATGGCTTTCCAAACCTTGAGAGTCTCAAAGACTTCAGATTTGAGTTTGAGAAAGTAAACTCAACAAAACCTTGAGAAATCATCTATGAAGGTCAACACATACCTTGATCCTCCATATGAAGGTGTAGGGAGAGGTCCAATAAGATCTGAATGCACCAGTCCAAGCACTTGAGTAGCTCTCATTGCTTCCCCTTTCTCATAGCTACGCTTTGGATGTTTTCCCACCACACAACCAATGCAAGCACCATTGGAGGTCTTGATAGGAGGAAGCCCTTCCACCATGTCATCCTTGCTCAATTCCTGGAGGTATTTGTAGTTGATATGGCCAAACCTCTCATGCCACAACTTGTTGGTTTCATTGGCATGAGACAAGAACACTTTCCCTCTGGAGTAGGAAAGGAAATGGGAGAATTTGTACATCCTAGCTTGATTATCAACAAATCCCAAAGCCATGACCTTGTTGGTAGATATTTCAGCTATCTCAACTATGTATGGAGTAAATTTTACTCTCTTGGCTTCTCCAGTGTGGGTCATTTAGTACACTAACAGTAGATTCACTGCCAAGTCTAGTACAAACAATACATTATTGAAATACCCATCTTCAAGATTAATCATGCCAATTCCCTTGGCCTAGATCTATGAATCATCGCCCATTCGAACAGTTGGCCCACTGTTTGAATACATCGATGTGAAGAGCTCTTTGATAGAGGCCATGTGCCTTTATGCTCCTGAATGAATGATGAAGGAAGAAGAGTCTGAAGAAGCAACAACCAATGCATGGCACCTCTCTTTGTTGTCCAATCCTGAACCTCCATCCTTCTTCATTGCGCCCTCTGGGGCTCGGTTGTTGTTATTCTCCAACAGTTGTGTCATCATATCAATGGTTTTCTTCATACATGCACTTTCTGGATGCCACCCTTTGTGACAGCAGGTGCATTTGGTCTTCTCCTGCTTCTTCTTGTCCTTGTCCTTGCAAGGATTCGAACCCCCATATGAATATTTGGGTATGTCTTGTTTCTTCTTGTCTAGCTACTTCGAATCCTTGTATTTCTTCTTTCCCTTGGATGGATTCGAAAATCCTGCAGCAAGAGCTTGGTCTTTGCTGGATTTGATGGTACCCATCTGCACTAGCTTGTCTTGTTCTTGGGTCAAAGACTCCATGAACTCAGCCAATGTAGGCATGCGCCAGTTTTGAGATGTGAGCTTGCTAGAGTGAAATGTGCTTATAAACACAAAGTAATCTAGCCCTAGCTTCAAGAGTATGGACAGCATGAGTTGCTCCTTCTTATATATGCCACATTGCTTGAGTTGAACCAACAAAGACTTGAATTTGGTGAAGAAATCTTGGATTGTCTCAAAATGAGCAGGCCTCAAAGAGATGAGCTCATTTTTGAGCTGGTGACCCCTCATCTCATTAGTATTTCCAAACAAATATTCAAGCTTCATCCATACTTCATTTATAGTAGTCATACTTTCTACATGAAAGAGAAAGTCTCTCAAAATGCTGAGACAAAGCATTCCAAATGCTTCATCAAGTCTGTTGAAGAACTTCGATTTCTCAACAATAGAGTTTTGCTCAACCTCTGTCCCCATGGTGAACCTGAACAGGACTTTCAACCTCAGTTGGATAGCCATATCAACCTTCCATTTGAATTAGTTGAATGGTGTCAGCAAAACATGGGTCTTCTCCATTTTTGTTTGTGCTCTTGGTGACATATTGTTGAATGTACCTGCAATGAAAACTCTTGAATCGATCTAGAGAATCCCTCTTACAGCAAAACAAACACATTGAAATCGATTTGCAGCTTCAATCAGCTCTAATACCATGTGATAATTGATACACAGTTGGATCTAGAATCCAAAGAAACACTCACAATTCACTATAGTTTACAAAACATGAACAAAATAGATGAAAATACTGAAATTGCATTCACACATGAAGTCAATAATAGATATTATTGTCAATGTATAACATGTAACTATGTTTAGAATAGGTATATAGTACAATAGGGAAAAATCATGATGCCTTGGAGTCCATGTGAAATCATACAAGTGGCATCCCAAGATTTGACCCTCAAACCCCCCCAGGTGGACCAATAAGACTCCAACTGATCCCAAACAGTCATGATTCCTAGTGTGAACATGGGAAAGTCATGTTGGAACATCAATGAAGGTATTACAGGTGTGGGTGACCACATGGGTGAGTGGGAGTGGCTCTCGGAGAGAAATAAATTCCCAAAACAGTCCAAAAACCACCAAAACCAAGCACTAGCGCCTCAAGTTGGACCAAATCCATGAAATTTGGGAAGGGGAGCACATGTATGTTTAACTACAATCAATGTCAGTGCCTAGGTGTCAAAATGATCATCCTAGAGTGCATCAACTGTGAAGAATGATCAACTAGGAGCGCATCAACTATGGAAAATGATCAATTTCCCTAAGTCTAACCATAGAAATCACTGCATAGAAGCAAATGAAAGTGTCTAAGGTATAATACTATGGTACTAAGGATGGATTATACTTTAACAGATATAGGGTTTC
This sequence comes from Pseudotsuga menziesii, assembly GCA_001517045.1. Classification (NCBI taxonomy): domain Eukaryota; kingdom Viridiplantae; phylum Streptophyta; class Pinopsida; order Pinales; family Pinaceae; genus Pseudotsuga; species Pseudotsuga menziesii. The sequence continues at coordinate 59,550 of LPNX010828345.1, forward strand.
AAAACATCACATAATATATGAATGGGGTTATGTCAAAACATTGATTTATTCTATGTACATAACTATGTGAACCATTGTCAGTATGTTGAAATTTGTCATGTGATTACATTCTCAATTATGAAAAGTTATTAATCATGAGAAAAATTTGTCTTGTAGGGAAAATTCATATGCCCTGAACTACAAGTAAAGAAAGACATGAATGTGGAGTCACTCCGATTGTTGATCTTGAAAGAGAACAGATCAGGAGGTTCCTATGTTTATTAAGAAGAAGACGGAATAGAAGCCCTAATTCTATTCAGAGAGATGTAAAGGCTCCTGAAGCTAATGTATTTATATCAATTATATTCATATTTGTGTTAGATATAGAGGAGTATGAGTCTCCATGATGGAGGACTCAAATTGATGATTCTCACATCCTAGATGTTGAGAGGGAGAAGTTATATTTGCTAGCTCTTGATAATAATATAAAAAAAGGAACGAATTAAATTAACCTCTTGCTATGTAGAAACCATGTATGGTACTCATATTCAAAAGGAATATATATGTAAGAATCTGGGATGATTCTTAATTTTATAGGCGTAACAGTCATTGGATAATATTTTTCTTATGTTGAGAAAAAATGTTCAGTAGAATTCTTGTAAGGATTCAAGAACAATGGATTGTAAATCCATGACCACACACATAAAGATAAATTTGGTTCTTGTTCAGATTTGTTGGATCTCATAGATATTAGATATATATCTATACAGGTCCCTGGATTAATTATATGATTTACAGTCAGTACATAGACATGTACAATCAAACATGTGTTGTGTTACCTACTTGGTACAAGAGTATGTGGATTCAGACATGTCACAGTCAGTAAGAGTAAGTTTCATGTATATATGGAATTTGACTAGTACAGTGATAAAGAAAGATCACATCAAATATGTTGCTCCAGATAGAGCATATTGTAAAGAAGTAAATCTTTACAAAGTTCCTAGTCAGTTATATGTAAGACATGGTACACAAAGGAGTTATGTAACTCCTCTACATATCCACGGATGAGCAGAATTGTTGGCATATTTACTAAGCCTCTGTCTGGAACAAGATTGGTATAGTATAAAAAGAATCCTCTAGTTGAAGAGGGAGTATTGATGTATCTTCACAGGAAATAACAGTTAAAAGTACCCAAAATAGTTAGTCATGATACATGACTCAGGAATCCAGGGGTTGTAATATCTTGTGGAGAAAATCCACTTGAGCAAAGACATGGTCAAAGTTTCGAAAACTATTGGATACTCAAGAAGAGTTATAGCCTGGACTGTCAAAGAACGGTTAAACCTCTTGGATAGGTATTTGAAGTGCTACAGTATAATATGAAAACACTATGAAAGTGATCAGGCCTCGAAGAACATGATAGAGAATGGCAAGATCACTAAGAACTTCTTCAGATGGTAGAAGATTCTTCAAGTCAACAAATGTTGAAGATTGAAAGAAAAGATAATACTTTATTTCTACATGATATTACACATTTAATGTGTTGTATATGATGGATATGAAATCCATTGTTTCTAGTTTAGATAAACCCCTATCTATATCGGATCCAGATGATGTTGCTATGTATAAAGTAGTTGTTTGGTCTCTTAATGTACATAGCAGACATGTTGTATTTTATGCTTATTGCTAAGAATATGTTTGAGTACCTTTAAGGTACATTAGAATAGGTTATTTGTTGTATTTGATACATGGTAGACCTATTGTGATATCCAGCTATTGTTTTAGCCTGAGATAAGTTATGTATGTTGTACCTAGTACTGCAAAACTAAAGAGCAGCTAGTACTACAGAAGCAAGGTGTATTTCAGCTATTACTAAGAAAAGTGTATTGTGGATAGTACTACCTACTAAGGAGTAGTGTAACTTGGGAAGCTACCTACTAAGGTGAAATACTTGAGCCTATAGTTATTAGGTGTTAATAGTCAATCTTTCTGAAAAAATCCTATGTGTTATGATAGAACACATTGAAATGAAGTCTTATTTCATCAACGTCATGGTCATTTAAATAAAAATTTCAGTGCATAGCTACTAATGAGCAGATAGCAAATTTGTCAACAAACCGTTGTCAGTAACGAAGATGAGATACTTTTGAGACAAGCTTGGTATGGCAGGAATTTCCTGGTAAATCAGAGAATGTCTCCCTTGCTGAGAGGGAGTGTTGATTGTATAGCATCAGGAGTCATTCTCCAAGACTCATGTGGTATCAAGTTAGGACATTGTGTTGTATCAAGTCTTATCTATGTCCTCATGTATTGAGGTGGATGTCTGTATGGTGATCTTATGTTTTATCAAGATTGGAATCTTGTGTTGTATCGAGATTGGAGTCTTGTGTTGTATCAAGACCAGTCTTGTGTTGTATCAAGACTGTGGACTTGTGTTGTATCAAATCAATGATTCTCATAGGAAATACCTTATGAAAATGGATCTCCAATTATGGATATGGACTTGTGTTGTATCAATTCATGTGGTTATACTGTGTGATATATTACGAGTCATGGGAATTGGGTGCTATAAGTCCCCTTTAGGGCTTAGCCACCCTTTGAGTGAATTACTTTATCATATGACTATATGGCCCGGGGTAATATATATGATCATCAGTATGTATGGAATAATTATTCTGAGTATGATATAATCAGATGGATAAATAATACACATATGGACCATGCATTAATTATTTAATGATAATAAGATAAAGCATAGAGAAAGAGAATTCGAATTGCCCATGCAAATGTCTAAGTGAACTCAAGTTATAAAGCTTCAGTAAAATGTGAATGCCTCAATCAGTGCCTCAGTGAAAGCATCAGTTGAACTATTAATGAATATAATTAGTTAAGTAAATAAGAGCTCAATGTCCATCAATCAGCTTGCATAAGTGAACTAAAGAGATCCATGGAAAACTTAATAATATAAATTGTGCATTGATGGCACTAAGAGTGAAGCACTCACTGCACTTAAGTTAGCTTGTTAATTAAGTTATCATCAGTCAATTAAAGATCAAGTTCAAGTAAGTTACCATTCAGTTCAAGTCAGCTAACATTCATTTCAAGTCAGTTAACATTCAACTCAAGTCATTTAACATTCAGTTCAAGACAATTAACATTTAATTCATGTCAATTCACTTTCAGTTGAAGATAGTGAACACCTAGTTAAAGCTAAATGAGGAAAGGAAGGGCATTAATGTTTGCATGGAGGGAGTTCTAGTTATCTCCTCCTTGTGAATGCACTATGTGGTGCGTTTAGTATGTTTATTGAGCCTCCTATGCATTACCTTCTACATGCTAGGGGTTTTGGATTGTTATTAATATGCTAGGAATATGGCAAGTTCAATATAGTTGCATACAGTTGTTTTTGTAAGGTTACATTGGATCTCTCTTCTCTACTACTGTGGTGATATCTCTTATCGAGCAATCTACTTATGTGTTGTAAACCATTCTCTAAAAATCTATCTATCATACTCAAAGAATTGTTGGTTTTTTTATCCTCCATGTTTGGAGGGTTTTCCCAGGGTATATCTTGTCTCTTATGGTTGATTATTTTATGCGGTTGATTTATCTATGATATTTATATATGGTTGATATTTGTGGATGCTATATATGTGTAAGTTGATTTGTATGTGGTTGATTTATGAGAATCATATGTGCTGAAATCAATCACTAAAAGTTTTAAAGTTCAAGCATGTATGATTTTGTTCAAAACATTCACATTGAAAAGACAAAAAGGAAATCTAGAGAAAAATACATCATTTCAATATCATTAATGAGAAGAGAGAGTGTGTAAGGTGAAGAGAAAAAATGAGAAAAAAATATTTCGACAAAGGATGGCTCGATTCCCAAACAGAAAGAGGCATGAGTCCCAAGGAGAGAGAACAAAATTTAATGCAGTAGATCATGTGAGGAGATTTGGAATAAGTTTTGAGGCAACAGTTTGGGACAAATATCAAGGCAAACCACACAACATTTATTGCTAGTAAAGTGAATAGTTTTCAAGGTAGTCATACAACATTATTTCTACATAGAAATCAAGGAAGATGTATAGCATTTAATGTAGGTAGCCTACAACAGTTTGTTACTGATTTCAAGGTAGGTTGTACAATGCATTTATCACGGGTCATACAACACAAAAATCAAGGATTTGGTCGTACAATTCTATTGTTAATTTTTTTAGTTTCGTATGCAAAATGAGGTGCACTTGTTTCATTTTTCTCTCATTGTAATTTACAGAAATTTTCCTAGAAACCCTAATAAAAAATTCATCTCTCTACTGGAATTCCCTTCAAGGTTTTTCCAAAGGCGTTTCCCAAAATATCTTGTGTCATTGAGAGGTTTGATTTCTTGTTTTTGTTGTGCAACTAAAAGTTCCAATGTGTTTTTTATTATAAATTTCAGTTTTGAAGATGCATTTACGAATGGGCATTAAATTGAGACAATCAATTTATTGAAACCAAAAACCAAGATTTGGAACCTATAAAAATTTGCATAGTATCATAACATTGATATTGAGAGGGGAAACCAAACAAATTGACACAAGGGCTTGCAAGAGAGCTGCAGGTTTTTCACCGGAAAGAGGGTTGGGCCTTGTTATCAATTGAGTAGGTCATCTGGCTATAGGTTTGATATTTGAGGATAGATTGGAAGGGTCTGGGAGTTTCAATCCACGGAAGGAAATTGTTTCCTTGTTGTTGGAGGAACAATAGTTGTGGAACATTGTTGAGAAATCTATCACTATTCCTACATATGCAACACTAAAAAGAATGTTAAATCCAAGAAGATAATCCTTAATGCCATTAAAGATTGTAATAAATAAAATATACATAATATTAAATAATAATAAACATATTACATGTAAATAACAATTATTAATTACTATAAGGGACACATTCTTTCCCAAATGGTCACCTTAAGTGCCTTTAGGATTTATATAAATAGGACAGTCTTATTCTTTTGTAATCATCTCTCATATTATTCAAATATAAATTATTTCATTATCCAATTATGTATTTTGGGTAAATTATTATGAACCGGATTTGGAACACAGCATTGGTATCAGACCCTAGCAATCTGACAGAATTTTCAGACCTTGTCTAATCAATTTCAGAGTTTTTTAGTAAGTTGACCTTTGACCAAAAGAATGCCAGTGGCCCTCTTTCATGTCATATCCATTCATTTGGGAGCTATCTAACTAGGGGACTTTTTTACTTTCAGGTTGTTTTTTTGCCAGAATCTGGTGAATTTAATCCACAAAAATCTATAATTTATGTTGTTTGTTGGGATATTTTAAACTCACAAATGAAATCAGGTGATAGGAAAACCCCAACACCCACACTCTGTAGGATCTAGCAGTGTTTTTGGGGTGTTTTGAAAATTCAGTGAAGATTCATGACAGAAAACTGATAAAAACCAGCCATAAACAAAGGTCAAAAAGTCCCCTATTTAGACAACTCGATTCATTTGTTGCACGCCATTTCATTTTTCCATTCCCCAAAATAATAGTAAAAATAAAACGAGTTGTCTAAAGAGGGGACTTTATGACTTTTGTTTCCAGCTGGTTTTTACCAGTTTTTTGTCGTGAATCTTCACGGAATTTTCAAAACATTCAAAAAAACTACTAGATCTTACAGAGTGTGGGTATTTGGGGGTTTTCATGTCACTTGATTTCATTTCTGAGCTTAAAATATCCCAATAAACAACAGAAATTACAAATTTTGTATATTAAATTCACCAGATTCCGAGAGAAAATCAACCTGAAAGTCAAAATGTCCCCTAAACAGCTCCAAAATTCAAAAAATCCCCTCATTAGACAGCTCCAAAATAAAACAAGAAAACTCTTCACTCCTCTCCTCACGCACCATTCTTCCCACGTCCAACCTGCACACCATTTTGGCCAAAATCCTACACCACCTCATCCTCCCTTCGCATTCCCTTCCACACTCATACTCATGGCTCACACATCACACTCATGCTCATCCTACCAACGCTCACCCCACCCTAAACTTCTCGATCCAAATCTCTACGCCTCCCTTGATATCTACGAACTACCCACTATCCTCCCTCACGCTACCTTCATCTCCTCTCACTCCAACGCCATTCCCATGCCACGTTAACACCTCACCAGTCACTTGTTGTTCCTTCATGCGCCACTCCATACAAACTCCTACACACAGCATTCCTCCTCTACACATCCCACACGCAGCCTCATCCCACAAGATCACACACTTACCTCACCTCCTATGTGTGCCCCGAGCTACCTTCCAATCCATCACATCGATCCCATCGCAGCTCCCTTATCTTCTCCCATTCTATCCCTCATGCCCCCCTTCTTTGCACTTGTGCGGCCCCTCTACACTCAGTGCACCTTCCCTCCACCTACGCAAATTCTCACCACCTACATACTCTAGTTTCAACCCTCGTCCATCTCCATTACCCATGATTAGTCTTCTCTATTAAAACTCTAAATTTTCCATACAAATTTTTTTATAATATTATTATTATAAATAATATATATTATCTCAGGTAAACTCCATTAAAAAAAAACATTATTATTATATTTAATAATATTATTATTAAATTATAATAATTAATAATAATATTATTAAAAAAATAATAATAGTAATAATATTATTAACTAATAATTGTATTTATTACAATTTTTATAAAAGGGAACGAAGACAAAAAGTCAAAGTCAAAGGAAGACTTACAAAAGGACTACTTGTGTTCTCACTACACTTTGGTTGCACTCATTTATCGCTGAAGAATAGAATAGAAGTGGAAGACCATGAAAGCCAAATTGCAATTACAAATAAAAGAATTAGAAGATAAACTAAGGCATTATCGAAAGGACAATAAATAATTGCAAATAATGATTAAAAATTTGTAAATGATGATTAAATTACAAGAAATAATATATTTGATTCAAAATTTTTATTTCATTATCCAATTATGGATTTTGGGTAAATTCTAGTGAACTAAATTTAGAACACAACAAAGACCATATCATTCCTCATGTAATAGGTAAAAAGAATGCCTACGAGATGTGGGAATATTTAACAAAGACATACCAAAGTGACAATGAAAACATAAATATGATGTTGAAAGAAAAACTAAGAAACATCAAGATGACCAAAACCGATACCATTGCATCATACCTTACCAAGTTGACACAAATTTGTGATCAACTAGGGGTTGTTTGAGAAAAGGTGGAAGGGGAAGAACTAGTCATAATTGCCTTAAATGGTTTTTTAAACCCATGGAATACATTTGTTCAATGCATTGTTTCCAGGGAACATATTCTTGGTTGGGAGAGACTTTGGGATGACTGTATACAGGAGGAGATTAGAGTTTGTTCCTTAAGGGAGGCCAACGACGAGGGGATGATGATGAGGAAAATGTGGCTCTTTCAACAAAGGGAAACAACAGGTCCAAGAAATATCAAACAAGCAAGACTAAGTCAAAAGGTGAACAGAAAAAGGACATGAGAAAAGTTAAGTGCTTTTCATGTCATAAGATGGGGCATTATGTAGACCAGTGTCCTAACAAGAAAAAGAAGAAACAGGTTGCAGGTTCAGCTAATGTAGATTAGTTTACTGCTAGTTTTGAGAATTATTTCTCTTTGGTGGTTTGTCTTTCCTCGAGTGTAGCTTATACCAGTGTTTGGTATATTGATAGTGGTGGCAGCGTTCATATCCGAGAATTTTCATTTTTGACCTAGTTTACGTTGGACCAGGAAACTAGGGTTTCCAGCTGTTTTCCTGTTATGTCCACATATCTAAGTGAAAAGAGGGTTTTCTCAACTCACCTCAGGGAGGCACATCTTTCTAGTGGATCATATTCTCCATTGAATAACTTTCACTTTTGACTCTCCTCATCCTAGGGCTCCAAAACCATATTTGACAAGATGAGAAGCAACACCAAGCTTGATGAGAAGCTTGAAGGGGATGATAACTTCATAGCATGGAAGTAAAGGATGCTCCTCATCCTAGAAGAAAATGACTTGGAAAAATATGTTCAAGAAGAGGTTGCAAAACCACAGGGAGATGAAGCTAATGCAAAGCATAAGAAGAATACGATTAAAGCAAAGAGAATCATTGTCAATTCCATCAAGGATCATTTGATCCCTCATGTCTCATATTTCAAGACTCCAAAGAAAATGTTTGATGCTTTGAAAAAAATGTATGAAGGAAAGAATATCAACTGGAAGATGAGGTTGAGAACACAACTCAAGAATGTGAAGATGCAGAACTCAGAAAAAATTTAGCCTTACTTCACAAGAGTATCCCAAATGAAAGGACAACTTGAAGCCATTGAAGATACAGTTGAAGAAGCTGAAATAGTAATGACTACATTAAATTGTCTACCAAGTTCATGGGAATCATTTATTCAAGGAATATGTTCCAGAAGAAAGCTAACAATGTTTAGTAGGTTATGGGAAGAATGCGCACAAGAAGAATATAGATTGGTAGTAAGAGAAGAACAGTTGGGTAATGATGAAGATCAAGTACTTGCAAATTATACATAGAAAGAAAAGAGCAAAAAGGAAGTCCACCCTTCAAAGAAGTCTCCAAATCTTTAGAAGTGTCAAAATACTAAAAGGGAGTACTCAAACATAAGTTGCTATAGCTTCCAGAATATGGGACATATTGCAAGATATTGTCCTCAAGTAAAATATCAAATCAGAAAAGGAAGGAGTAAAAGACATCATGCTCATGTTGTAGAAGATGATGATAATGTTCAGAAGAAAGAAAGAGAAGATTATTCAAGTAAAGAATAATATGTGCTAATATCTTCTCTTACAGGGATTTTCACTCATGGAAGTGACACATGGCTTATTGATAGTGGTGCTTATAAGTGCATGACTGGCTACAAGGATTCTTTCTCAAGTTCGATTCAAAAAAATTTACCTCACAAAGTGAGGCCTGGAGATGATTACCAATATCCTATTAGAGGGGTAGAAGAATCCTCCTTCAAATTGGATTCTAGAAAGACCAGAAGATAAAGGACGTGTTATATGTACCTGGTTTAAAGAAGAACCTCCTATTTATTTCAGCATTGAATATTAAGGGATTCATAGTTTCCTTTGTTGGTGGAGGAGTTCTCGTGTGGACAAAAGGAAAGACCATTGATGATGCATTCATGGTTGGTGTTGAAGAGGGAGGACTATACAAGTTTAAGGGACACTCAAATTTAGCACTAGTACACAGTACCATGAATCCAAGTGATGGCATGGAAGACTTGCTCATTTTAATTACAAAGCATTGTTAATTGTGAGAAAGGTAGTAACGGGTTTTCCAGAGATCCAAGTAGAGCATGATGGCATATGCAAAGGATGTGCACAAGGAAAGAATGTGAAGAACTTGTTTCCAAGCAGAGAAAGTAAATCCAAATGAATCTTGGGCATCGTACATTCAGACGTATGTGGAACAATGTCAACAACTTCATTAAGCAAGTATGTATACTATGTTTCATTTAATGATGAGTATTCTCATAAAACTCGGAATTATTTTTTGAAAGATAAAAGTGAAGTGTTTAGAAATTTCAAAGAATTTAAAGTTCTTGTAGAGAATTTATCTAAAAAGAAGATTAAGACCTTGAGATCAAATAATGGAAGAGAGTTTACATCAGAATATTTCAAAGCCTTATGTGGAGAAGTTGGGATTATGAGGGAGCTCACTACTCCCTACAATCCACAACAAAATAGTGTGTCAAACTGAAAGAATTGAATTATAATGGAAGCAGTAAAGGGCACGATTCATGATCAAGACATACCGATGCACTTATGGGTAGAAGCTTCCAGGATCGTTGCATATGTACACAATAGAATGGTGTAGAGAACTAGGACCTGAAATCCATATTTAAACAAATAATAATATATAATTGACAAGATGATAACATATTACAATGATGCTCTCTTTTATAGGGCTTGAGCATGCACAATGAAGGGTTACACCCTTTCACCTTAATAGTTAATAATTTATTGTCTATAACTTAATATATCATTTTAATATTCATAACATTGACACTCCCTTTAAAGGATATTTGTCCTCAAAGCGATGGTAGTGAGGGATGTAGTTGTTGAAATTGTTATGATTCCCACGTTGCATCTTCTTCATGAATATTTTTCCATTTTATAAGGTACTCTTTAACTACTCACGTTCTTAATCTTTTCTCTCTTGTAGCAATGATAGATTCTGGATCGAAAATGATTCTTCCTTCTTCATCTAACAAGGGAAGTATTGTTTGTGCCTTCTGGTGTTGACCTATCACCTTTTTCAAGCATGAAACATGAAAAACATTGTGGATGTGACTTGTAGTTGGAAATTCCAACGCATATGCCACATGTCTAATCTTCTTATTGATTAGATATGGGCCATAAAATCGTGGAGACAATTTATCATTTTCGATTTGTTTAAGTAATAACTTCTTATAGGGTTGTCGTCTTAAAAATACCCAATCTCCAACTTCAAACTCTTGTTATGTTCGATGTCGATCTGCTTCTTGTCTCATTCTATTCCTGGCGGTATTCAGATTTTCTTTAAGTATTTGGACAACCTTTTGGTTTTATTCTAAATGGTCATTTACTTATGTGACCCTTGCTTGGTTGGTAATGAGATCCTTCCATTTTGGGGGTTCATATCCATGGAGGGATTCAAATGGTAACATTTTTGTGGGCATATGATAAGTATAAGTATACCACCATTCAGCAAGATGTAGCCATTGGAACCACTTGTTTTGCTTGTCAGTTACAAAGCAACAAAGGTAGGTTTTTAAGCATTTATTGACAACTTTTGTCTAGCCATATGTTTGAGGGTGTTAAGATGAACTTATGTTAAGTGGCATCCCCATTTGTTTGCAGAAATCTCTCCAAAATTAGTTTTAAACTTGGCATCTCTATGAGTTACGATAATCTTGGGAAAACCATGTAACTTGTAGACATTTATACAAAAAGATTCAGTTTTTTCTTTTGTAAAGTCAGTTTTCTTCACTCCTATAAAATGTGCATCTTGGTTAACCTGACTACTACTACTACTATTTTTTCTTTACCATCGGATATGAGTAAACCTTCAAGGAAACCAATTGAAATTTCCTCCAATTTCTGATTTGGGATATGTACCAGATGGAATAACCCTGGACTTGAGATATTCTCAGTTTTATTTCTCTGACAAATGTCACATTTTGCAACATACTTTTGAATGTCAGCATTCATACCTTTCCAAAAAAATGATTTCCTTTCATTATAATAGGTTTTCAAAAACCCTACATGTCTTGTTGTTGGACAGTCATGTGACTCTTTAAGCACTCATTAGAGGAATTTTGGGGTCTAAAATGGGCCTCCCAAGGAAAATAATAAAATAATAGTTAAAATAATAAAATAATATTGATTAATTTTGGAGGAATAAAGAAAAAAACTACTTTTTGTGTTTGTATTTTCGACATATCTGCCTGTGTTTTTACTCAAATTTTGATCGGGAGAGTTTGTTGGATGCGGAATTTGATTCCGCATCCAACGAGCTCTCCCGATCGAAATTTGAGTAAAAACACAGGGAGATATGTCGAAAATACGAACAAAAAATATAGTTTTTTTATGACAAATATGTAAATTCAACCATTATGGTTGACTCATTTTATTGAAATTCTATTGGTTCTTGAATTCCAACTCACAAAAACTTATTTTGGCACGTTTTCTTATAAGGCCCATTTTAGACCCCAAATTTCCTCTAATGTTGGTTTTAAAACTTGAGTTGTAGCTTAAGTAAATATGTCCCTTGTACCATAAGAGGTCATTTTTCCATGCATATTTTGGGTATTGTTTAATGTTGTTAAATATGGAGCAAACTTCTATGTTTTTGGCATATTCTGTTTGAATTTCTTTAAGAAAAATATGGAACCACCATTGATATGGCATATAATTCAACTTCTTCGTCTTTTCTTGATAGAGTATCTACCACTACGTTGTCCTTCCCATTTTTTTGTAAGATTTCCATATCGAATGTAGAAATTTTTTCTATCCACTTTTGTTTTTTAGTCATTAGTGTTTTTTGTTGTAATAAGTGTTGCAATTAGTTATGATCTGTACAGATCATGAACATGCTAACCAATATGTATTGTCGCGACTTTGTTAATGCATGCATGATAGCAAGCATTTCCTTGTTATAAGTAGACTGTGAGCATTCTCTCTTTTTTAACTTCTTGCTTTCAAAAGTGATTGGGTGACCTTCTTGCATTAAGATGGCTCCTATTTCGAACCCTCAAGCATCACATTCAATCACAAATGGTTTTGAAAAATTGGGTGTTTCCAAGATAGAAGTAGTAGACATAATTTGTTTCAATGCCTCAAAATTTCCCTGCCTCAATATCCCATTGAAAATAATTCTTTTTAAGAAGATTCGTTAGCGACGTCGTTAAATGAGCATTATTTTTTATGAACCTTTGATAGTAGCCTATTAAACCTAAAAATCCTCTTAACTTGGAAACATTTATTGGTTGGGGCCATTCATTAATTGCATGAATCTTCCTTGGGTCCACCTTGACTCCTTCCTTTGAGATAATATGACCAAGATACTCCACTTCTTTTTTTCCAAAAGTGCATTTTGATCTTTTTGCATAAAACTGGTTTTCCTCTAGAAGGGACAACACTTGTTCCAGATGCTTCAAGTGTTCATTCCATGTCTTGTTGTATATAAGGATGTCGTCAAAGAAAACTAGTACAAATCTTCTCAGGTATGGCTGACACACCTCATTCATGGTTGCTTGGAAGGTGGCAGGGGCATTTGTTAACCCAAACAGAATTACCTTGAATTCGTAGTGCCCTTCATGAGTTTGAAAATCAGTCTTTGTGATGTCTTTTAATATGGCCTTGACATGGTAGTAACCTGATCTTAAGTCAAGTTTTGAAATATATTTGGCGTCATGAATTTCATCCAACAGGTCATCGATGAAGGGGACTGGGAACATGTTTTCAACTGATATTTTGTTTAATCCTCTATAATCGATGCATAACCTAAATGATACATCATTTTTTCATACAAACACGACTGGGGCTACATATGGACTTCTGATTTTTGTGATGACACCACAATTCAGTAGGTCTTGGACTAGTCTTTTTATTTCTGTTTTGTGGTCGTTTGTATACATATATGGTTTAACCTTGACAGGATTTAATCCTGGTTTAAACTCAATTATGTGCTCAATACTTATTTCTAGCGGTAACTTCATGGGTAGCTTTTGAAATACTTTTTCATGTTTCTGGAGTACATCTTGGATTTCTCCTTCTTGGGACTCATCTTGTTCTGTGTCTTGTCCTTCCATTTGATGGCATTGGATCACATAAGTTGATGCTCCTTTTCGAATGAGTTTTTCCATGTGTTGATATGAGACTACTTGCGTCTCAGGTGGTTGGAAACCATACAGTTTATAATCGTGTCCCTGCCATTTGAATTCGATGAAGTGTTTTTGTGATTGGCTGAGTAGGTTCCCAACGTTTGTAACCATTGGACTCCCAAAACAATATCTACCCCTCCTAACGGTAAGGTGTAGAATTATAATTAGAACTTAAAGTCTTGTATATGAAGTTTCACCTTGTGGGATTTTCCAACTTTTCCCATTTTCTTTCCATCAATGACCATTACCTCCATGTTTGGAACTGGGTGCATGAATAACTTTGGGTTTTCTTGTAACCTTTATGTCGATGAAATTGTGGCTTCTTCCAGTATTTGTACTTTAACATTCTCATTTTTATATGCCCTTTTAGCTTTAGTGCATGTGGTTGGCTAATACCAGTCGTGGCTGCCATGGATATTTTGGGTGTGTCGTCGATTTCAGCTGCAATATTTGGGGTAGCCTCTTCTTCACTCTCTGATTCTTCTTCTTCTTTTGATTCACTATTCTCTTATGCCTCACAAGTGTATATTTTTTTTGAATTGTCCTCTAGACAACACTTGTGTTGAGGATTCCACTTGTCTTTGCATCATCGACATCTTCCTTCTTTCATTCGTTGATTTTCCATGCTCTTTCTATCATCTCTTCTAGGTGGTGGAATGTACTTGTTTTTATCTGGATTTGTTTTTGAATGCATGCTCTTTTGTAATTATAACTTCCCATTATTTGCTTGGAAATTCTCAAATTTAGCTTCGATTGCTTTTGCTTTTCATCTTACCACCTCAACATTTCATATGTCCCAATAGGTTTCTAATCGTTGTTTGTCCAAACACTCTGGTAGTGAGGGATTCCCACCGATGCGTAAACTCTTCGATGCTTCCCCTTTGTTGCAATCTGGTAAGCTTTGAGAACAATTTGTCCTCTATGATTCCTCGAAACCTTTTTAAGAAGTCGTTCTTGAACAAATTCCAGGTGTATGATAAATTGTCTCCCTTCCACCACATATACCAATTGTAGGCATATCCTTTGAGGTGCATTGACGCATACTTGACCTTTTCTTCGTACATTGTAATGTTGTATATGTCAAAATACTCCTCTGATTTATTCAACCAAGCGATGCTTTGATCTTCCTCTCTATTATATTTCGTCATTTCTATTTTTTCACTAGGCTGGTACATTATGAACAGATGATATTGAGTACCTTTCAGTCTGTGTGTTTGTGACTCAAAGTTGCGAGATGAAGTCACCAACATATCCGAACGAGGTTTTTCATGTTTTTGGTCTTTGATGCCCTGCATATTTTGTAATATCACCTTGATATATTTATGGTTCTGAGTAAATTTTAGGCCCATCATTTTCTATTCCTTGCTCATAATGTCGAACTTGTCATCCATTTTCTTCTCCATTACTTGAATTACTTCATCCTTGATTTCCTTCTTAAGTTCCTCTTGGATCTTGGTGATCCTTTCCTTGAAAGCTTGGACGTCCTTCTCTATTTTCTCAATTTGGGATTTTAACTTCGTCGTCGTGCTTCTTAGGTGTGGTGGTGAATAATTGGACGTAATTTTGGCTTTATATGGGTAAAACCAGCCTAGATCCAAATCCTAGGCTCTATCAAGCACCGAGAGGGATCAAATCTCTCGAGGTACAAACCTCTTCTTAGATATTGCACTCAATGAGCTATCAACTTTGGTGTGTCCTATATATAGCCATTGATTTGATTCAAACCAAAAGACACATCTTTTTATTATTAATATTTAATATTATTTATGGCCGACATATAATATTTTTTATTATTTTTTATTTTGTTAGGAACGAACATTACAACATCTCCCCATACATGGTTTTAAAACCATATACAAGGCCCTCCTAAAACCATGGGTTGTTTAGGAGGCCTTGCACATGGTCTTAAAACCATGTGCAAGGCCCTCCTAAACCATGTACAATAAAACCATGGGTTGTTTAGAAGACCTTGCACATGACCAAGGCCAACATTTTTTTGCGGATAATTCAATTTTTTTGTTTTTTATTATTTTGTTAGGTAGAAACATTACAACATCTCCCCCATATTGTGTTTTTTTTCTAAGCCGCATTTATTTTACAAATAATTAATTTTTTGTTTTTTTATTGTTTTGTTAGGTAGGAACATTACAACATCTCCCCCATATTAGGTTGTTTCTCTGGTACATTTAGTTTGGCCGATAATTAAAAATTTTATTTTTTATTATTTTGTTAGTAACAAATGTTACAAGATCTCCCTCATATTAGGTTGTTTTTTTACCGACATTTATTTTGGCGGATAATTAAAATTTTTATTTTTAATTATTTTGTTAGTCTTGTAACGTTATGTAACATTACAAAATCTCCCCCATACTGGATTGTAGAGCGCCTCTCGATGCAATAATAAATATAAAAATATATAATAATAATATCACTATTATTATGATATCATGTACTTTTATTTTATTATAAACTTTAATAATAAAATGCAATTTTTTTAACAAGGTTAAATATTATTACAAATTCAATATTATGCAATAATATCAATTTTTGTTATAATTTTTTTTATATTAAAATTTGTTTTTATTTTCTAGGTTATATGTGGAGCCGTCACAGCAATGTGGAGTGGTCGTGATGCAGTAGGGAGGAAGTTGTGAGAGGTGGGGAGACGCAAAGGCTAGAGCGGGAGAAGAGGAGAGCGGTGGGAGATGCGTGGAGCAGTGTGAGGGTGATGGGAGCGAGCAACGTGGGATGGAGGGCGTGGAAGCGTTGGGAAATGAGAAAATGCACAGGTGGGTGGAGCAGGCGGATGGTGCAGGCAGTCCCCTGGGAGTGTGGGCGAGATCTGGTGAGCAATGGGAGCTAGGGATGCGGAGGAATAGATGTGGGAAGGCGCAACGATAGAAGCATAGGGGTTTATGTAGAATGCAGCGACGGCGGATTGTGAAGGGCGAGTTGTGGGGAACGCGCAAGTGAATGAGTTGGTCATAGAGATGTAGTTATGGAGTGGATTAAGGAGGGAGAGGTGAAGAGAGTGATGAGGAACGAACACTCATACCAGATGTTGCAAGAACAAGGACCCAAAATCTATATTTAAACAAATAATAATATATAATTGGCAAGATGATAACATATTACAATTATGCTTTCCTTTTATAGGTCTTGAGAATGCACAGAAGGGTTACGCCCTTTCACCTTAATAATTAATCATTTATTGTCGATAACTTAATATATCATTTTAATATTTATAACATAGAATGTCACATAGTGCACTTGGGAACAAGACACCAGAAGAGGTGTTTACAGGAGAAAATAGGAGAAAATACAGAAATCATCCGCCTGAAGATATTGGTTGTCCAATGTATGTGCATGTTCCCAAGGACAAAAGATAGAAGTTAGACCCTTCAGGAAAGAAGGGGATATTTGTTGGATACAGTGAGACATCGAAGGCCTATAGGGTCTATATCCCTGGTTACAAACAGATTGAGGTCATAATAGATGTTACCTTCGATGAGGATGAAACATTTATAAGATCCAGATGAGGCCCATGATGAAGAGACTGTAGCTCCTAGAGTTGTAGAGACAGGCATAGATGATGATGTTCTAGAAGAGCATGTTCTAGAGGACCATGATATCGCAGAACCACAGAGACTTACAGATCCACCTCGAGAGATGATTACACATAAGAGAAAACCGGCTTGGGTTCAAGAAATTATTTAGGGTGTAGAGAAGTATGGTGCACCAGATGGATCTTCTAGAGAAAGCAAAAGACCTAGACCATATTCCAACTATGTAGCATTGTTATGTGACATCATTGATGCAGATCCTTCCAGTTATGAGGAAGAAACTGATAAGAAATTATGGAAGGATGTCATGATCCAGGAATATCAATCAATTATGAATAATGATGTTTGGGATGTGGTTCTGAGACCAAAAGGGAATTCATTGGTGACTTCCATGTGGATCTACAAGACGAAGCATTCAGAAAATGGAAGTGTCAAGAAATACAAGTCAAGGTTTGTGGCATGAGTTTTATCTCAGAAATAGGTATAGATTATGAGGATACATTTTCTCATGTTGTGAGATACACTTCGATTAGAGCTATACTTGCAATAGCTTCAAATATGAAATGGATGGTACACTATATAGACGTGAAGATAGCCTTCCTGGATGGTGCAATAGAAGAGGAAGTGTATGTGGAACAACCACAAGGATTTGGGACACATGACAGGTAGAAACATGTGTGCAAATTGAATAAGGTTTTGTACGAGCTGAAGCAAGCACCCAAGGCATGGTATGAGAGAAAAGAAAATTTATAATGAACTTGGGATTTACCAAGAGTAAAGCAGATCCAAACCTTTACTACAAGGTTGTGAATGGTGGACCAGTGATACTATTGTTGTATGTGGATGACTTGTTTCCAACAGGAGTCAAGAAGATCATAGCAGAATGTAAGAGGAAGCTTGGTGCAGAGTTCAAGATGAAAGAACTAGGTATGATGCATTATTTCTTAGGTCTAGAGGTGTGGCAGAAACTGAATGATATTTTCCTTAATCAAGGAAAATATGTTGTAGATATCCTAAAGAGATTCAAGATTATGGATTGTAAAGCCATGCCTACACCGATGGTGACAAACATGAAGTTATTGAGTGATACTTCATCAAAGACAATAGATTACACCATGTATAGACAAATGATTGGTTCATTAATGTATTTGACAAACACATGACCAAATATATGATTTGTTGTGAACATATTGAGTCAGTATATGGTTGATCTGAGACGTGTTCACTTTATTGTTGCAAAGCATGTCATGAGGTACTTGAAGGATACAATTTACTATGGACTCATATGTTTCAGATTGTGAGATAGGAATACGTGGTTATTATGATTGATATTGGGATGATAGTGTCGTCAATAGGAAGAGCACTTCAAGATGTTTGTTCATAATGGGGTCAGCAAGAAGCAAACAAGTGTGGCTCTCAATACAGTCAAGGAAGAATATATAGCAGCATGTACAACTAGTAGAAAAGTTGTGTGGATTCAAAAGTTGCTTGCAGGATTGTTTGATCTTGAGTTAGAGGTGACTTGTATCTATTGTGACAACCAAAGTTGCATAAAGTTGTCATAGAACCCTATGTTTCATGACAAGTCCAAGCACATCGATATCAAGTACCATTACATTCGTGACATGGTAAAGAAGGGAGTTGTGAAGCTCTAATATGTTGCGGCAAACGAGGAGACAATCAATGTGTTGACCAAGCCTCTATTAAGAGTAAATTTTAAATACTTCAGTGAAAATCTTGGAGTGGTCGAGATGGACTTCCCTTATGAGAGGGAGTGATGAGTTACATATGCAATTTCAAGAGATAGTAGCACACTGAGTGTGGTAGTAGCGAGTATTCATTAACGGGAATGATACGTAGTCTTCAAGACTAGAAGATGTGAAACAGAGTTGAAACACATAGTCTTCAAACTATTAGATGTGCAACTTATTGAGTTGACATGTGCATCTTGCAAATATGGCATATGCATAGCTTACATATCTAGCAGATGTGCAACTTGTAGAGTTGGCATTCACAGCCCGCAAAGCTGGCAGATGCATTAGATGGAAGTCTCATGATGACATAAGGTTTGAAAGGATGTCGAGACCTGGAAGGATGTCAAGACCTGAAAGGTTCGAAAGGACAATAAGGCTTCTTCCACTAGTGAGATGTTATGTGGATATCTTGGATGCATGATGTGACGAAAAGGGATTGCTTGTATAACACTTCTAGTGATGGATAGATTCTAAAAGGTCAACAAGTATGTAACATACCGTACCCTAGAGAACACACCAAGATAGGATAATGGAGCTCTTTGGAAAAGGGGATGGTTGAATCTAAGCTAAGCATAGCATAAAACTTCTTTGTAAGATCATTCTAACATTCCAAACAATTTTAAAATTCTAAAAATATTCACTATCACGAAGGATTGTGAAATCAGTGCAACCTAGTTTCCTAGCAAATGTTCATGGTAGTGCAATGTCACATATTTACATTCAACTGACCACTTAACATGATATTCAACTAATTTTACACCTATGGGATGTTTCCCATGACCATCTAATTAGCCAATTAAAACATGTTTACGTTCCTTCTTGAAACTCATCTACTACATAAAACATTCAACGTTACACTTTCTGAGGAGGCGAGGCTTAAACATCAATAAATGGAAGATCTATTTATTCATTAATTCAAGATTCTAATACCAACTAAGACCTGATATGGGAAGCCATACATTGCCATATGAACTACCCTACAGATTATTCCATTCAAATAAATTAATGACATTCATAACTAATCCCTTCACCTCATGTTTAATACAGCATCATCACATTTCCAAGAGGCATATTTACATGCAGAATTATAATAGATTTTAATACAACAATTTATTCATCTTATAATCCCAAGTAAGGCCTAATATGGAGCATCCATATACAGACATATGGTTGTCCAATATTAGTCCCCTTATTATCCAAAATTCATAAGCATTTAGTCTCCTAACACATCATAAAATCAACATCCTACTCTAGCATGTATAATAGAATTTTTAATCATTACAATAGGTCAGAATTTCCACATCATATATCAATCACAAAACCCAAAGGATGATCTAATCTGGTATAGCCATATACGGCCATATGAAACGTCTTAGATCAGATCCCCTAATACTCATAAGCACCATAACAATATAGAATCTAGTTACTAATCTAATACATTACATACCTCCACCATGAGCTGCCAATTTAGCTACATATGGTTAGATTTTCGCCATGAGAATAAATACAATTAAATATCATAATGTGGAAGAGATATAACAACCTCCATGGGAAAATATACAACAACATATATCAATTAATTAAATATCATAGGTACTTATCTTTTATAGGGAAGTAATTGGCACCAACCCAATAACTTTCCTCCTAGCCTTAGACATTGCCAAGCAAGACTACCTATATAGGTCACTCCCGAGATGAGGTCTTGGAATTCACATGATAATTTCTCTTCTAACTCAATCTATTCATAACATAAGAGTACTATTATCACCAAACTTATAGTTGCCCCTATGAGATGGATTGGTAGAGGGATGGGAAACCAAAGAGGTGGACCAAGATAGCCTCGACTCCCAAATGGATGGTTGTCACGCCAATTGAGGCAATATTCACTTGATGTTGTCTTAGCCCAAGACAACAATGGGGGAGACCTGGATCTACTCCCGATAGGAGAGATCAAATCAATGGAAGATGAAATACGTAAGGTGTAAGGTGAAATAAACCCTATATCCATGGATGAAGTCACAAGGTGAGTTATGGTTTGGATAAAGAAGTTAATGAAGTGTGAAATTGATCCAAGGTTGAAATACAAGTGACTTATGATTTTTACTACTAGATCCAAGATCAAGGTACCAGCCAATGATGAAAATATCCACTTCCTTGGGAACCATGTCCAATGCAGGGAGATTAATAACGGGATTGGGGCTATCTAGTACCAAAGGATAGACTTGATGAAAGGTATGACAGTATCAAAGTACCCAAGCCTCGAAGATAGGATCAAAACACAGGAAAAACTGGCCAAAAGAGGAATGTGCTAGGGTTGAGGGATTGGTGCCTTGGAGTTTGGGCCTTGTGGAGTCACCCAAGCATGATGCCAAAACCCGATCTACAATACCCAGAAATGGTTCCCCAATTGATCAAGCGGTTTGATCCATAGAATTTTCTGATTATTTTAAGTGAGGGTTTTGACAGTAAAATAAAGATGCCAATGGATTGGAACCAAGAAAAGAAGAACAAACATGTGGATCTTACCTGGATAACCTTGTATATTCCTTGATGATGATGATCTATGCCTTCCCGATCAATTTGAGAATATTTGGATGAGTATTCTATGCAAATCGATTTGCCCAAGGAAGCCAATGTGCCCACCCTCCTGCACAACAAAGGTCAACAATATCAGATTTCATGCATCAAGAGAAATGGACAAATGCTACAAAAGAAGTAACAAGATGAAACCATAGATCACAATGATACTAATGATAACCCCCTGATACAAGCGATGCCAAACAAGCGAGTTGAGGAAGCCCTGCAAAAACGCCCAAGTGAAGTCGCCCTCCTGTAGACAATGACAAAATTTCCATGAAAATATAGATCTCACCATAAATACTCAAATGCTAGGATGCAATATAATTTCCAATCACCATCGAAGAACACCAAATGCAAAGGAGACCCAAGAATTTCCACAAAAGAGTTTTTCTATTATCAAGATTCCAAGAGCCAAAATAGGATGGAGAGATGCCAAAATCCTAAACACCTTTTGAATGGATGGCTAAGATTAAAATATAAAAATGTTCTAATCAATGGTTGAGATGAGCTCAACATAAAGTACATGGATCGATATAATAATAAAACACATCAATGGACAAAATCGCTCAAGGAGAGAGGATCCCACTCGTTATGACAAAATAAACATGAATAAATCTCATGTTGGGTCCATGGGTAGTTTCTAACACCCCTAGTGTGTCCCCATGGCACAATATAAATAAAATAAAATCTAAGTGCAAAATAGTGCCTCTCTGGGAAAATCGTGAGCCTCCAAAAGCTACGGAAAATCATAAAACATGACGGAGAGATGGGTGTAGGTCCTCCTGAATGCTGAAACTGTTGGAGAAGGGGCAGAAGACATCACACTCGTCATCAAAGCTTATCCCGTTCCATTCCCTTTCCTTAGTATCCCAAATCGAATTCCTCAGTAGCCATTTTCACCATTTTTAATCTGCCTCGAGAACTGTGAACATGCCCAAACTGCCACCTGGAGTGACTATGTTGTCCAATTGAGCCCAGCAGGCTCTATGGGAGTGGGGTATAATGGTAAAAACAAGTGGTTGGACCACCCCCTCCTCATACAGTTCCCTAGGTGAACCAATAGAATCATCCCTCTACTCTGACAAGCCATTTAACACGGAAAAACTGCATCATAATGGTATACTGAGACAAATCATCACTGTAACTGCCCGAAACCGAAAACAAATTGTCTCATTGGACTCAAGGAGTCCAAATCCTTACAAGGTGCATACTCATACACCCTATGGATATCTGCATGATCATGTACAATATCTAATATGCCCAGACGAATAAAATAATAATAATCTATAAATGATCGAATAATGTTGAATACCCAGTCATCATGACCAATAATATGACCTAGGCTAACATCAATCTGCTACAAGTGTTTAGAGGTTAAGACATGCTCTACAAAGCATTCAAGTAACAATTATAACAAGTATTAATCATTTCACTGGCGGTCTACCAACCAAAAATATAGAGTTTTGTTAATTATTAATTATGGCTTAGACCAGAATTTCAAGACCATACTCACTTCATAGTTGTAATCAATTGTCTAGTGAGGCTAACATCAATCTGTTGCAAGTGTTTAGAGGTTAAGACATGCTCTACAAATCATTCAAGTAACAATTATAACAAGTAGTAATCATTTCACTGGCGGTCTACCAACCAAAAATATAGCATTTTGTTAATCATTAATTATGGCTCAGACCATAATTTTAAGGCCATACTCACTTCATAGTTGTAATCAATTGTCTAGTGAAGGATGAAGGCTAAAATCAAAAGGCTAGGCTAAGGGTGACTGCTAACTTGGCATTGTGACACTTTGGATATGGAAAGGGGATACTCACACTAGCATATGTCGGACAAGCAGTAACACAAGGGATGGCAGTGTCTCACAAATGGGTAAGTTACGTTCAGAGGTGTTTATTCACCTTGACAAATGCTCACAATCCATATCAAATACAAGTGAGGCCAACAATCTTTTAGATATAATTTTTAAGAACCATTGTTTTTTTTGGGCCTTTGAGTTTCCATAGCCTTGATCCATGCATGTTCAAAAACACTTGTTACATGTATTTATATGTATTGAGGCTTCATGCTCCCTACGTGTTCGAAAACACTTGTTGCATGGGTTTTACATTTCACATTTACACTTCAAAACCAATTTCATTGGGCTTGCCTTACATTCATGCATGTTTAGAAACACTTGTTACATGAATGGGATTTTCACAGGATATTCATTTATTTTCCATATACATTGTATTGATGGCAGCGCTATTTGTTTCAGGTTTAGCCAACACAACCTAGGAAACTTAGAGCCGAGACACAAATAAACAAGGAAGCCTATCCAACAAAGAGGCTATAGTGGGGGAAGGTCCTCCATGCCACTAGTCAAGTAGTAGGTTGGGTTATCAACATAACTGGAAGGTAATGGATGGGTGGAGATAATGAACAATGAGACCAACACTAGCAAGTCAAAGTATGGTGGGAATGATCACCTATATTCTCCCTAAGGAGGGAAAAACCAATGAGTATGGGTTAAGAACTTCTAGGTCTAAGTAGGGACATACATACATAATATCAATACAGCCAAGTCCACATATTTATATGATGACTAGATCATGACACTAAATAGACATGTCACAAGAATGAGTATAAAAGCAATAATAACCATAACACGAGATAATACATGTTGAGTCATATAGCTATAAACAAACAATCTGAACCAACATTTGTCCACTGAGAACCTGCTGTTGCAACTCTGGGCAATATTGATTGCTTTGTAAATGGCTAAATGGCTACATTAGTCCACAAATTTGAGTGTCCTCATACTCAGTCGTGGCATGGAAAAGTACTACAGTATGATCATCAAATAGTGATCCATCATAGATGCTCATCTCAGCATCTCATATGTAAGGGAACTGGCTGAAAAAGTGTACTAGAATCTAAAAATAGAGAATGGTATCCTGACTACTATATATGTGATAACATCTGGCTCCAGCTGGGACAAGTGCTCTGTTGAATAAATCGCTTAAGAACCTCAAAATCTATGGTCCTCGTACTCTGCTACTCGTATCCTCGATCCATTACTCTAGCTCTACAACAGCTACCAAAATGACATCCATTACCTGCGAAATGTCCAGAGCTATACCAAACTCATAGACCAGTCGTCAGAACAATGCATCAATGAAAAAAGCACTGAAATTGAAGTGCATGAAATTGAAAAGCAGTAAGTAAATATAATCTATAATCATAACTTAAAAGAATTTTGATTTTATTGTGCAGGAAAAAGGCAAAAACTCAGGACTACACTAAGAGATTCAAAGGCAAGCTTAGGGAAAAGACAAAAGGTGTCAGACTAAATGGCTAAAAAGAAACTACTGCCCTAAAAAGGCTTATTTAGGTCCTACCTACTCTAACCTACTAGGCAAGACAAGATTCAAGGCTAAGTGAGGTCAGGGATATAACCCCTCAACTCCCTTTGGTTGATAGGAAGTAAGATTTGTCGTCCATTACCGGTAGCAAGAAAACATATGTCACCAATGCAACGCTCAACGGTGAAAGGTCCAACCCAAATTCCATTATCCCTCCTTGATCGGATATACAGTAAGTGGTTTGGGATAAGGACTTGACTTCCCATGGGAAATATGTTCCTATTCACTGATTCAGGAACAACATCAATGTTACTTATAGGCATGGGATGGACTTCATGTTAGAAAACATGACCTCAGAGCAATAACAGATATACAGTTAAATCAATAAACAAGCTGCAAAACACATTAAAACATTACAGAGAGACACAGATATAACATGGCTCACCCAAACGATGGGCTACGTCCACAAAGAAATTGCTAGTCCTTTTATTACAGTCCAGAAAGATGAAGGGATACACCCTGCAGCAAAACCGTTGCACTTCCTCTTCACGCTCTCACAGTCTCTCTTCCAATACAATACAATACCATACACAGTCGTGTTACAATGCTTTCTTTTATAGGGGAAATACCATGGGAAAATACCACGATTAACCCAATACCATGGGTCCGCAAAACTGTTGGCCAACACACATCCCAAAAAAAAATTCTCGAGGGCTCCGCCCCCGAACCCCAAGGCAAGGGGAATGAGTGTACAGTACACCTGGGGTACAAACACAATTGAATAATATCTCTGGATCTAGAAGATCAGGCTCCACAACCAACAATCTCCCACTTGGAGACTGATCACAGCAACTCCACCGCTACTACACTTGCTGGACTATGCTCTGGACCTTGGACTTGGCAAATTTCTTATTTTCACCTTAATGCTTGAAGGCCAACAGAAACCGAGCAGGAACTCAATTTCTCTTTGGTTACTCCCTTTGTCAACATGTCTGCAGGATTCTGGCTAGTATGTTTCTTTTCTAGTTTTAACAGTTCTTCATCTAGAACAGATCTTATGAAGTGGTACTTTAGTTGTATATGTTTAGTCCTCGAATGAAAGGTTGAGTTCTTTGCAAGATTACTGGCACTCCGGTTGTCACTGTACAACCTACTATTCTCTTGCTTCTTACCCAATTCTTCCATGAACCTCTGCAACCTAATCATCTCCTTACTAGCCTATGTAGCAGCAACATACTCTGCTTCCGTTGTTGAAAGTGCAACAACCTGTTGCAGTTTTGAAATCCAACTTACTGCTACTCCACCCACAGTAAACACATACCCTGTGGTGCTCCTCCTGTTGTCTTTATAACCAGCCATATCTACATCAACATATCCCTGTAGAACAGTGTCTGAACCTCCAAAACATAATGCATGAGAAGTGGTACCTCTCAAATACCTGAGAATCCACTGTACTAGTTTCCAATGCTCTTTACCTGGATTATTCATATACCTGCTCACAACTCGCACTGCATGTGCAATATCTGGTGTTGTGCACACCATGGCATACATCAAGCTTCCAACCGCTGATGAATAGGGAATCTTGGACATGTAATCTATCTCTTCTTGTGTCTTTAGACACAGATCCTTGCTTAGTTTGAAATGGCTAGCCACAGGTGTACTAACTAGTTTTGCATTCTGCATTCTAAACCTCTGCAACACCTTTTCTATGTACTCACCTTGAGACAATGTCAATTTGCAATTTTTCCTGTCTCTTGTTATTCTCATACCAAGGATTTGCTTTGCAGCACCCAAATCCTTCATCGCAAATGATTTAGCTAGTTTTCTTTTGAGCACATTTATATCCCGCATGTTAGAGCCTGCAACAAGCATGTCATCCACATACAATAACAAGATAATATATCTTCCATTATCTAGCCTCTTGAAATAAACACAGTGGTCAGAATGACATCTATCATAACCTTGTTCTGTCATAAACTTATCAAATTTCAAATACCACTGCCTTGGAGCTTGCTTCAGGCCATACAAGCTCTTCTTCAACCTGCAAACCAAATTCTCCTTCCCTTTGACCTCATACCCTTGTGGCTGATGCATATAAATCTCTTCCTCCAAATCCCCATGGAGAAAGACTGTTTTTACATCTAACTGTTCAAGATGCAAATCTTCTACCACCACTAGACTTAAAATAGTTCTAATTGAAGTCATTTTAACAATAGGAGAAAATATTTCATCAAAGTCTATACATTTATTTTGTGCAAACCCCTTTACAACAAGTCTAGCCTTGTACCACTTCTTGCCTCCATCTTCTTCCTTCAACCTGTAAACCCATTTATTCTGCAATGCCCTTTTTTTCTGCAGGCAACTTAACCAGATCCCAAGTCTGGTTTCTTAGCAATGAGTCCATCTCCTCATCCATGCCTTGCTCCCACTTCTTTCTAGTTTCTACCTGCATTGCTTCTTCATAACATTTTGGTTCACCAGAATCAGTCATCAATAAATAACACAGTGAAGGAGAGAATCGTTTAGGGGGTCTACTTAACCTGGTATACTTTCTTATAGTTGCAGGAGTTTCAGGTACCTGTTGTTGCTCTTGATTTTCTGGTGCCTTTGGAAATTCATTTTCTTTGATTTCATCAAGCACTGTGTACTCTGTGTTTTCCTTTTCTTATTTCTTTCCCTGCAACTGATCTTTGTACATGACCTTTTCATTGAACACTACATCTCTACTCCTAATGATTTTGTGATTTTTAAGATTCCATAAGCGATAACCAAAATAATCAACCCCGTATCCAATAAAGGTACATTTCTTGGATTTAGCGTCAAGCTTTGTTCTATCATCTTTATCAATATGGACAAATGATTCACAACCAAAAGTTCTCAGAAATGATTATTTTATCTGTTTACCTGTCCATGCCACCATCCAAAGCACTTGAAGGCCCTCTGTTTATTAAATAAATAGTAGTGTTTACAGCATCATCCCAAAACTGTAAGGGCAACCCTGCATGCAATCTCATACACCTTGCACGCTCCATGATCATTCTATTCCTCCTTTTTGACACACCATTTTCTTGTGGTGTTCCAGGGATTGTCTTCTCTTTGTGAATCCCATTGTGTGAACAGTAACTATCAAACTCCTTGCTGCAATACTCGCCTCCATTATTAGATATGAGACATTTCAACCTTTTTCCTGTCTCATTCTCAGCCAAAGCTTTCCACTTCTTAAAAGTATCAAACACATCATATTTTTGTCTAATGCAATAAACCCAAGTTTTTCTAGTTGCATCATCAATAAAAGTAACATAATAACGAGAGCCACCAAGAGATTGTACCTGAGCTGGTCCCCATACATATGTATGGACAAGCTCTAAATTTCCACTCTTATTTTGTTTCCCAACCCTGAGAAATCTAACTCTCTTATGTTTTCCATAAACACAATTCTCACAGAATTCCAAACTTACCTGCTTCAGATCTGGAAGCAGTTTCCTTGAGTGGAGAATTTGCAATTCCTTCTCACTCATGTGGCCAAGCCTATGATGCCATAGTGTAGCACCTGTTTCTATGAAAGCTACAAAGATAGAATAATCAGTATTACAAGGACATAAATATAACGTACCTACCCTATCTCCTTTTTCTATTACCAGTGATCCTTTAGTGATCTTCCACTATGTTTCTCCAAACGTAGACAAATAGTCGTTATCTCCCAACTGCCCTGTTGAGATCATATTACTTTTCATAGCAGGAATGTGCCTACATCCTTTATCAGCCATTCAGTTCCTTTATTTAACTTAATCCGTACCTTACCCTTTCCAATAATTTTACATGGCTCATCATCCCCCAATAAAACATGTCCAAAATCACCTTGAACATAATCATGAAAGAATTTCCTATGGGGTGTAGCATGACATGAAGCCCCTGAATCTACTACTCAGTAATCACTAGTATTATCTAATGCAAGAATCAAAGCATTGTGTAACACATCACCTGCTACATTCACTTCCTGAGTAGTCTCTTGTTGCCTCTCACCTTTCTTCTTTGGTTCTCAGCAGTCTTTCTTCAGATGCCCTTTCTTACCACAGTTCCAGCACTCTATTTTTCTGAATCTAGACTTGGATCTTCCCTTTTTAGACTTGCTGCAATTTCCTGGGCTCCTTCCTCTCTCATTTTGTCTCCCTCTTCTCTCCATGGTAAACGCATTACCTAATGTCTCACCTGTGCTTTTTCTTCGCACTTCCTCACTAATAATAACACAAACAACATCATCAAACTTAAGAATGTTTGAACTAGGGACAGAGTTACTAAAAGCCATGACCAAGCTATTCCAGCTTTCTTGAGCACAAGATTAGAAGAGCCCTAACCTCATCATCAAAGTTCACTTTTACGGAATTTAACTGACTGGTAAGTGTATTAAACTCATTTAAATGGTCAGCAACAGATCCACCTTCCGACATCTTCATATTAAATAAACGCTTCATTAAAAATACCTTGTTAGAAGCCGAGGGTTTTTCGTAGAGCTTACTCAATGCGCTCATCACACCCTCTGTTGATTTTTCTTTCGAAATATTGAATGCCACTGATGAAGCCAAGAACAACCGTATTGTTCCCAGTGCCTTTCTGTCAAGAACCTCCCATTCTCCATGCTTCATAGCCACCAGCTATTTTGCTTTTCCACCCAACGGCAGGTACATATCCTTCTGGTAAATATAGTCCTTCATTTGCATCTTCCATAACTTATAGTTTTGGCCATTAAATTTCTCAGCCCTAAACTTTCCTTCTTCTATCATTGCTCCCACTCGAACCAGGAACCCTTCTCTCCTGCGAGTTTAACAACCAAATAAACCTTTTGGCTCTGATACCAATTGTTAGAAAAAAGGACCGCAGAGCAATAAAAGATATACAGTTAAATCAATAAACAAGATGCAAAACACATTAAAACATTACAGAGAGACATAGATATAATGTGGTTCACCCAAACGATGGGCTATGTTGGAGCAGGGTCCCGCAGCTACAGAAGAAGCTGCTAGTTTAGCGGAGAGATAAGTTTTGGCGGAAAGAAGATAAGACAGAGCTATGACGCTGTAGCACGTTTCCAGCTGGAGAGCAGAGCCGGAAACCATGACTTTTAAGATAGAAAAGTCACGAAAGGCAACGGTACCTGAGCGGCCGAGAAGAGAGAGCTCAACCATTGCATTGAAGGCAGCGGTGGAAGACAGGAGGGCTCAACGACCCTCATTAAGGAGAAGGAGCAACGAGGCTGAAGCATTGAAGACGAAGGACAGAAAAGAGAAGCGGTGCATAGTACCCATGATCAGTGTCGGGAAGCATGGAAGACTGCAGAGAGCTGTGGTGTGACGGAAAGCGACTACCTCAAGTACAGATATGGCCGACTATCACTAGTTAGGGTTTTGGGTTACTGTTGGGACAGGCCCACAGTGTTGTAATGGCGAGACCTTCGGGCTGCCTATAAAGGGATATATTTTGTATTGTAAAAGGGTTGGTCAGTTAGTTGGTTCATTCAGTTGTTAACTGTTTGTAGATTGTTAGACTGTTGTAAAAGCCTAGCTTTTGTTCTGTTATTAGCGGTAGCAATCTTACTGTAACCAGTAGCTGGCTTATAGAGAATGCATGTAACGATCCGCAGGGATCGACAGAGAGGGAAGAGTATATTGTAGGAGAGCAATATAGAGAGAAAAGAGATCTAATAGAGAAGATCTTGAGTTGCATATGTGGTGCAGCAGAACTGTGTTTTACCTTGCCCTGAGTTATAAGAAAAAACAGTTCTGTGGACGTAACTTCCATTCTGGAGGTGAACCACGTTAAAATCAAGTGTTATGTGATTGGTTTATTTGTTATGTTTACTTATGCAATTCTCAGTCATTTCATGGACTTTGTTTACAGTTTAATGAATGAATGTGTTAATCAGTTCACAGCAATATAGAAGGATAAACATAAGATAAAGTCTTTGGCATGTTGTATATGGTTCATTTATGCTTTGCGTAAAACAGTCTCTATTGCAGTATCGAATAGCCTTGTATGTTAAGTCTTGCACGTCGATACGAGCAACGCTAAGTGCGCTAAGCCGCGGAGGTAGGATATCACAGAGAGGTGATACTGCATCGGCAGAGGAGCTGCGGTGCGCGATACCGCAGGTTAAGGACTTAGCGTTGGGCAGGAGCTGCGTGTCGCACAGTGCGCAGCGATGCGATAAGGCCAGAGATATCGCGAGTCAGGGAAAGTGCGCACCGCAGAATAGGACTGCGCGACGGTGTAAAGGAATACCTCGCGGCTAGAAGAGCTGCGAGACGAGGAGATCGCGCGACGCGAGCAGGAGATCACGCGACGCGCAGAGAGAGAGACCTCGTAGCTAGGGGAACTACGAGCCACTAGTGGGATTGCCACATAACCTGGTCCAAGACACTTGAGTCATTGGCCAACCCATTAGAGTCACTTCGGGTGAGACTTCAGGCCGCTTTGCGGTCTGTCGCCGAAAGGGCCAGTGATCTAAGGGTGTTGTTGGTTGAATATAGTAAACCCGGGTCTGCCCATAGCAGCCAACAAATGGTTCCATTGCCGGTTTTGAACAACTGAGCACTAATGTTCTGTTGGCATCCCACTAGAGAAGAGTTTCACCAGTGGCTGGATTCAAACTTAAGGGAGTTTGCCAAGAAAGAAAATCGGATCCCTAAACTGAGCACAGAGGACTGGTTACAAAAGCATATAGCTTCAGATATACACGCGATATTTTTTGCAACCTATGGAAACGAGCTTTACGACTGGTTATCAAAGTTGACAGATAGGAAAATATTCAAGAAGAAAAGAAACATTGTCTGGACACCGGAGCTGATTCAGACCATGCAGAGACTCGACAATCCCATCACGAGAGCAGTGGACTTCTGGCTTGCGAGTGTGCTAGGAGGCTTCGTCACAGAATTTGCAGTTGACCAAAGAAAAAGATTCAGCGAGGCTGAGCGGTACTTCTTCCAAGGATATCGTGGTAAGTACCTAAAATCTCTAAACTTGTCCATTAAGATGCTGCTACATGAAAAAGGAGTAATGGACATGATTTCAGATGAATAAGTAAAGATAGTAATGTCACAAGAGTTTGAAAGTGATTTTGATGACATTGGACGAACACGTAGTGGCAAGAAATATAAAGTAGCTTTCAGCTCTCCTGTATTTGGAGATAGTTCAGACAATATTAGACAACCGAGTCCTAGTACCACAGAAGAACCCGAGGGGGGTATCCCTTACCAGCCCTATACCCCACAGAAATAGACCGGGACTCAGAGTAATCCCGTAGGTACTCCATCCAGTAGCTCACAGACAATACCTACTACCGCTACATCACCTTCACCTACACCGCCGAGTGGTAGTAATCCAGTCAATCAGAACCTACCACAGAGAAATAGAATGGGAGATGATATGAA